>OY829329.1:7848707-8448707 GCA_963691655.1 Toxonevra muliebris | reverse complement strand
AATATTAAAACAAAAACAACACCAATATCTCACTCACATCACGAACTAATCAACGATCGAGTCATTGCGATGCGTAACGGTTGTCATTCAACGTACTCTCAATCGATCGTTTTATGATTAGTTTCGGTTTTCTGTGTGTTGCTTGTACGTGTGTGTGTGAGTGTGTGCATGTCTAAAACGCAAGTGTTTACACCTGCTGTTGGCACTGCTTTCTTTCATCTTTTTCGACACCTTCATCCATCACTTTATTCATAAGTTCAAGGTGTTGCTGGTGGCACTGATTGCCTTTTTTTTGTGAGGTGTGTGTGTGTGTGTTAGTCTCTCTATCATCACCTTCTTACAGGTCATAGTTACTATGTATATAAATTACTTATCTATTGCGTGCTAGTCACAATCATATTTAGGCCAATATTCTATAACCTGATTGATTACGCACACCTGCGTCTAGCATTGCGACTTAAGTTCAATTTTTCCTTGGACCAATATACACATAATTTTTCATTGGTGTATATGTTTTTGTTTTTCTTAAAAACTTCAAGTAAACAAATTGCAATTGTTGTTTCATATGCTTTAAGTATATTATTCATTAGTATCTACATATGTATATATTTAATTGCTAACATTAATCTCTATGTGTATTATTGTGTGTTTTTATTTTTTTTTTATTTTTAACGTTTTCACTTTTTTATTTTATTTTTATTTTTTTATTTTCATCTGAATTTCTGTTGTTTTCTCCAAATCTACATAATAATTCTTATTTATCTTCTTATTTTTGTTTAATGTTCTATAAATTGCATTTGCACAGATATACTTACACTGCGGTGGAAAAGTTTTCGTATACTTGATAATTAACCCATCGCAAAAAAATTCATAGTATCAAAACCAAACAAATTTTGTGTCATTTTAAATGAAATACTCCAACTAAGAAAAACACCAAAAAAAAAGCTTGACGAAAAAATAATTAGTGTGGGTGTGTGAGCAGCTCAAAATCGAGAAATTTTTTTACAAAAATGATAACATCAATTCATTTTAGTTTTTGATATTAAAATTTCTTATGCAACTAAATATTCATTTCATTTTAAACGACCTAGTTTTTGTCTTGTCTCTCTTCCTTCATGCAAAAACAACATCAAAGTAAACAAACCTTGCTCTTTGACTTTCTTGTTCTCTTGAGCTCTTCTTTTTTTTTTTTTTACTAATACTCTCTCATTTAATTACAATTGCATGTTGTTGGTAATAAAAAAAAATATGTGCTCTTGGGTATTCGGCTGCGTTTGCGAGTACGCAACGACGATTTCTCTCAGCTCTTTTGTTTTTTTTTTTGTTTTTTTTTTTTTGGGTGAACGGTATTGTGAAAGGAGAACAAAAAGCAGATGAGGTGTAATTACTCCATATTGTATTTTGGCATTTACATATTGATTTGTAATGTTAGTAAAACATAAAGGTGTAGAAAAATAGTAGATTAATGAATTGTTAATGAAAATTTATACCTAAAAACAAATTACGGCTGACGATCGTCAAATTTACACAATAGTATTTACTTTCGCTGTTTTTTTATTCAGCAGAAAGTATTTAGAAAGTTTCAGTGTGTGCTCTGCACGGATTAGTTTTTTGCCACAGCAACAACTTGACATAGGCTGATGTTACACGGTCAATGTTTTGCTGTCAATGTTTTCTGTTTTTACTCTCTCTTAATCGTTTTGTTTGATGCCCTGTTACTCTATCAGTTTTTTGCTGAATGTTATTTTTTAATAGTTTTATCTGCAACTATGTTTTTCCAACTAAAAAGTATTTAGTTTTTTAGGAGACTATAAAAATTAAATCTAGAGGTTAATTTTCAAAGTCATGACTAAAGTTCATGTTAATTTCGTTATTGGAAGTTATATTTAAACAGGCTTAATGAACAAATGTAGTCATCACATCAACAATGTATATAGAGACGGGCAAATCAGACGGCCGTTTCGGAATCCGCCACAATTCCTCATCAGTGATCTTAGTGATAGATTAGGTATTTAATTGTACTTTGGAGTGAATGAAAATTCAACAATTGCAATGGAATTGGATAGAAAATAATTATAATGACAATATTAGATAATGTTGGTGGAAATTATACAAAAAATATTGCATTCATATATGAAAAACGTAGAAATATAATCTTTAAAATTTGCGAACTATTAAAATAAGGTCTGCCACTTTGTTATTTGGCCATTGAATTACCATGTTTAAAAGTTAGTAAAAAGTCTAGTATTTTTCATAAAATATTAGTATTTTTCAATAAAATGCAACAGTGTATCTTCAGCAACCTCATTTTATTTGAAGTGATGCAGGTTTTTTTCGTCAGTAAATAAATTTCAAGTGAAATCTGTTCATTCTCTCTTTTGCTCAGTGTTTATTTTTCAAAGCAACAACAATTTCATTGTTTGACAGCAAAACATTGAACGTGTAACATCGCCCATACAAGAATTTTATTATTTTTTTTTTTTTACTCATTTCGCACGATATGCAATGATGACAATTTTTATTTGAACTAGCTTTACAACACATTTTTAGCACTAAAACAAACTTTTTATTTATTTTTTTTATAAGCACATGTGAGCCTCATACAAATTTTTTTTTTAAATATAAAGTAAAAATGTATTAAAATATTTTCATTTAATTTACTTAAAATAATCAAAATCAAGCGAAAGTAAGTTTTAAAAATTGTTTCATTTAATCTCATGAATTATGAACAAGATTGTATACAAAAATATAGCAGTAAAAGTGGCAAACTTCTTTCTAAACTTGAATCAAATAATATTAGCAGTTACAAGTCAAAGCCAATGAAAATGAAATTGAAAAAGAATAGAGAGAGAGAGAAGAAATGAATGTGTATATAATACCGTTATCGAAATGAGTTTACCATTGCAAAATTTTTCTAGTGAGAAATATTAAGGCTCGATACACATTTTAGCAAAGATGTGTGAGAATAATATTTTGTTGTTGCAAAATGTTATGAAGCATTTCGCTGTAACTGCACATTTGAGCGAAAATGCAAAAGAGAGAGAGAGAGTTTTGTGATATTTTGCGTATAGATTCAGCGAATTGTCAAAAAAAAAAAATTCCACACACACATTGCAATTTTTCATTGTATGTATATGCAATTAAGCATGTATGAGTAAACGAAGTAGTTGAAGTCGTCGAGATTTGTAATGTATCAACGAATTCGCTGAGCATGCTCTCACATTTTCGGTGAAATGTGTGACGGGGCTAAACGACTGAAAAACTATTAGCGTTTTTTAAGGAACTCATTCTATGAGCAATAAGTTTTAAAGAAAAAGGAATAAGTTCAATTCACCCAAAAAAAATTAATTTTTTTTTATCCTCAATGAAGAATTAAAGAGAGCTGCTCTTTAACTATAAATTATTGAGTAGGAGGAGTGTATATATATATATATCTAAAGCGGGTTTTTACGAACTCTGCAACGTACACAAAATGGCAGAATTATACAACAGGTATTAGCAGCGCCAACTCTCTCTCTCTCTTGCTCTTTTTTATGAAGAGACTCCGAACTGTTAAAATCTTTGTTCTTGTTTTTGGTTGTTGCTCATGTATTTGTTCTTGGATTTTTGAAATCTCTGTCTCTTTATAGCAACAAATCAGTGTATTGCTATTGTTTTGTTGCAAGTAACAACAAAGAAACCAGAAACCATAACAACAAAGCCTAAATTACAATAGTGCGTCGGCAGTAGCAGTAGCAGTTTTTTGTTTTTACATTGTTTTTATGTGCTCCCATTATACACACAAAAAACTGCCACTGCCACTGCCGACGCACTTTTGTAATTTAGGCTTAAAGAGGATTCAAGTACCAAGTACCGCACTCTGCCTCACAGTTTTAATAATGTTTTCTTATAAGTTTAGTATCATTTAATCAAGCGTTCGGAGATTTTTGCTTCGCAGTGTATTTTTATAGTATATTTTTGGTTTTGTTTTGACATATTGCCAAAAGTGTGCTCTATGGTCTGTTGTATATATATGCAAAAATTATAATTATAACAATAAATATCCATCATCATTTTCTTCCCTTACCTTCCTTTTTTTCATTTTTACTGCTTGCTTTTTCAATAATAATGAAAATAATAATTTCTCAAAAATATTCGTCGTAAATATTTCAGGCAAATCTTCTTGCACTGTTTATGCATAATGGTGTAAATTAAAATCTTAAACTTTGTATATTTTTGTTAAAACCATTTATGACTTAATTGTCCCAGATGCCCCAATTTCTATTCCCATACATAAAATAATTGCGATATATTTCTTGTCATTTTTCAAACATTAACAATATAAAAATTATTTCAAATCCACTGTGCAAAAAAACTCTATATAATTATTAATTAATTTATATCCAATATTTTATTATCAAGCATCAAATTTGCATCTATTTGAATTGCATATGTTTAAAGCTTGTTACTGTCGTCGCGTTTATTGTCGCTTTCATCGTAATTATTTATCTACATATTTGGCAACATTTTCATAGTTCATATAAAAAATTTTATTTATATTGCAAAAATCTTGACATCCAAAATTCTTGTATTAAAAATTGTTGGCATTGCAATAGTAGAACGAGTAGTTCGTTCGTTCGTTCTGTCTCTCTGTCTGTCTGTAATTGTATCTCTATAATTCATTTCCGACATTCTCGCAACAAAATTATTCTTCCGTTTCAATGCAAAATGATATTTGCGGTGCGCGCTCAATGAACGCTAATTTATTGCATTTAATTAGTAGGTTGGCCTAAAGCGGCGCATGAAAATAGAGCAAAATTGCCTGACTGCCTGCCTGCATGTTTGTCTTTCTGTTTGTCTGGTCTCTAGTATTTGTTCTTATTTTCAATTATTTTATTATTATGTTTTTTTTTAATGTTTTTGAGGTTGATATTGGTTTTTGGGTAGTTGTTGTTGCTGTTATTGCTGTCGAACCAGCCAACATCACCTTCATCGCAACAACAGTTGCTGTTGTTATTGCTGTCATTTCTATTGACAACGCAATTCAAAAATTTTACGGCGAAATAATTTTTAGTTGATTTTTTTTTTGGTGACACTTTAATGAAATCCTTGAGTACATTTTCAATGTCATATTGCCCACCAACGCCATAATCGACCGATTTGTAGTGAAATTTGAAAGTGAATAATTTATTTTGTCATAAAATAAAATGTAATAAAGTTTGTTTTTTTCATTTATTTGTTTTGTGAAATAAATAGGTACGTATTTTTAGCTTTCGTCCGTCTAAAGCAAAAAATTTCCATGCCATATATGACTTGATCTGCAGACATACATGGAACAAATTTGAATACATTTTCTGAATTTGGTTTGACTATTTTGAATTCAAATTGTCGCTTTCGGATCAAATTTTCGTTTTCTGAATTCAATTTGATTATTTTACATTCAAATTGTCGTTTTTGAATTCAAATTGCCGTTTTCAAGATTCGCATTGTCGTTTTCTTAATTCAATTTTGAATTCAAATTGTCGCTTTCGGATTCAAATTTTCGTTTTCTGTTTCCAATTTGACAGTTTTGAATTCAAATTGCCGCTTTCAAGATTCAAATTGTCGTTCTCTGAACTCAATTTTACTATTTTGAATTCAAATTGCCGTTTTCTGAATTCAATTTGACTATTTTGAATTCAAATTGTCCTTTTCAAGATTCAAATTGCCGTTTTCTGAATTCAATTTGACTATTTTGAATTCAAATTGTCGTTTTCAAGATTCAAGTTGTCGTTTTCTGAACTCAATTTGACTATTTTGAATTCAAATTGTCGTTTTCAAGATTCAAATTGCCGTTTTCTGAACTCAATTTGACTATTTTGAATTCAAATTGTCGTTTTCAAGATTCAAGTTGTCGTTTTCTGAACTCAATTTGACTATTTTGAATTCAAATTGTCGTTTTCAAGATGCAAATTGCCGTTTTCTGAACTCAATTTGACTATTTTGAATTCAAATTGTCGTTTTCAAGATTCAAATTGTCGTTTTCTGAACTCAATTTGACTATTTTGAATTCAAATTGTCGTTTTCAAGATTCAAATTGCCGTTTTCTGAACTCAATTTGACTATTTTGAATTCAAATTGTCGTTTTCAAGATTCAAGTTGTCGTTTTCTGAACTCAATTTGACTATTTTGAATTCAAATTGTCGTTTTCAAGATTCAAGTTGTCGTTTTCTGTATTAAATTTGACTATTTTGAATTCAAATTGTCCTTTTCAAGATTCAAATTGCCGTTTTCTGAATTCAATTTGACTATTTTGAATTCAAATTGTCGTTTTCAAGATTCAAGTTGTCGTTTTCTGAACTCAATTTGACTATTTTGAATTCAAATTGTCGTTTTCAAGATTCAAATTGCCGTTTTCTGTATTAAATTTGACTATTTTGAATTCAAATTGTCCTTTTCAAGATTCAAATTGCCGTTTTCTGAATTCAATTTGACTATTTTGAATTCAAATTGTCGTTTTCAAGATTCAAGTTGTCGTTTTCTGAATTCAATTTGACAATTTTGAATTCAATTTTTCGTTTTCTGATTCCAATTTAACTTTTGCTTTCAGATTTCAAATCGTCTTTATTTCTGAATTCAGTTTCATTATTTCATATACAAATTTACACATCTTAAATTTATATATTTTCAATTGAATTCTTATTTTACATTATTATCTTTGCAACTATTCAAAAAAATTACAATTTCATTAACTTCTTACTCATATTTTTCCCCCTCTTTTTCTTTTGTGTCTTTCAGGATTGCCGACTACCTTTCCAGGGAGGCTCATTCTTCGATCATGAAGGTCTGCCCTACTGCGAGACACATTATCATGCCAAGCGTGGCTCCCTCTGTGCCGGTTGTTCGAAACCCATTACCGGACGCTGTATCACTGCGATGTTCAAGAAATTCCATCCCGAACATTTCGTATGCGCCTTCTGCCTCAAGCAACTCAACAAGGGCACCTTCAAGGAGCAAAATGATAAACCCTATTGCCATACATGTTTCGAGAAGATTTTCGGTTGAAATTAAAAGAAATTTCAATTTGATTTTTATGCATATGACAAGGCACAATTTCTTTTAGCGTTTTGAAATACTGAAATACTGTAATTTTATCTTTGTATCTGTATTTAAAAGGGATATAGGAAAAAGATTGAATATTGTATCTATTGCTTGCATTTTCAAGTTTTTTTTTGTAATTTTTTTGTTTTTTTTTTTCTATATTTTTTTTTTTTCAATTTCATTGTGTTTTTCTGTGCAAAATATTTATTTTTGTAAATTTGTACTTTTCATTGTCTTGTCTTAATTTAGCTGCAACTAATATTATTTAATTTTTTTATTCGTTATTTTTTTTTCGTATTCCATATTGTGCCTCTATATTAAGAGAAATATTTTTTTACGAATTTTTTATTTGCGCTTTATCGTTAAATTTTGTAGTAGCGTTTTCTATTAAGATGGTTTTTTGTTCTTTTTAGAGCAACAACAACAACACGTTTAATATTTTGTTTATCGATAAGTCAAATATATAAAGTTTTGCATAAAAACATAACTCAATTAAAGTAATATTGTAATAAAAATACGCAATTATGCATTTCTGATATAGCGTGAAAATATTAAACAATAATCAATGTAATATTAAATTTGTTTTTGATGAAAAGTCCTCCTCTTTAACCCCCAATATATACCTATTAATAAAAATGTAACGAACGAATATTGCGTCTGTGTGCGTCTGTGTGTTTTTCTTTTATTTTTAATTGATTTTTTTGTTATTGTTAAGCATTTTTATTGTGTTTACAAGCAGACATATTGGGTATAATTTGATATTTAGAATATTAGAGAGATTTTTAATAAGCTACAGTGCCTGGGATAAGTTTGGCACCACTTAAAATAAATCTGAGAGGAGAAATTAAGAAAAGTAATCGAAAAAATTACGCTACAGCCAATGAGCGATTTTGGCCGCCGCGTAAAATTTTCATATCTTCATTATTAGAGTTATTTCGCTCTGGCAACAGTTGTTGCCGAAGGGACAAAATTGCTGTTGTTTCCCGTATAAGATTAAGAGATGAAAGAGAGATATTGAGAGAGTAATTTTAATAACTGACGACTCGCCAAAAGAGGAAAAAACATATTCGTCTCCGCGGTAAATGTAGCGAATGTAAAATAACAAGACATTCTGAACTTATTCCTGTTCAAAAAAATAATAGATTATTCTCTATTGCGTATTTAACCATCGCATTCCAGATAAAATATCTTATTAACCGGATCTAAGGTTCAATCAACTTATACTTCCATTTTGTTCGATACACGTCGTCCAGGTTTTTTTCGCCATAAATTCTGCGAAGTATTTTCCTCTAAAATTATCTCATCAACCTCAACAGCGTTGGTCTCCATTGTCTTTGTCTCAGCGGGTTTCATTAGGGCGCGAAGAATGAGACAGCGTTATTTATTTTCGTGCATTGATTAAGCTATGTAGCAATACCGAATTCATTACTGTTTACTTCATGCTAAAGAAGATTTTATAATAGAAAAATGTAGTGAGTTTTTTTATTGTTTCTTTTTCTCAGAACTTTAACAGGATTAGTTGAGAGGCTGAGAGGAAAAGTGGTATAACTTCTGCGTTAAAAAAAAAATGGAATAATTTTACTTAAGAGCAAAAGCAAAACGAAATATGTTCAGAGCAAAAGTGAAACGTAAAATGTTCAGAGCGAAAACGGAATAAAAAACTATGCTGTTCTTGCTCTGAAAGAATTGTTATACCATTTTTGCTCTTACTTTTAAGGCGTTTCATTTTCACTCTAAACCGTATTACTTATGCCATTCTTGCACTGACACTCTAAATTATTTCAATTTTGCTTTTATATAAATTTTAGCCCGCTTTTCCTTTCAGCCTGTCAGTTGTCTCTTCTTCTTCATTTCCCTTTAACCCTGGCAGAGCATGAGCAACACTTTTCCGCGAGGACACTACTTGATCAATTATTCCGACGACGCGTGTTTCTAATCTATAAGTTTTCTTTACGGTGCATTCAAGGTCATGCGGTAGTGCTGATGAGAATCGGTAGGAAAATTCTTCTTTTAGAGGTAGTTAAACATTTGTTGTTTTTGTCAGCTCTATCACTAATACCGACGGAGCCCGCGTCATAGCTACGAATGAACACTGCATATTCTTAATTCCGTCGTCGCCACGAAATTTCTAAATTCGGGAGATTGGCATCTCTAATTCCGAATGAAATGGAGCTTTAAAAGTTTTTCGTAATAATTTTCATAGAAATCTATTTTGTCCTCCCTTGTTTCTTCATGATATGACTAAATCCACTTTTATCCGTTTTGCTCAAAGCTTCGTTTCCAAAATATTCAAGCTCCGTTTTATTGCTTTTGACTTCATTGATTGTACCATTCCAACTTTCATGATCTTTTCCCACACCATGCTGATATCCAACCTCTGACAGAAATCGTAAAGCAACAACGTGCTTTAATGATGTAACTCTCTGCTTTTTGTGATACCCACGGTTGCCAATTTGGTACAATTCTACCAAAATTCTGGTAAATTTTTTTACATTTTTCTGCGCTTGGTACATGTTTTCAAAATTTGGTACATTCTGTTGGTAAAGTTAGCTTTTATAGTAATCAATAGTTTGAATAATAAACAGACAAAAAGTTCTTAATAAAGTTATTTATTCTATATAAAAATTTGGTACATTTTTTCCCCATTTGGTACATTTTTTTGTAAATATTGGTACAAAATAAAATGAGTAAGTGGCAACCGTGGTGATACCCACTATAAAAAAAAGTTTATTTTTTACAGAAAACTTTTGAAATACTTTTATTAAAAGTTCTAGTGCTTCGATTTCACTTTTTTGTATCATTAACTTCACACTGAATCGACCCAATTCATGAAGTAAGGTATCCATAAAGATATCAACACTAATTGAAACAAATTTTTCTTTATGGCAATATTTACAGAACTAGTAAATAGCACAGCTATATCACTATACCATATAGTTATCTTTGTCTAACACAAATTACGAATTCAATCTATCTTGGCGCGCGCATATTTATATGTATGTATGTGTGCATTGGCAATTGAGAAAAATACACACGGACATGGCATCATGCGGTATAGTGGCTGGACCGGGAGGTAAAGGTGGTAGTGAGGCTGAGATAAAAGTGTGACGTGCAAATAGTCATGTCGGCATGTGCTCTCTCTCTCTTAGAGCCTCTCACTCTCCTAACTGTGATTACAGATTCTTTTGTGAACTTATTTATCTCATCTTTAGTTTCTTCACCATCTGTCAACTGCGTTGAGAAGAAAACTTAACTGTTTTATTATTTAACCAATATAGTTGTTGTTGTTTTTTTCTCTCTCTTTACTGGAGTATACTGCATTGCATGCGATGACTCAAATGCCGGTTGTATCTTTATTAAATCGATCCAATTCCATTCATTCTGCATGTTTCATTTACTATTGTCTTCTACGTTTCGTTTCTATTTATTTCATTATTTCAGATACTTGTGTTTTCTTGTCGTTCGCTGTTCGCCCTCGTGGTTATATGATTTTTTTTTTATCCGAAATTACAAAATAGTATCTGCCGGTTGTTGTTGGTGTTCTTTAGTTCTCACTCGTTCTCAGTTCGTTCTCGGCGTGCTCTTCGATTCTGTTTTCTTTTCGCCCCCTTTTTCGTTATTGTTTTTTTTTTGCTTGTTTGCACTGATTGTGCCGTGCCATTGAAATTGAAAATTTAAAGGCGTTCCACTGTTTCATATTTTCCATAAAACTCTCAGTACTTTCAGATACATCACCGATTGTGGTAGTTTTTCTCGTGTGCGCACAACGACGACAACGTCGACGATTGAAGTTGAAAGCAATAGCAGCAACAACAATAGCAAAAGTTACTAACGGATACGTTAGTTCCTTTGCCTTCTTTCGGTTTAACACACATACAAAAAAAAAAAAACAAAAAACAAAACGAAAAAAATGCAGAAAATATTTTAGAAATTTGTATTGGTTTTTTTGTTTGTTTTGTTTTTGTATATACACATCGAAAATATTCGGAAAAGATCAGAAATCAAAGAGTTCTAAATCTTGACGTGCTAAAAGAAATCGGCTGCAGGCGCGTTCGTTTCTTTTGTGGAAATCTGCAAAATACAAGTGCCAACAATCAGAGCAATAATTCTTCTGCTCAGCGTGAGTGACGTAGTGCGGCTACATTTTTGGAAAAATCCAATTGAAACTAAAGCAAGACTGGTTAGTATCTGAATTAATATTTGTTTAACATTGTGGAGTGTGTAAATGTGATACTATCTAGAAGATACTATCTCATACTTGTTGCAATTACGATGGCATGTTCAGTTTTTGTTTTTTTTTTTTTTGGTTTTAATTTCATTTCAATTGCATGTGTAAAATGCGATAAAAAAAATTGTCAAGTCAATGCAAGTAAATGCAAAATTATCATAAGAGGGTTGGTTTTTTTTTTTTTTTGCAATCATTAGGTTTGGCAGTAAAATGTAATGATGTAATGCCAACCTTATCACAACAACAACAACAATAACAAAATAACATTAATGAAAAACTTGTAACTGCAAAGAAAATTAAAAAAAAAAAGTTATTATTAGTAATTCCTAGGCTTACAATTTACTTGGGAAATTACTTATATAGAAATTAATCATAAAGTTAGAAAAACAAAACATTTACTCATTTCAGAGGTTGGGGAGTTGTTGTGCTGTGTGGGTGAAACCGAATTGCACGCACGCCATCATTAGCAATATTGCGTTATTGACGGGTGTGGCATGTGCCAAAAAATTAAGGAAATAAATTTACACGTTTATAAACATATGAATACAAAGAAATTCTTCCCATGGTGAATGTCACGCACATCTCCTTCTCCAACTTCACCAAAAAAAAGTAGAACAAAAAAATTTTAAGAAAAACTATTACCAAATGAACATATTAGCGTAGCCTCCAATTCATCAATTATTCACAGCAGCAGTGGCCGCAGCACTTACTTAGAGACTAGACTCCATAACTACCAGCCACACATACATACTTACGCGCAATATTCAATCACAAAAAAAAAAACATTCATTCATTTTCATTCCGGCCGGCATAAACATGTAATCGTTTTATTCATTCGTTCTATGTATAATTTTCAACCGCTTAGATAAAAAAATTTTGTGCTTGTTTTTTCTTCATTTTTTTTTTTTCTCGACACTGACAATGAAAATCTTCAATGATTTTATTAATTAATTTCGCCGCTCTCATGTTTGTGATTTTGTAAATCGTGCTAAAAATAACATTGAGACAAGAATTTCTTTCGCTCTCTCTCTCGTCGTCTTCATTGCGGCCTGTGGTTTTTAATTAACATCATTTTTTTGGGGAGAGTAATACTCTTGAGCACTCTCTCCCTCTCTCTCTCTCTTTCTCTCTTTTGTTGTCAGACATTAGCAGATATAGGAAATATTTTCAAATTAGTATATAAAAGTAATTAAATTGTATTGAATTCTTTTTCTAAATAATGAATTCGTTCATATTTGCAGAAACGAAAATTTATTAGTTTCACGCGCTTCTCCATAAATAAAAAAAATTCGTATAAATGAAATATTATTGTATATAGAATTATACCACAGCTCATGAATACCATAACCTTCTATAGGGAATAAGTGCACGAGTTTTAATTGTTATTTGGTAGGGCAAGCTGGGGCATGCGGGCTAAACTGAGCAATTGACATTTCTCGTAAACCGCAAAACATTTCCCAGTCGCCCGAACAGCGCGTGCTGTGTGCAGTCAGTGGCGTATTGAGGATTTGGGAGTGAGTGGGGCGAGGGGAGATTTTAGTACATTATAAAATAATTGTCAGAAAAATAACTAAACTAAAATTTTGTTCAATTAGATCTAAGAAATAAATAAAAACCAGCCCAAAAATCGGATCAAATTTAGTTCTAAATGAAAATTCAAAACGAAACAAAAAAAAAAAATTAAAATGAGACCAAATTCGTACCAAAATTCTGACCAATAATCAGATTAAAATTCAGCGCAAAAATTAGATCAAAATTCAGACCAAATGAAGACCAAAATCAGACATAAATTCAAACTGAAATCAAATAAAAAGTAGATCAAATTTAGATCAACAAAATAAAAACAAATCAAACACCAGACCAAAAGTAAACCAAATTCAGAGCAAAATTCGGTCAAAAATCAAACCGAAATACAGGGAGGTTACTCTGTAGTTCGATTCGAAAGAAAATTTACTCGAATTCGAACGATTGGTACTTTAGAAAACATTTTCGAATAATATTTGTTCGATGTTCAGATTAAATTTTGTGCCTTTCAGAATCAAATTTGGCATTCGCATAGAATTGTCTTTCGAATGGAACTACAGAGTAACCCCCCTAACCAAAAATTATACTGCGCTGAGACCAAAAATCAAACCAAAATTCAAATTAAAAATTCCTCCATAATCCAGAGATTAAAATTCAAAACAAATTTAGGCGAAATAGAGAGATTAGAACTCAAACCGAATTAAGATTAAAAATCATTCCAAAAGTCAAAAGCAAAATTCAGATTAAAAATCCTTCCAAAAGTCAAAAGCAAAATTCAGATTAAATTAAGACTAAAAATCAAACCAAATTCAGTTCAAAGAAGATTAAACTCAAACAAATCTCAGAATAAAATTCAGACGAAAATCAGACCAAATTTAGACTAAAATCAAGCTGAAATTAAGACTAAAACTAATGAAAATGAGACCAAATTTGTATCAAAAACCCAACCAAAAACCCGACCAAAATCTTAAATCACAATTCAGACTAAAAAGAGACAAAATTCAGTTCAACCACCAGAACATAATTCAAATCAATACCGGACCGAAATTAAGACCAAAGAAAAAAAAACAAATTCAAGACAAAAAATAAAAACAAGAATCAGACTAAGTTTAGACCAAAAATCAGACCAAAATTTACATCAAAAATCAGATCTAACACATGACGAAAAAACAGATCATGAGACCGGACCAAAAAAGCAATAATAATTCAGACCTAAAAGTATTAACAAGTTCTCCAAAAATAGGATATCTTTAAACTGACTATAAAATTTGAGATTTAATAAAACACTTGATTTTAATAAAAAGTTCCGATGTAGAAACATTTTTAAAGGGTTCAAATGGATTCTTTCGGGAAGAATACTCAGCTTTGCTTATAATTTCCATTTTACCCCACCTTCTCCTATAATTTGCCGCCGACCTTGCATTTTTTTCTATTCAAATATTTTCTATGCATTTGAGATTAAAAGTTCCCTTGGGGTTTTGAATTGGGATTCAGCTGAGCAGAAAAATTTCGCAGTACATTTTTGAAAAAAATCATTAAAAATGAAATATTTTTTATATTATCTAAAAATTTGAAGTCTCAAATCTTTTATACTTCCTGTATCACCATAAATCCGCCATTGACTCGCGCCATTTTTCCGATTCCGAGAGAATATTTATCCATCAAAATTCCCTCCACCCCCTTATTTTTAGAAAAATAACATAAAAATGTCAAATTTTATACATTTCACAAATAAAGTTTGTAAAATTTTAAATTTTAAAAAATATTTTTTACTTTGAATTTTACAAAATTAATTTAAGAAATATAAAAAAATTATATGAAATTTGACTTTGTGAGGTCATTTTTCCAAGAATAAGGGGGTGGAGGGTGTTTTGTTGTTCTAGGGCTCCTCATACTTTTTGATCAGCACACTTTTTCTCAAACTTATACTTAATACTTTTATCATTCCTTTGGCCTGTAGGCAAATATTGTTCAAAGCTGTACTTAAAAAACTTCCAAAATTTTGGGGTATGGATAACGCTCGTATCTTTTTTCCGACCAAAAACTGTATATTTCTACCAAAAATTGTTTAAAAAACTGTAAATCGATTTGAAAAAAACTGTATATTTCGCGGTATCAATTTTTTTCAATCAAAATTAACCAGGAAAGCAATTTATCCATCATCGACATCGTCTTCGTTCTCCATTTTCATATCTCCTTTTGTAGTTGTATTGAATTTGTGCTTTGAGGCTTTGCTATGAGGTATTTATAGAAATCAACGCATGGTTATTACATTTGACGACAAGAATCGCCTTCAATGTTTCCACTTCTTTCAAAGGCACGTTTTGCATTGTGATTGATAAGTTTGAATGTCGTAGTGTTTAAAAATTTTATATTTTTTTCTTAGTATAAACGCGGTATGCGGTTTTGGAGTTGAAAAAGCGAGCGTTGGGTATGGAGCTTAGATGGAGGATTCTTGTGTTCACAATGTGTGCTTCTTTTTCTACTAAACAACTTTGCTATAGACACCAAAAACGATAAGACATAAATTAAGAATGTCCTGGTACAGTCTTAATAAATCCATTTTCATAATTTCATGTACCATTATCTCGAAAACCTTGTCGTGATGGAGCAAAACGGTTTTCAGATTCGAGCTCAACGATCCCAAATTACTCAAAACTACATGTCAAATCGCCAGTCCGATTTTGGCTGTTGCACAGTGTTATTATAAAACATTCATTAACATTTTGAATTTATTATTGAAGTTTTTGCAGTCTCCTTCTTTCTATTTTTTGTTGCTTTTTTTTCCTTTTGATACTCTCTACACTTATCGGTACAAACTCGGCGTGGTACACGTATATAATACATGAGACGAAATCACAGTTATATGCAATCAGACAGAGTGAGAGAGAGAGCGAGAGACGCGTCTATGTTGGACTCTCACTAAAACACATGAGATAAAACTGCGAGAAGTTGACTCTCTGCTTGATTGTATGTAGCCGATTCTTATATGTGCTCGTTCGCTAAACACTAACAACTACATAACTTCGTTTCTTATTAGTTTCATATGAGTGCAACGAACAAATTTCACTTCAAAAATGTAAACCTACAGACATTGATCTTTAATAATAACATGAAATATCAATCATATCATAAAAGCTTACTATTTTTACACAGATTGATTTAAATGAACAAGTATAATTTTTTCAAATTATAACAACTTTGTGATCAAAAGTCATGAAAAAGTCGCATATTCTACAATGCAAATCTATGAGAATCATGTAAAACATTTCATGTGGAAATTAACGGGTAAAAAATATCTAAAATAAATCAAAATCCGATTATAGCCGTAATCTTATTTATAATTGGTGATAAATTCTATGATTAAAATAAGCACACGTTATCTCCTCAAATTAAATCGTTTTGATCACTGAATTCATATATTTCCATATAAAACTTATCATTGAGAAATCGATGGAGCAAAACTTATACGAAATAAATCATGTTCTGATTATGGCCATGATCATTATAGATAAGCACTTATTTATTTTGATTGATTTTGATCTTCAAAGTGCATTTAAATAACTGTTTCAATAGTGTAGGGTACTGTATTATGGAAAATTGTAGACCAACTAATTTAGACCGCAACAATTGATGAGGAATTTTTGTGAAGAGCGTTCATTATTTAATTAAGCAAATATTAGCAACTCAACTTTTTATATATCACACATGAGAATACACCTACAACATGCTGTATAATTATAGACCGCTATAAAGTTTATGCATATCTGCAGAAATTTACTTATTAATAAGTGAGCATGAAATATTTATAGAGAGAGAAAAGATTTACTTTTATTTATTTTCTACATGTCATAAGCATTTCTAGTGTAATTTAGATTGCAAAAGTTATTACTTTTTAGAACTATTAAGAAAAGAATTTTATGTAATATAGTTATCATATATATGGGTCATTCTCTGTCAATGAATCTAATATTATTTTTCACAGGAAATGTTACGTGTTGTCCCTAACCTCAAAAAAGGTCCAAAGAGGCTGTTTGTTCGGGTCTTACGCTTACCCAAGTCATCATAAAACGACCGGAAAAGCCCATTTTCGTGTAATTTCAGTTGATGAACATGAATCCAATATTATTTTCTACAGGAAATGTTATGTTTCGTCCCTAACCTCAAAAAATGAAAAATCCCAAACAACTTTTTTTCGTGTTTCACCTATCCCAAGTCATCAGAAAGCTTCCCAAATGACTTGTTTTTCAATTTTCATTCCTTCACTTGGCTGTAACATACTTTTAACGTTACCCAGAAACAACGACGTTAACTTAGTAAGCCTCTGTTTTCTTTGCGGTGCTTTATTAGAGTGAAAACTAAATTAATAATGAAGAATAAGGTTTTTGGGAAGTTTTCTGGTGATTTGGGACACATGAGACATGAAAAAAAGTTTTTTGAGATTTTTAATTTTTTGAGGTTAGGGACGACATGTAACATTTTCAGTGGAAAATAATATTTGATTCATGTTTATCAGTTGAAACTACACAAAAATAAGACTTCCCCGTCGTTTTATGACGACTTTGGTAAGCGTAAGTCCCGACCTTTTTTGAGGTTAGGGACAACACATGACATATCCCGTAAAAAATAATATTAGATTCATATTCAGCAAAAAAAAATATACGAAAAAAGGCTTTATCTGTTTTTTAAAGATGACTTGGCTAAACGTACGCTTGATAAAACTATTATTTTAAGGTGAGGTGGTAGACTTGCAGCCGCCATATTGGTCCGCCATCATGCAAAATCAAAAAAGGCGTTGTTGCATTCGAAACATAGAGATAATAAGCTTTCATTTGAGCCCAAACATGCTCTAAAATACCTTAACCAATTTTGATCAGGGGGGGAGGGGTCTCCCATTGACAGAGAATGTCCCATATGTATATTAAGTTTACATATGTTTTCCATTTATTTATATTTTTTTTAATTATTTCACATTCATGAGGTTTATTAATTGTTTATTTTTTGCTCTTTCTCATAAATAACGCCTTATGACAGTTTAAGAAGCACTGTAATTTTTATTTGATGCTCTCTGCAAATGAATGCTCTCATGAGATACAAATACAAAAATGTTATCTATATCTATTTATTTTGTTGTTGCGATGTGAATTCTTCCGCAAATGCCGGTAAATTTTAGTTTTCTCATATTTCTTATATCTCAAACAAATTTTTTCTGTTGGGAAATTGTTCCAGCAATTTTATTGATATTTCATTTGCTATCTTCCCGAATGAAGTTGTCAGTCTGCGGTGGCAACGTTGGAGGCGCTTGTGTATATATAGAAACAACACAAATTATGTGTTTGTGTTTACTTTTTATATTTGATATACCTAATTTAGCATGATTCGGCCATTCAGTAATCATTTATACACTTTTGTACGTATATTTTAAGCATATGTATGTATGTGCGTATATACGTCATCTGTTGATATTATGGGTTTATGTAAATATACATATATGCACTAGCGAATCCAAAGGGGCATTTCGGGGTTAATTCCCCCCTACCCTTACCATTACCGATGGAAATTTCATACATTTTTATAGTTGGCCGTGAATCAAAAAACAATTTTAGGGGTCGAAAAAATTAAACCCACACCCCATCCCTCCCTTAGGCAATCTCTGGATCCGCTAGTGGATATATGTATGTATGAGGAAACACTTATTATGCAAAATGCTTATCATTCTATAGAGTAAAAAATTATTTAGAAGCACAATCAGGGCAATTTGTAACGCTTTTTAAGAAACAAGCTACGTTTATTCATCCTTTTGGAATTTCAAGCAACCACACAACAAATATTTTCTTTTTTATTTAAAGAAAAAAGAAAAAAAGTAATAAAAATTAAAAAAAAAAAAAATTCTGAAAAATTTTTGTATTTAAATAATAATATTTGTAAAAAAAGTAACTTATCATTGCGTTTACTTGAAGCAGATAATAATTTTTAAATATTTAACAGTAAATACTTTAAAAAATATTCAACTTCTCTTGTATAAATTTTAATTAAATATTTTGAATTTGTTTGCTCAACCTAAAATTATTGTTGTGTTTATTAATTTATCAACAAATTAAAGCTAAAAATAAAATATTTATTTTTAAATGCTGCAAACTGTGGAAAGTATGTATTTGCAAAAAAAAAAAAAAGAATTGTTGATATAGTCAATAAAAGTTTTCTTTATAGTATAGGCGAATCTAGATCCAAGGGCTTCAGGATAACCCCTCACTCCTTTATCGAAACATATCTTGGCGCTTGCACTTAAGTAAAGAGAAGAAGACTTTTTAAAAAAGAAAGAAACTAAACTCCTCTTCTCATTCTTTCAAAACTTATGAATTCTCTATGATCGAAGATCTTCTCATAAGAGATTTGAAATCATATCAGACAGGTATGGTGTTGACCGCCAGTGTCTCTCATTTTCATTATATCGCTCATTTACTTAAAGACTGTCATAACTCAAAAAACGCGATTTTGCAGAAAACGCGTTTAAAGTTTTCAATTGATTCCCACTTTGCAGAATAGAGAAGAAATCTTATAATTCTCACGCGCAGAGTATACAAGATATTAATATGAAATTTTTACACAATCAAAAATCGTGTTTTTTGACTTATGACAGTCTTTTAGTAAATGAGCGAATATGCTCTACTGTCAAATCAAAAATCATATTGACTGCATAACATATATGTGTGTGTGTGTGTGTTTGGTGATTTCAATGCATATAAAAACCACTACTCTCAGCGCTCTCATTTCATAGTTTGACAGTTAAACTTAGTTTCCCTCCCTCCCTATATTATTCTGCCATGGAACACTGCATACTTAAGAGAGAAATGTGTAAATGAGTATTTTCGATGAGAGCGTACTCAGCGAACTCGTTCTCGACGAGTCCAACTACTTCGTTTACTCATACATTCTTAATTGTATATAAATAAAAAATATATATATGTGTGTGTGGAATTGTCGAATCTATACGCAAAACATCACAAAACATCTCTGACATTTTCGCTCAAATGTACAGCTACGGCGAAATGGCGTGTTATATTCTACAACAACAACAAATTATTCTCACACATCTTCGCTGAATTGTATGATGGGCCTTATGGTCGGCATTATCTGGTTAAATTGAACACGCGGGAATTTTTTTTTTTATTTTGATCGAATCGCTCTCAATTTCGTACAGAGAGATTTCTTTTGAAACCGAAATAGTTTTACTAAAAAAAAAAAATGATTTCACTGCACCCTTCAGTATATGGACTTGGACTCTATAGAATCTGCATTTCAAGGTTATTCTACAACAGTTTTACTTTTGGTTTGGGCTTCCACATGTTTTTAACTTTACAGTTCTTATCTGGATATTTGGTTTGAATTTCGGTTTGATTTCTGGTTTGATTTTTGGTCTAAATTTAGGTTTGATTTTTTAACTTAATTTGGTTTGATATTTGGTTTAAGTTTCGGTCAGAATTTAACAGATTTTTCATGAGGCTTTTTATCGTAATTTGGTTTGACCTTCAGTCTGATTTTTGGTTGAATTTTAGTTTGACTTTGGGGATTGATTTTTGGTTGGAGCTTCGATTTGAATTTTTTTCTGCATTTGATCCGATTTTTGGTCTTAATTTAAACCTGAATTTTGATTTAGCTTTTGAACTAATTTTTCGTTTGAATTCGGTCGGAGTTCTAGTCATAATTGGATCTAAATTTAACCTGAATTTTGGACTAAATTTTAATTTCATTTTAGACCTGATCGGAATAACAGATTTTTGAACAGATTTATTTTAATTTGAATTTTTATCTTGTTATTAGTTTGTGAATTATTTTATAATAAGCGCTCCCCAAAATCAAATTCTAAATTCGCCACTGTCCTGCATTGGTGTAAGTTACAAAATAAATAATTATTTTGAAAAGTTTGGGGAATTAGTAAATAATTAATATTCATGCAATTTAGAGAGTATTAATAACATTCACAAATTAATTAGTTAACAAAATATTGTTGTTTTTAGTTTATTTGTTTTTACTTGGTTCCACTAATTACATAGTAATTGCACTTAACTCAATGATAATCCGATAACTACATATTTTTTATTGATACAAAATTATAATTAAACTTTAATAGTTTAGTTACCGCTAATGTGTGAACAAACAAATAAAATACACTTAAAATAATTGATGCTATCAATAATCGATAGTGGTAGGCACGAACTGAATTTGATTTAAGTATGTTGGATACTCAATAATAATATTATTTTTTTTAACTTGAGACTAGTTGAAATTCACACCTGGGTTTAGTGCTTTCTAATATTTCGATTGCTGTTAACCGGAGAGAGAGTTACTAAATTTCAATTAAGGTGCTTCAGGAAAACTACATTCTAAAAATCAGTATTTTAATAATTTCTATTCAATAATTTGATTGCGAATCATTGGAAAGCGATAAGTCTTAAATATTATTTATTTTGCGTGAGTCGAATAATTAAGAATTTGGCTATTAGAAAAAAAGAGAGCATATTAAAGTATGAGGGAATACGTTGTACCTTGGACTTATTTACAACTATTCATTGTAATTATCGGTAATTATCTCGTCTAACAAATAAATAATAAATATGCAAAATCATATTTTTCCTTGTAAAGAATTATTTTAATTTAGTTTGCTTTCGCACGTTTAGTTTCACGATTGTGTGAACGTGATTTTAAAAGCTGAATGTGTTGTTTTGCTTGAAAAAAATTATGCATTTTTGTTGAGTTTATACATATTTTTTTATTTATTATATGAAGTTTTATTAGCAGTTATTTAGAATACCAGGGAAATTTAATTTTTCCTGTCCATAATGTGTAATTGATTGTCTGTTGATTGAACTGATCTAAGTGCAAGTCGGTTGAACTGTGAACTGAATGGTGAATGAATTCGAAATTTGTGGGTACATTTTATTAATACATTTTGTCTGTTCTCCGAAGGAAAATAAAAAATATGATATTGTTGAAGGTGACGGCTAATGATATTTGCTCCCAATTGTGTTTCATTTTCCATTTGGAGAGATAAACTTCATTTAAAAGCATCTTTTACCTACCGTTTATTTAAAGCTGTTTTAAAAATTGTATCTAATTCTTATTAATTGATTAAAAAAGTTCCTAAATTAAAGAGATTTTATTAGTAGATATATCTAATAGATGAGAAAAACTGAAATTCAGTCCAAGACACACCAACTTCCCCTATATATATATTATAATGCTAGTTGATATTCAAGTGTTTACATACACCTGCCAACGTTTGATTAACTTGTATTGTATTTTATCAGTTTAAGTGCCAAATATATACAATCTTTTGTCTATTTTATTTTTTGCATGCATTTTGATGATTGAGCTTCAAAAAATATTGACAATATTTACTTTTGTATAAAGTAATGTGATAAAAAAAATAAATAACTAATTTACTAACTTACGAAAGTTAAAGATTAACTCTCAATTGACACTTTCAAAATTGGTTGAAAGAGAGAATACTTTTTCTCTCTCTCTCTTTCGTTTTAAATTAACCAATCATGCCAGTTAATTTTCGTTGAATGAGCATAAAATTCTCTCAGCATGCGCAATAGAAATATTACGATTGTTATCTAAAAGTTATGACACCAAATACTAAATTTCAGTAATGATCGATGCTTGGTAATGGGTCAATCTACTATAAAATTTTTGTGAGTTCCCGTTATTTTCTGTTCATATATTTATTACTCATGAATTGTACTTAAATTTTCATATTTACCATAAATATATACCTAAATAAAATTCGTCAATTTTGCTTGTTTGTCAATTCATTAATTTAATAAATCAACTGAAATAATCTCTGAAGTGCAGATATCATTTTTAGTCTAGAATTTTTAGAATTTTTAGTAATGAATCATTAGAGTCATTGGCAAATAGTTAGAGCAACTTACAGATTAGAAATTATACACTTCCGTCTTGCTGGTATTTTATTTGAAACAAAAGAATATAAATATAAAAAGTTTATTCCATTCTCAGTAGAACTCCAAATAAGTATGTTTCTAATCGGTTTATAGTCTGCGCATCATGACTCATGTTTGTTTTCTTCTTAGTTGGTTAAATTCTCAGTATACAATGGGAAATCACGATCGTCTGTTTGGTTTAGAAAAACCTAACATTAGAAAACAGTAACATGCATAATTGACAGTACGATACTAGTGCTTAACAAATTGAAACGTGCCAAGTTCACTTTACTTTTATGATAGACAATTGAAAGCTTCTTTCTTTGTTTTATCATATAAAATCTTTAGGTTTTACTATTCCTATTTTAGCAATAACAGTAGCTCACATAATTGACAGTACAGTAGAAGCTTAACAAGTTAAACACGCGTAAAAATTATTTTAAAATAAAGTCCGCTCACAAAGTGTTAAAGTATTTCTTTTTTCTTAACCCATTACTGACAGTTAGTTAAACTGCTTGATGGACATGACTTCAATAGAGAAACGGTTGAAGGTAAATAGTTTGTTGTTGGGGCATTATTAGAAGTAGTTTTTCTACGGTTTTGGTGAACTATATAGAAAAACAAATAAGTTTTTTTTTTGATTTTCGTGAAAATTACTCCATAAATTTTGTTGGAAAGAGAACATTGCCTTGAGGGGCACATACTACTATTAACTTTTTGCGAAGTTAATTGTTTAAAAATATGGTTAAATATTAGTGAATAATCATCTATAGTTCCAACAATAGCTATTATTGTGTGGAATAAGCCCTCAAAATTTGAGCCTGATCGGTGCCACAGTTTTTTTTTTCTTAATAATTTCAAACAGATTTTAGCTGGGCTCTGTTTAGGCGTCTTTGAAATCAACAAATGATCAAAAAACCAAGATATTAATTTTTTTTTCATATCATATCTTTATATCATTAATTTTCAATATTATGTATGAAAATATTTTTCTATGAGAAAAAAAAATTTTAAAAAAGACTCAATTCTACCAGACTAGCCCCTTAAAGCTTAGTTTACATTTGCAAGGAAATTTCCGCAATTCAAGAGAGCGAAAAACTTCATATAAAAAAAACCAAAGAGTGCGGCATTCAGTTGGTGAATTCGCCTTAACTGTCAAACTGTGAAATGAGAGCGCTAGCGTAGTGTTTTTTATATGAATTGAAAGCACGAGACACACACACACACACACGTTATTCACTTAATATGATTTTTTATTTAACAGCAAAGCCCAGAGAGAGAGAAAAAGACAGCCATGTTTTTTTCTTTTATTATTCTACTATGGAACCAAATGGTACAATAAAAAATGAGAGAGCGGCACTCAGTTGGCGAATTCGCCTTAACTGTCAAACTATGAAATGAAAGCGCTGAGCGTAGTGCTTTTTATATAAATTGAAATCACCAAACACACACACACACACGTTATGCACTTAATATGATTTTTGATTTAACAGCAGAGCCCAGAGAGAGAGTGAGAGAAAAAGACCGCCATGTTTCTTCTTTTACTATTCTGACATGGAACCAATTGGTACAATAAAAAATGAGAGAGCGGCACTCAGTTGGCGAATTCGCCTAAAATGTTAAACTATGAAATTAGAGCGCTGAGCGTAGTGGTTTTTATATAAAGAGAGAGAGAAAAAGACCGCCATGTTTCTTCTTTTATCATTCTGCCATGGAATCAAATGGTACAATAAAAAAAATGCGAAAGGAAAGTTTTTCGTTTTAATTAATTAATTTTTTTAAGCCAATTCAAGCTACTTTTTTTGTTTTTTAAATTTAAAGTACTTAAAAAACAAATAGGAAAAAGTGGTTAAAAGTCTGAAATAGATTTTTGGCTCCAGATTTGATTTTGTTATATCACGGGAGACCAAACGAAACTGTCAATTGAACTAAACGAAATATACGCATATACTTCAGTTAAAACTGACTTGACAACTTGATAAAAAATTATCATAGTGTAAATCTTGAAAACTAATACGCACGTTTATGCACTTATAAACAAATAAAATTTCAATCTTCTCAAATTAAGAGAGCATAAACATTTCCTTTTAAAAATTCTATTAATATTGTTATGAATACTTTAAGATAACACAACATTGTTCGTAAATAAGATTACATAGGTACTTTATTTCAATTGAAAGTAATCATTCATTCATTCGTATTTGTTTTAAGTAGGTACAAAAAAAAAAAAAAAAAAGAATGAAGGAAAGTGATTCACGTGTAGTCTCAATGACAGTAATTAGACACATGGACGGAGAGAGAGAGAGAAAGAGAAAAAAATAAATACAAGAAATTGAGTAATAGTGAAAATATTTAGAGAGCAAACGAAACCGTTACGTTATCATGTTAATTACACGTGCATACACATACATACAAACAAACGATTATGTTTGTTTACATACAAATAAATTTGTCATTATACTATTTTGGTTTAATTGTTGTTTATTGAATTTTTCGATTTATTGCCACTTGAGATGTAGTAAATATATTTATGATATTTTAAACTAATGTTTAAACATTCTTTACACATACACACTCACTCACTCACACACATATGTATGTACCTAATTATGTTTGCTGATATATCTGTAGAAATACCTTACTTGATTTTTGTTGTTGTTGTTTTGAATGAAGTTTGTTTACCTTTGGAAATTTTTCTTGACCGCACTTTAGAGTCTTCACCGAATAGTATAAAGTTACAACAAACTGAAGTAAAATAAATAAGTAAATTCAATTATAGTTTCTATGCATTTGATGTTGTTTTAAATAACAAAATGATTTTCTTTCATTTCATTAGATCACAAGATGGATCAACGTGCTGCGGACACAACGTTCATTCCAGACCTTCCCAAGGGCCCGCTTTGTGTTTATCGTAAACGTGCGAATTTCGATTGGAAGCGATTGAGTCTTATTTTCGAAAAAGAGCAAGGATTAAGAATTAAGGTATGCAGAATAAAATCAACGTTTGTTTTTTTATAAATTTCTAATTTTCTCAAATATTTTCCAACTCCAGTATAAAGTTTGGAAAATTCTGGAGAATGATCCACTCTTTTCGAAATCGAAGACAACCCTTCCCGCCGATGAACAGAAACGCCTCTGTGCAATGCAAATGAATCGCATGGCACATTTGGACCTAATTCCAAAGGAAATTGCAGAATGTTCGTTTAGCGAGAAAACGAAATGCCTGATGTGCATCAATGAGGCATTGCATGCGTATTGCCCCAGTTTGTCGGTGAAAAGCGCCTTGGGTGTGGGTCTATTCAATAATGCAATACGCGCTATGGGCACTGAGCGTCATATGAAATATTATGACGCTGCTTGGAATCGTGAAGTGATTACTTGCTTGGCTATAACTGAAATGGAGCATGGCAGCAATACGAAGAGTATTCGTACAACTGCCGTCTATGATCCCAATACGCAGGAATTCATTATTAATACGCCCGATTTCGAAGCAGCCAAATGCTGGGTGGGCAATTTGGGTAAGACCGCAACGGTTGCAATGACATTCGCCAATTTGTATACGTCGGATGGTGTCAATCATGGCCTACATGGATTTCTAATTCCAATACGTGATCCAAAGACACTACAATCGTATCCCGGTGTATTGGTTGGTGATATTGGTGAGAAAATTGGCTTGAATGGTGTTGATAATGGTTTCGTTGTGTTTACGAACTATCGCATTCCACGTGAGAATCTACTGAATCGTACTGGTGACGTAACGCCCGATGGTGTCTACGAGAGTGTCTTCACCGAGCCGGGGAAAGTTTTGGGTGCTGCCTTAGAATCGTTTTCGGCTGGACGTATTGGAATTATGCAAGAAGCGGCAAATACGCTGTCGAGTGCAGCTGTGATTGCAGTGCGTTATGCGGCGTTGAGAAAGCAATTCGGCCATGAGATGAATGGGCCCGAGATGCCAATTATCGAATATCAGTTGCATGTGAGTTGAAGTTTTTTTATATTTTGGAATCGATTTTGATTATTATTATTGATGTTTTTTCACAGCAATGGAGAATATTTCCTTATTTGGCAGCTGCTTGCGTCCTTAAGGTGGCTGTCGTAGAGCTAACAAATATTTACCTCGAAATTATTGAGCGATCACAGGCAGATTCAAATGGATTCGAGTTGCTGGTAAGAATATTTGGGAGGGAAACAATTTTTGTTCATGGTAAACAAAAGAGTATTCAAAGTGTAGAGGGAAAATATTGGGGTTGAAAATTATGTACGTGCTTTTGTTACAACTTTTTGAATAGAAGGGGAATTATTGATGTTTTGATAAGATCCAGGCATTTTCTAATACATTAATCATTGTGCTTAGTGGCGCATCAAGAATTTGGGTTTGGGGAGGCCAGATCGCAATATTGTAGGATACCAGACAAATAACTAGACCAAAATTCATACCCAAAACCCGACCAAAAATTAAATTAGAAACCCCAGTCGTAAACCTGAAACCTGTGCAGAAATCTGATCAAAATTCACCTTATATTTAGACCGATATCTACATCAAAATCAAACCAAACATCGGACCCAACTACAGATCAAATTTTCAACCGAAATTTAGACTAAGAGCGGATCAAAACTCAAACCAAAAAGGGTAGAAATTCATATTAAAAACGGACCGAAATTCAGACTAAAAATCAACCCAAGACTCAGATCAAAAGGAGACCAAAAATCAAACAAAAAACGTTTACCAGAATTCATAAAAAAATTAGACCAATACTCAAACCAATAAGAAACCAAATTCAGACCAAAATTTAAATGAAACATTCAGACCAAAACTCAAAACAAAATAAAACCAAATTCATAGCAAAAATCAAACTGAAATTCAGACCAAAACTTGGCAAAAAATCTGACTAAAATCAGACTAAAACTCAGCCTGAAATTCAGGCAAAAACCTCGATTAAAAGTACACAAAATTCAGGCCCAACTTTAAATAAAAAATCAGACCAACACTCACTCCGAAATTCAGAACAAAAGTCAGAAGAAAAAGAGATAAAATTCGGACCAAAAATTAAGCCAAAATTTAGAACAAAAATCGGACCAAATTCAAACTAAAACTCGGATGGAAATTCAGATCAAAGCACAGATGAAAATGAAACTCAATCGATACTAAAAATTAAACCGAAATTTGGACTACCAAACTCAGATCACAATTCAGCCCGATCTTCTGACCAAAATTCAGACCCAAAACTCAGATCAAACGAAGATTCGAATTCAGACCAAAAATCGGGCCAAATTCGGATAACAAATCAGACCAGAATTCAGATCAAAAATCAAATCAAACTTCAGAACAAATTTCAGATACAAAACCAAACCAAAACTCAGATCTAAAAGACAACAAATCCAACTAAAATTTAGACCAGAATTCATAACAAATTCAGACCAAAACTCAGATCAATCGGAAACCAAATTCAGACCAAAATTTAGACCAGAACTTAAAAAACAGAACAGAAAATTAAACCAAATGCGTTGCAAAAACCGGAATCTTGTCAAAATTCCGACTAAAATCAGACCAAAAACCAAACCGAATTTCAGAACAGAACTAGGCCGAAATTCAAACAAAAACTCAGATCAAAAGGACGCAAAACTCCGACAAAACTTTATTTAGAAAATCAGAACGAAAAGTAACTAAATGCAGACGAAAAATTTAATCAAAAATTTGAAACGAAAATCAGTCTAAATTCAAACAGAAACTCGGATCGAAATGAAACCAAGTCCAGACCAAAGATCAGTCCAAAATTCATACTCAAACTAAAATCAAAAGGAAACCGCATTCACAGCTAAATTTATCTAAAAACCAAAATACCAAAACTCAGGCCGAAACTTAAGCCAAACCTGCTATTTAAAGTATGCAATACATACAGTCGAACTTCGCTTTTCCATGCTCTATCTCAAATAATCAGGTCATGAGCTCATAAGGAAGGATTCGAACTCAATATTAAGTCTTAATATTTCTTAGAAAGTTTGAAACTTGAAATACTTTTAATAAAAACTAAATGGCAGCAACTTAAGTCTGTGATCTTTGAATGCTAACTACAATTTTCCTCCCAACTAGACCCAAATTGTATCTGAGATCCACGCAGTGATTTCATCGTCCAAACCGTTAATTACATGGACGGCACGTGATGCAATACAAGAAGCACGTGAAGCATGCGGAGGCCATGGCTATTTGAAGGCATCAAAACTGGGCGATCTACGTAATGATCACGATCCCAGCTGCACCTACGAAGGCGATAATAATGTACTCGGTCAGCAAGCCTCAAATTGGTTGCTGCGACAGTTGAAAGGTAACATTGAAAGTCCAGTGGGAACGGCAAACTTCTTGCACAAACGCGAAGAAATACTACAGCAAACATATGAAGACGTCTTGCGAAAGTATCCGTTTGAGTCGATGGAATGTAAGAGAACTTAATCAGTTAACAAATATCTAAATATGACAACTTAATTGATTCCCCTATTTTGTATTTACTTAGTTGTGCTGAAATCTTATGAATGGATGCTGTGCTATCTGCTCGATGTAACAGCAAAACGTGTCGCCCGTGATATTGATGCAGGAGCACATCGTTTCGATGCACGTAATAACTCACAAGTGTACGGGGCGCGTGAACTCTCGCTAGCATATGCAGAATATTTTGCACTTTCTCGTTATGCCGAACGTTTTAAGCGTTCCGATGTAACCGGTGAATATGCTAAAGTAATGAATCTACTCTTTGCCATCTACTCGATGTGGTGCATTGATCGACGCATGACCACTTTCTATGTGGGTGGCTTCGCTAATAAACCTCAATTTGCGGAAATGATACGCTCGAATCTCCTCAGGAAATGCGCCGAACTAAAGGATTCAGCGATATCCGTGGCCGATGCAATTGCACCGCCCGATTTTGCACTCGATTCGGTTATTGGCAAATCCGATGGTCTTTTGTATGAGAATTTACAAAGTGAATTCATGACCAATCAAGGGGCTTTTGAGAGGCCTTCGTGGTGGAAAGATATTATTATTCCTCAAGTTAAGTCAAAGCTTTAGAATGAAGAGGAAAACAATCATCATTTTTGTTTCAGGACTAAGAAGAATTTCGCATTTTCCTTTAGAATATAGCAACTTACTATATAATTATTATGAAAAATATTAGGATAAAAACGAAAACCTTGCAAATTATAAACTACTTATGTCGATGTCGCAATTAGGACCACCGCAATATTGTAAATTAATAATCGTAAAACTATACACACACACAGATATTTTGGGTAATCATTCTTTGGACTTTTAGATACATACAAACACGTTTAAATTTATATATAAACTATATATAATAACTATATATATATATAAATATACATATGTATATCTAATCATATTTTCCACGCGACTTTTTGTAAAACTTTATGTTGAAATTGTTATTGCCGTCTATGGGCACTTAAAATGTATTTTCTCTGTTAATCATTTAAGAAATATTAAAAGATTTTAACTAAATATATATATATATATATATATAGATTTATGTTTTCTAAAAATATTTGTATCTATATCTGAAGCTCAGAGTTTTTACTTTTATTTTTATGCTTTTTTTTCAAACCCCAACCATTTGCGGCTTCCGTTATTTAAAAAGATAATAGCCATCTGAAAAACACCATTTTATTCTCTTCACTAAATGGCAGCTCCGCCTTTCTCAAATGAAAACTTCGACCAAAAAGGAGAGGAAATTTATACTAAAAAAGGGAGCGAATTTGGGCCAAAAAATCAAACATCAAACCAAAACTCGGATCAAAAGCAAATCAAAAATCAAACCAAAATTTAGACCAGAATTAATAACAAATTCAAACCTAAACTCAGATCAGTCGAAAACCAAATTCAGACCAAAATTTAAATGAAAAATTTAAACCAAAACTCAGTCCGAAATTCAGAACAAAAATCAGAAGAAAAGAAGTCAAGTTCAAACTAAAGCTCGGATCGAAATTCAGACCAAAATTTAAATGAAAAATTTAAACCAAAACTCAGTCCGAAACTCAGCACGGAAACGGGAGTCAGACAATGTTGCCTATTATCTCCGATTCTTTTCCTGATCACGATCAAGTTCTAGGCAACGCTATGGACGGAAAAAACTGAGGCATCTTCTGGAACTTTACCGAGCAGCTTGCCGAGCCGAGGATCTTGATTACGCAGATGATATCTGTCTCCTGTCTGTAAAACACTCCGATATGCAGGAAAAAATCAATGACCTAAATTTAAATTCTGTAAAGGTAGGCCTTAGTTTAAACATAGACAAAACGAAAGCGATGAAAATTAAATCTACCAAGAACAATAACTTCCGAGTTGACTCTGAAGAAGTTGATTAAACTAGTTGATTCCTTTGTATACCTCGGCAGCGTAATATCAGCAGAAAATAGCGCAAAAAAGGACATCTCAGCTAGGATAAATAAAGCGAAAGGAGCGTATGCGCAACATTTGGAATTCAACCCAAATTTCAACAAACACCAAAATAAGAATCTTCAAGTCGAATGTTGTTTCAGTTCTTCTCTATGGATGTCAAAACATGGTTAGTTTCCGAACTTCTAGCAAATAAAATCTAAACTTTCGTCAACAGTAGCCTCCGTCGCATTCTCAAAATCTGGTAGCCCCATACAATCTCGAACGTAGATCTGTACAAGAGATGTGGATGTGGATCCGGTAGCTAATATCATCAAGCTATGTAAAAGGAAGTGGATTGGTCACACACACTTGAAAAATATACGAAGGATATCTATATGATCGATCGAGAGGAAAAGTGGGTTATAATTTAAATTGTGGCAAAAGTGAAATAATTTAGTATCTCAGTGCAAGAATGGATTGAAGTAATATGGCTTAAAGTGAAAATGAAACGACTTAAAAGTATGAGCAAAAATGGTATAATAATTCTTTCCGAGCAAAAATAACATAATGATTTATTTCGTTTTTGCTCGGAACATACTTTGTTTCACTTTTGTTGTGAACATATTTTGGTTCACTTTTGCTTTGAACATATTTCGTTTCACTTTTGCTCTGAACATATTTTGGTTCACTTTTGTTCTGAACATATTTTGGTTCACTTTAGCTTTGAACATATTTCGTTTCACTTTTGCTCAGAACATATTTCGTTTCACTTTTGCTCTGAACATATTTCGTTTCACTTTAGCTCTGAATGTATTTTGGTTCACTTTTGCTCTGAACATATTTCATTTCACTTTTGCTTTGAACATATTTCGTTTCACTTTTGTTCTGAACATATTTCGTTTCACTTTAGCTCTGAATGTATTTTGGTTCACTTTTGCTCTGAACATATTTCATTTCACTTTTGCTTTGAACAAATTTCGTTTCACTTTTGTTCTGAACATATTTCGTTTCACTTTAGCTCTGAATGTATTTTGGTTCACTTTTGCTCTGAACATATTTCGTTTCACTTTTGCTCTGAACATATTTCGTTTCACTTTTGCTCTGAACATATTTACGTTTCACTTTTGCTCTGAACATATTTCGTTGCACTTTTGCTCTGAACATATTTTGTTTCACTTTTGTTCTGAACATATTTCGTTTCACTTTAGCTCTGAATGTATTTTGGTTCACTTTTGCTCTGAACATATTTCGTTTCACTTTTGCTCTGAACATATTTTGTTTCACTTTTGCTCTGAATGTAATTTGGTTCACTTTTGCTCTAAACATATTTTGGTACACTTTGGCTCCTAAGTAAAATTATTCCACTTTTTTCTGAATGTAGAAGTTGTACCACTTTTCCTCTCAACCTCTCATATGGTAATATAAAATGCTGATTTCACTTGTAATTATTTCTACGTTAATAACAGAAATACTCATGTAATGTCCCTTTGCTCAAATGATTTATAACCATGTCCCGAACCATTTGAGAAACTGGAATATAAGAATTATTTCTTCGATTAAGTTCAAATAATAATAATTAATTGAAGGTAGGTTTAGTTTTAAGCTAAGTCTTAGGCTATTCTTTATTTTTATATAAAGCTTTCTACAAGTAACTTTTATAATTCATAGCAAGCGGCGTGCATTTTTATGCTGGAAAATAAAAAAAAATTACTGAGAATGCCGAATACCCTCAGCCCAACTTTTGAGCCTCGCAGCTCGAAACCCAAACGTACTGAGGGAGAACTAAGTCTCATATTTTCTCTCAGTATAATTTTTAAACTACAGCAACTTCACAAAATCTCTGGTCCGCGGATAAATTTATCATTTGGTTACTCTGTGTTTATAAGTGATACAAAAATACTACATAAAAACTAAGATTTATTAGTGATACTTTAATATTTTTAAAATAATTTTATTCGGTTTACTTTAATATGGGCATATTTGAAATTTTTAAATTAAATTAAATAATTTATATATTTTCTATATACGGGAATATCAACAAATTTATTGGGTTATTTTATAATTCAAACAACGTACGCATTTGATTTGTTTGTAAACATTTTCAATCTAAGAGAAAAAAACAACGAGTATGACAAAACCGGACCAAGTGTAGTTAAGTTAAAATAATTTAGAATTGCTGCATGATGAAATTTCATTTTTTTGTTTTGTCTGAAAATCTAATAGTGATTCATATTTAATGTAAAAATACGATATTATCAATTATCATGTGCAATTAATTAAGATTTGTTAATTAAGATGAAGATGATTTTACAAAATTCTGTATATACCTAATAACTACAATTGGAGTGTTCACAGTGGATTTTAATGCTTGGTTTTCACTAAGTCATATTCCCTGTCAAAGAGGGAGAGAAAGAGACAATTTTCTATATGAAATTTTCCAACATGCTTTCAAATTTGATTGAATTTGACATAGTGAAAACCAGGCATTTAGTTTGAAAATAGAAGAAACTAGGGGGATTCACTGATTCAATGATAGATACGACATCAAGTAAGCTGAATTTATGAACACCTATAATATTTTTAAAAGAAAATACCTTTCAAAGAAACTGCGGGTGCAGGGGAAACTATGTATTTCTTGACAGATATTTAACTACTTGTTGTTTATATCTAATTAATTAAAAAATTATTCATTTAAAATTCGTGAGGAGTACCACCCCTTTTAGTTTTAATATATGAATGTTTTTTAAAAATTCCATATAAATCAACACTTTCATGTAATGTGAATTTAATATCACAAAACTAAAAATGGAACATCCTATTACAACAAGCTCTGATGAAATGTCCATTGAACAATTCCAGATATCGTGACATATTAAACTCTTGCACAAACTAGGTAAGTCTCAATTTTAAAATTACGTTTTTTTTTTATTTTAGATTGAGCAAAATGGAGCTACAACCGAAAGAGCGACATTTTTTTTAGATGTCTACTTTGTCGTCCTCTACCGGAAAAACGGAGATCACAAACAAGAAGAAAAAAAAAAAAACAAATATGTCTGCAGGCACCCCCAGTAGAAGTGAAGTGAAACTTTGTTTTTTATTTGAAAGTTAGTCAGCTCTTAGACAATGCGATTTGTTCATGCAACTTAAAAAAATGTACTGAAGAGGGGAGAAACGACAAGGGGTAGATAAAATCGCTCGGGCTGCATTTTCGATGAAACTCGTTTCGTCGTTTCTTTTTTTACATTTTCGTAGTTTAATGTTTTTCCATAACGATGAAAACTATAATCGCGAAAGTATCATGCAACTAAATCTCACTGTATAAGAGCTACATGAAACTACAAAAGGGAATGCAAAAAATCGCATGAGATTAATCTCAACGTCTAAGAGCTGACTTATTAGAAAACATTTACTATACATTCTGTTAAAGTTTTTGCTGTCTTCTTCTCTCTATTTTGTTGTTGCTTTTCTTCTGTTTGTACTCTTTACACTTAACGGCACAAACACGACGTTGTTCACGCACGTATATAACACATGGGAGTAAAGTTCAGTTATATGCAAGAAAAAAAAAAGATAAAAGCAGAGACGTCGGCTCTCTCACTAAAGCAACTGAGATAAAACTGTGAGAAGTCGAATCTCTGCTTGATTGTATGTAGCCGAATAACAAATGCATAACTTCGTTTCTTATTGGTTTGGTATGAGTGCAACTGAAGCTATTTTTCTATTTTCTATTGGTACTCTCTTCTACATTTATTGGCACAAACACATGAAAGGAAAGTTCAGCTATATGGAATTAAGCTCTCTCACTAAAGCACTGTGAGAAGTCAACTCTTTGCTTGATTGTATACAGCCGATCCCCATATCGTTGCCTGAGGATTGATTTGGCGTATGTGTGTACAAATTCATATACCAATACGCCAAATCAATTCTCAGGCGACGATATGACTTCATTTGCGAAACACTAACAATAGTATAACTTCGTTTCTTATTAGTTTCGTTTGAGTGTGATAAAATATCGTTTCCGTTGAATTTCACCGTTTTAAAAATTTTCAATTCACAGCCCCGCTCAAGAAGTTTCACTTCAAAAATTATAATGAATTTTAAAATACGCGAAAAGTTTCAATATTGTAAAATAAACGAGGAAAAAATAAATAAAATTACTCAGCACAGTCAAAAATCAAAAGTAGAAAACCACAATTTTTCTACACGTCACCACCTCTTGGCTGGCAATGGCAAATCTGCAAGAGTAAAAATTGTAATAGTAAAAATGAAAAGCTTTTCATTTCGCCTTTTGGACTTGGTATAAAACTATAGCTTCCTTCCAATCGTGTACAAATAGCACTAACATGACTTGAATGGATGCGTAAAGCTCGGTCAAAGTTCTCCGTGGGCTGGTGTGCCATAAAAGAAGAAGAACGAATCAGTACGTCACGATTTTTCACGACATCAACGATATTATAAGAAAATCCCGAAAGTTTCGTACGTGAGTTTAATTGATATATGATTAAGTTTTTCTCATTTGATCTCCAAAAAAAAAATGTTGCTATGTATTTTACTGTCTATTTTATACAGGGGTGGCAACATCGTCCACCAGTAATGCCAACTAACTTTTTAGCAAAACTTTGCAAGAAACTTATCTTTAGCAATTACCATTGCCAGGTTCAGTTATTACAGTTCAGTTATTTAAAAACTTAACGCCTGGGGACTATCAGCCACCATCTAACTAAGCTTTCTCCACAATCTATAGGAGCTAATATAAGGAAGAAACATTTTTCACCCGTTTACCCTTAAATTTTGCTATCTAATAGGTCTACAGTTTACCAAAGTTTAAGTTATTTTTCTAAAAAAAAAAAAGCCAGTGAACTTCAGGATATTACTAAAGCCAAAATATTTAAAGAGTCTTTATAAAATAAATCAAGTTTCTTCTTTGGCGAGGGTTCTATAAAGGGGCTCGAGGTATCTTAATATTTAACCATGTAAGATTTGTATTTAATTTCAGAGGTTATTGCCTTTGATTTTTTTTTTCATTTGATGAGAATGAATGAAGTGCTTTCATCAATCCAACATTTTATTTGGGATTTACCAACTTCCTCAGGGAATTTACCTGTTAGTTCTTGAATGTATAAAAAACTTCGTAACATTCGTTTTTTGCTAACAAATTTTCTTGAATTTGAAGCGGTTAAGTGATTTTATTTTTTTCGCGTACTAATTAATTTTGCAAATACGCAAATCAATAGTTCGTTAGGAAGATTTTCAACTACACGGTTTGTAATTTATTATTATTTTTATTATTTAAAAAAGGTGTTATCGATGTTGATTAATTGGATTTCAGAATTAGTACCTATAAATGTACAAATAAATAAAAAAAAAAAAAAAATTTCTATTTAAATTCTTCTTCATTGAAGTAAAAAAGATAAATTACTCTTGAGTGAAATTGTACAGAAAGAAATAATTGCGAATTTTTTTTTTTTGGGTGCAGTTACAGTGAGAGGCGAAACTGTAGACAAGGTACAAGATTTTTTGGGTCACTCGCTATTACTGATCATAAATATAGGAGAAATCGAAAAGTAATAGCTCTGCAAAGTAGCTGATCATTCAGATGCATGCATGAAAAAACAATTGTTTGAAATTGAATAAAATTTCGATTGAAATGGGTGAATTTATCTAATTTTTTAGTAAAATCAAATGCAAAACGAATTTTTTAAATTGGATAATATTAATTGGTGCAAAGATTTGAACCAATTTCCTTACGATTTTCACCCGATTTCGAAACACATTTCATTTCTGACCTTCTTTGCGACACCAATTACCGTTATCCAATTTGAAAAACTGTGTTCGTATTGTATTCTTATTAATAATGAAAAATTTTACAATGGTAAAATTTCGAAAATCATAGTTGAAAATTAAATAAAATCGTCAATCGTGAAATTGTGGAAATTTTGGTGCTTTGAAGCGCCACACAGACCGAAGAGGACTTGAAGATATTATCTGATTTCGAAAAACAGATTTTCCTCTGTATTCATCTGGAAAGCAGAAACTTTTTTTAAGGCATTATTTATTGATAAGTTATCTCAGTTTTACTCCATACTGTTTATTGCGAGTTTTGGTTTTGATTTTTTATTATGTGGAAGTAATGCGTAGTTATAAATTTTATAATTGAAAATTTCTAAAGTTTCAGTTTCTAATTTCCCTAGGCAAGGTTAGGGCGTATTTATTTTTTTACTACTTGGAATCGTTAGATTGAAGGAGCAACAGACTCTTCACTTGTTTTACAGCTAGAAATATTTGGCTAATATATAATTTTATCAGAACTAGGTACTAGAATATTGAAAAATTATTACCAGCGAGCTTATCTGGTAAACAGATGGCTTCAAAATAATAGGCTTCAAAATCATAGGGGAATTGGTTCAGGCATTTGTGGTAGACCGAAACCCTGACGTCCATTTTTGGAGGAAAAATGTTTGCAATCAATCTCTGTGCCGGAATTTAGTGGGAGGAATAGATAGGGGGAGTGTCAATTCAGGACCCTGTAGTATTTTTTCACGAGGAGCATTTTTGCTGAATGCAATTTTCCAATATTTTCACACTTTCATGCGATTTTTGGTGTTGAAACAAAATTTTATGTTCTTCTAAGTGCAAAATTATCGTTTTTTTTTTTTTTTTCATATTCGAGAATGGTTGGAGGTTTTAACACAAAAATCGGTGTTTTCGCTATATGAATCAATCGTGATTGACAAAATTTGCCCCAGATTATTTAGAAAGAGTCCAATTGATTTTACTACATTTCAGAACTGAACATTCTTGAGCTTCAGGGTTAATTTTTTGTATCTATGTACATAATTTTTAAAAATTATTCATAATGCTTTAAAAAGCTGCTGAAAAAAAAAAACGTAATTTTGCAGTCAACAAATGTCTTTGGCTATAAATGGCGTCTAAGGCGATGCGGTAACAGTGCTTCAACCGCCGACTTTTTCTGAGAGAATAAATACAAGAAAAGTATCAACCTCTAACGTCAATAGAATGTAGATGAAAAGCAATTGGATTTGATTTTTTATTTTATTTTCAATTCATTTTGTTTTTATAAATGCTATCAATTGTCAAAAAATCAAATTTAAAAATTCTGCAATTTGAAATAATTATTGCATAAATAAAAATCGTCAAGATCATCAAAAGAATCAAGAAACGAAAAAGCAAAACTCAAAAAAATACATATATTTACATGCTAAAACTTGGCAGCACTTCGTTTATCTCTGATATTGAAAATATAGCAATGTCAGCTCTTTAACGTTGAAATTAATCTCATGCGATTTTTTGCATTCCCTTGTGCAGTTTCATGTAGCTCTTATACAATGAGATTAGTTGCATGAAACTTTCGCGAGTATAGTTTTCGTCGCTATGGAAAAACATTGAATTACGAAAATATAAAAAACGAAATGACTAAAAGTTTCATCACAACACTGCCCGTGAGATTTCGGCTATCCCCCTGTCGTTTCTCCCCTCTTCCGCATTTTTTTTCAAGTTGCATGAGACAAATCTCATTACCTAAGAGCAGACAATGTCTCCCTCTCTCACAAGAGAGAAAATATGCTGAAATTGAGAGAATTCTAACAGATTTCTATGGTAGTGTAGTCGAAGCGGCAGCCATCATAATTTGAAGATGGAGTTTTGACGCAGCTCTTCTATCTCTTTCTTACTACATATATTTTCCCCCTTGAAAGGCAAACAGACGTCCATGCTTGCGTCCAATTGTACAGTTACTTAATGAACATCTTTTTATGCCCAGTGAAAACTTTTGACTTAGAATTAAAAGTAGAAAAATCTCTAGGTGTATTTAGCAAAATAATAATTAAATAATTTTCTAATTTAAAAATCTCAATGAAAAAGCGCTTCTCGCTTTGGTTATGACTGTCTCTCATAAAAGTTTTTAATTTTCAAAGTGTTTCAAAGGTAAAAACAAAACCAAACTAAAATTGCATATGAAAAATGTTATTGATAAATTAAATTTCTAATAATGCATAATAGTATATAACATTCTAATATGCAAATTAACAACTAATTACAAAATGTATAACATAAAAAAAAAAGAAATAAAATGTCTTGATAGCCTTATGCTCTAGCGCGCTAAAGGTGTTGGCAACTCTGTCTAAACGAGTGGGTGATTCCCAATATAAAACAAATTTTTTTTTTAATTTTTTTTTTTTGCTATAATGGTTCGTAATATTAACTGTCATCACTGTCGACGACGACGACTGTCAAACTGGATTTGTGGAAAAAAAAAATATGATAATCATGTTCATAAAGATGATTTCTTCTTTCTTTTTCAGCGTTTTGTAAACTCAAACGATTTGCATATATCGAATGGGGGGGTGAGGGGAGAGAACAAAAATTTCTCTTTTTTTTGTTGTTTTTGTAGTGCTAGCTAAATACGTTTTTGTCAGCGGGGCAGTTGTTGTTGTAGTTTGATTGACTTCTAATATCGATACATTTATGCAAAAAAAAAAAAAATAATAAAGATAACTCACGCGCGCTTCGACAACAACAACAACAATAGCGCGAGTGTCTGGTGTGCACTTACTTTTATTGGTTTTTTTTTTGTTGTTGTTGTTTTTTTTTTTCTTTGGTGTTGTGACTGAGATTGTTGACGTTTTCTTGTTGTTTCTGCTGTTGTTGTTGTTGTTTGGTTATAAAGACTTCATTAATTAATTATTATTATTGGTTAAACGTATGTAGGCAGGTACTTGTTAACAACAAAAAAAGAAGATACAATTTTTATTTCTAATTTATTTTTTTTCTTATTTTTCACTCCTCTTCTAAAAGTATCGTTCAATTTCGATCTGGCATAAAAGCAAACGAGCTACAACGAATTTCTAAGCTACGATTCTCCAGCTCGACTCTAACCAATTCAACATTTATAAGAAGACATTCTAGTACCTGTTTTGCTTATTCGCTTAAAAGGTATTGCGCAGTGCGGACGTATTTTTTCGAACGTTTTTGTGTTGAAGAAATAAAAGTTTTTTTTGTATTTTTTTTGTTTTGGAAAAAATAATAGTGAAAAAATTAAAAAAAATTTTAAAAACTTTTTTCATTGTAACTCTAATTGATCTAAGCGATCAAACGTGTGTTTTTATTTTGTGAGTTTTGTTTTATTCTAATGAATTTTTGTTTTAATATTTCGTTTAAGTTTTATTTAATTCTAAATCGCAATATGACGTTGGCGTTTTAATTTATTTTTGTTTTTATTTTTTTTTTTTCCTAATAAACACGAGATTAAACTGATTGATGTTTGTTTTCATTTTGAACGCACTTCAAACGCTGGGCATTTTTTTGTTTTTTATTAAATCTTTAAATTGAATAAAGTGATCTTGAGTGTTATCGCAGATCTCACTAAAAAAAAATTATGAAAATACAAAAAAAAAAATATATATATACATAAAAATTAAAAAAAAAAATTACAAAAACATTGAATTAATATTTCAATGTTAGCAGAATTTAAATTAAACATAGTGTTGTTGTTGTTGTTTTTTTTTTTTTTTTTTTTGTTTAAGCTGAAATCTCGTAAGATTCTCGACATTCGCGTGAGTTTCGCTTCGATTGTGAGCTCATTCTCTGCCAGTTCATCGTTTGTTTTATAGTTATAGATACTGATTTTTTTTTTCATATAGAAAATACTTTAGAAAATTTCAAGAAAAATCAAGTTTTTTTATTGTTTATTCTATAAGAAGTGAAGCTTCCTGTTGTATTTTTACATAGCTATATTTGTCTGTCGTTGAACTTGACTTCAACCAAAGCTTGGCTATAAAGTGTTTCTTAAGAAATGTAAATGTTTTTTTTTTTGTTCGTTTTTGTTATTTTGATTTTTTTCTTCTTTTTTTGAAGGAAAAAAATTCACGATTAACGTCGTCTGAGAATTGATTTAGCGTATAGGTATATGAAACCGTTTACACATACGCCAAATCAATTCTCAGGCGACGATATGTAAAAAAAAATTATTTAAAAAATTTATGTAGAATTAGTGTTTGTTTGTTCTTTTAATCAACACGTTCTAGATTCAAACAAAAATATAAATAAATAAATAAGAAAATAAAAAAAATTAAATTTCGTACCAAAATTTTATGAATAGTCAAACTTGAAAATTACCAAGTCGCACTTAAATTTATTTGTAGACCTACAGAAAAAACACAAAAAAGAAAAATAACAATATTCATAAACAAAAAAAAAACAGAGAAGAAAAGAAAAAAACAACAACAAAATTTAACCACAAAAATAAACGCTGTAAATAGATAACGTCATCTTAGCATTAAATATCCGGTTATCAAAAAATCAGCCGGTTAAATTAGAATAATTTATTTATATTTAAAGTTAATACAAAAAAAAAAAAGAAATGCGGTGTTTAGTGATTGGTTTTTCCCAAAAATTATATAGTATATATTTTTTATGCTTATTTTTATTAGATATAATTTTTATTTCTTAATTTTTTTGTGGTAAGCAATTCTATTCCAACCATTTGCAATTGTTTCCAGCTTAAAACTTCAATCAATTTTTGCAATAAATTTTTAATTTTTAATATGCAATAAAATGCAAATTAGTAATAGGAATTTTTCCATATACTTAAACTGAGATTTAAAAAAAATCAAATAAAATAATAAAAAAATAAAAAAACTTAAGTGCCCAATAATTTACAGATAAATTAAAGTTTTAAAAAACAATTTTGTTTTTTTTTTTATAGATTATAGCCTTTCACTGAAAAGGCTTCTTTTTTTTTGTGTGAAGTTTAAAAGAAAGAGCAATGCCCAATAAAATATAATTTAGGACATTTGCATATTACATTTCTTTTTCTTAATTTGAATTTATAGTTAGTTGTTGGCATTAACTTATTAGTTTATTATTCCTAGTTTATATGTTCACTTCATAAATTTTTTTTTTTTTTTAAATTTATCATTTAAAATTCATCAATTTTGATTTTAATCGTATTCACATGTCTCAGATTACGTTATGATAAGAAACTTTTTTTTTTTTTGTAGCATTCAAAGCTACTGAATATTTGAATATTTATTTTATGAGATAGACAGAATATTGCGGGTTGATTAAATTAAATTATAAAAATATTTAAATGAACTTGAGACATTAGAAATGTTGGCAAATTACATTTTAATTACAATTGTAATGTGAAAATATTAAATTTTTCTTATAGCAGAACTATCAGCATACAAAGTCCAACAAAAAAATAATAACAAGTCTCTGAAATTTCTTTCAGAAGCTAAAAAAAAATAAACTACACGTGCCGCTGTTTTTTTTTTTAATTTTGGCATCAAAAACCTAAAATATTTTGATTAGTTTCGCAGCGACTTTCAGTAAAATTATCTGGAAATTATTTTTGTGAAACATATTAACCCTTTAACTGCCTTCTTTACGGGTCTTTTTAGCTTTTTTCCTGAGAAAATGTATTTTTTAACTACTAAAAAAATTCAAAAAAAAATAATATACTTTAAAGAAATGTGACTCATAAAGTTTTATTATACGTCACTAAAAAATAGAAATTTTTAACTTTACTTTTTATATAAAAAACCTTATAAATACTAACCGGAAATCTTATGCCTGGTTTTCACTATGTCAAATTCAATCGAATTCGCCAACATGCTGGGAATTATAGGAAATTCTCTCTTTTTGACAAGGTATACATATATGACATAGTGTTCAACATTTTATCACACTCTAGGGCAGGTGTGCCTACGTCCTATGCACTCAGTGCACATTTGTTTTTGTAAAAGCACTTAAACATATGCTGTGCATTCTAGTGCACACACGCACACAGCTCTCCGCACTAAGCAATACAAAATACACAAACAATTTTGTTTTTTTTTCGTTTCTCATCTCTCTTCTTAGCCTATACCAAAGAGCAAAGCAACGGCACTTTCGTATGCTTTGTTGGTGCACATTGGCGACAGTTATATTCAACGTAGATTTTGTTGTTGTCTAACGTGTTATTTTGTTTTGTTCCTTTATAATACTAAAGTTTATATGTATTGGTGTTTGCACTTCTATAAGTGAATATGAATACCCCTGTTCTAGAGATAAAAATGAAATAGGGTGCACATTTTGAGCGCACACATTTGCGTTCACAACCACAAAAAAAAAATATTCTTTTAGAAGTGCTAAGGTGAAACGAAATGAAAAATAAAACATTTTGTTCATATGTCTGCTGGAGTGAGAGTATAGACATTTACATTCACAACATTCTTCTCTTTCCGCGTTTTCGATTACCAACGATTCTGTACTGTTTGAATGTTAAATGAAAAATGAAACGATTCTGCACTGTTAAACAATTCTGAATGTTAAATGTAAAAACTACTCTACTGTTAAATTATTCAGTACTATTTGAATGGCTCTACTGTTAAACTATTCTGTACTGTTAAACTATTCTGTACTGTTAAACTGTTCTGAATTGTTAAAATCGAAAAAACTCGACTGTTAAATGTTTATGCACTGTTTGAATGTTAAATGAAAAGCTTCTCTACTATCTCTACTGTTAAAGTATTCTGTACTGTTAAACGATTCTGAATGTTAAATGAAAAACTACTCTCCTGTTAAACTATTCAGTACTATTTGAATGTCTCTACTGTTAAATTATTTTGTACTGTTAAACTATTCTGTACTGTTAAAAGATTCTGTACTGTTAAAATCGAAAAAACTCGACTGTTAAATGTTTTTGCACTGTTTGAATGTTAAATGAAAAGCTTCTCTACTGTCTCTACTGTCAAGGCATTCTGTACTGTTAAACGATTCTGAATGTTAAATGAAAAACTACTCTCCTGTTAAATTATTCAGTACTATTTGAATGTCTCTACTGTTAAATTATTTTGAACTGTTAAACTATTCTGTACTGTTAAAAGATTCTGTACTGTTAAAATCGAAAAAACTCGACTGTTTAATGTTTATGCACTGTTTGAATGTTAAATGAAATGGAAAAAAACTCGACTGTTTAATGCACTGTTTAAATGTTAAATGAAAAGCTTCTCTACTGTATCTACTATTAAACTATTCTGTACTGTTAAACAATTCAAAATGTTAAAAGGGAAAAAACTCTACTGTTAAACCATTGAGCACTGTCTGACTGTTAAATGAAAAGCTATTCCACTGTCTCTACTGTTAAAGTATTCTGTACTGTTAGACGATTCTGAATGTTAAATGAAAAAAACTACTCTACTGTTATTGTTATTGTGCTCTACACACGCGACTTCTTAGCTACTTTTTACCAGCATTAACGACTACAGAACATTTTTTATGAGACAGATAGAAAATAGACAAAAAATCAAGCCAAAATTCACATGCAAAATCAGACCAAAAACCGTAAAAAGAAAATTCAAGGAAATTTGCGACCAAAATTCACATCAAAATTCGATAAAAAATTCGATCAAACTTCAGACTAAAATATGTATGATAAAAAAAACAAAATAAAATATAATTAAAAATCAGACTAAAACTGAGACCAAGCCTCAGTGTAAAACTCGAGAAATGAATTTAAATAGAAAAAAAAGGAAACACAATGGAACTCGATTGTAGATCTATAAACAGGATTTATTAAATTTAGAAATTTGAAAATTAGAAATAGAGATAAGAAAAACGATGGAATAGAGTAGGAGTAGTCTTTAAATTAATTTATAATAAGTTTATTTGTAGGAAAAATTGAAAATATTCAAAAGGATAGAGATCGCGACCGAACTTAGGGAAAAAGGAAGAAGATTGAAAAAGATCAAAGAAAATGAGTATGTGGAAGGCGCCTAAATACAGAAAGAAATTGGACCGAAAAGAAATTATGAAATAGAGTGGATGGCTTGGACACTCAGACAAGAAGTTAAACCGAAATTCACACAAAAATTCGAAAATTGGGAATTATGTATAAGACCTCTTCAGTGATATGCAAGTTAATTAAGAATATTTCGAAAAATTGTCATTTGGATTATGATGAGGATTGAAAAGTTTGCCTTTATGGGACTTTTAATTTACTATATTTAAACTAGTTTGCTGAGATAATTTGAAAAAAACGACGTTGAAAACCAAAATGAATGCTTTGTGGCAATCTAGTTCGACCTATAGTTAAAAATTTTTGTTGGATTAATGTCCTTCTTTAGGTCAAAAATTTAATAACAGAAATTTTATAATTCACTGCACATACCTATAAAAAAATTATCATAATTATTATTAAAATTAAATCACGAAGACTTAATGAAGGAAATTTACAATTCTTTAAATCTTCGTGTTTCCAAACTGGTGGAAATATTTAAATATTAGAAATTTTAAATTTAATATTTGAATCATCTAAAAAAAAAATCCCTTTTTGAAATACGAAATTCGTCATTACATCTCACCGCCAGTGAAAGGATTCATGCATCTGTACATATTACATACACGCAATTCTTAATAGTATAGAGACCTTCTTACCCCCCATCTTAACTAACTTATTTTTAACTTCTTCAAAAGATAATTCATGATGTGGAAATTAATGCTGGTTTGTGTTGTAATTGGAACGATGAGTGCTGAAGGAGGTAATCTCAAAACAAATACAAGGATATCAGAAATCCGTTCATGTAAAACTAGAGCATGTTTGAAACGTTTGAAAACATTTCCTTCCACAGCTAATCGCTATAAAAAACGTTATACAGGAAGCTATGCTGGCGGTGGAGCGGGAGCGTATGCTGGTTCTGGTGCCGGGGGAAATACTGGTGCATATTATGGTGGATATGGAGGAGGAGGAGGAGGTTACGGCGGTGGCAATGATTTCGGTTATGGCGATTATGGTTATGCTCCCGATTTTGGAGCCGGTTTCATTGATCCATATCAATTCCATCAACAATTGACAGCACAGATTTTCGCCGATCAAGCTGCAAATAATAAGTGAGTAGAGAATTTAATTGTAAAAATAGAAATTTTTGGGTTTGGTACTTGGTGAGCTTTTAATCTATTGCTTTGTTGTTTTTTTTTGCTATTAAGTATTTGCTTTGTATTATATTTTAATTCTTCAGAGCTATTGCTTCCACATTTACTGAAGGTGATGCTTTTGTATCTGCTGATGCTTCTTCTTTGCCAGATGATAAGTAATTATTAACCAAATTTATTTTATTAATATTTAAATTAATACTTAAAAACTATTAACTTAAAGCATTCTTAGTAGAATATGAATTTCCAATGTCAATTAACAGTCTGGGGCAGAATTGAGAGGACAAAACAAAAACCAACTGAAATAATAATGTTTAATTGAATTATGTTTAATTGAATAATGACCGCAATTGCTTTGTTGTTGTATTCATACAAAACTAATAAGAAACGAAGTTATGCTGGTGTTAGTGTTTAGCAAACGAAGTTTTATGGAGATCGGCTACATGCATTTGAGCAGAGACTCGACTCTCGCAGTTTCATCTCAGTTGCTTTAGTGAGAGAGTCGACGTCGCTGCTTTTTTATTTTTGCAAGTAACTGAATTTTCCTCTTATGTATTATATACGTATATGACGCCATTTCGTGTGCGGCAAATAGTATTGAAAAAGTAATATGGGAAAAAATTCGCTAAATATGGAGTAAATTAGCAAATCGTGAAAATAATATTTAACTAGTCGGTAAGGCTCCAGTAACTGGGGCTATTTATTTGCGAAAGAAATCTCTTTATGAAAAAACAAATATCAAAAGAGAGCCAAACTCTTCATTAGTGTTTGTTTTGTTATTTGTGTATGCAGATCAGTGATGCCAACTCATTTTTTCTGTCTTCCCGATAGCCCCAGAGACAGGGCCGTAGCTAGAAATTTTTTTCGGGGGGTTTTCATTCGAAGAAAATATTCATAAATAATTTTTATCAAACTGATTTTTAAATACAATAATTTAAATCGATAATACATTTGATGGACCCTATAAAATTAAAATTTTAGGAAAAATTTTCCAATTTTTTTTAATCTTAACCTCAAAAAAATGGCCAAAAGTGACAAAAAATTCACAGAATAATCAAATTAAATTTTTTCAAAAAAATATTACTCATTTGCTTTTTTTTTATCGTGAGGGACATAATTTCATTAACTTATTGACTTCCCACTACTGATGATGTACCCAACCTCAAAAAAATTAGCAAAAATAGTAGAGGCTCATTTTTTTTCAAATGATCATCATTGGGAATTTGAGCCATTACCAATGATAAGGAAGCCGGATGAGGTTGGCTTATATTCCCTAAATTCGTAAAGTCACAGCATTGAAAGAGATATTTCTAGTCGTGGTGCTCTAGTGCAATAATGCGTTTAAAAATTAATTATATCTTAAGATTGCCTCCTAAAACTGCATGGGTTTTGCTAATAAGATGGAGTCTTTGCGAAAGAATTTTTCACGTTGAACACGAATGCGAGGTTAAAAACTTTCCATCACGTCTCGTTTTAGGAAAAAATGGGGTTCAAGCAAGTCTAATTTTACAAGGATCCGATAATTTTTTTCTATTTTTATTAATTTTTAAGCTTTTCAAACTGATTCAGGACGAATCCGATAATTTTTTCTATTTTTTATTAATTTTTTAAGCTTTTCAAACTGATTTAGGACAAATCCGATAATTTTTTCAATTTTTTATTAATTTTTAAACTTTTCAAACTGATTCAGGACGGAACTTTAAATCAAAAACAGTTACTGACCTAGAAAAACTAGGAATGCAGGAGTGCTCAGTATCACCTTCTCGTTTTGAATCCGTAGTCAAACCTCATGTCGAAGAAAACAAATCGGATTTGATCGCATAGTGTAACTAAGATTTTAAATTTATTTTTTTTATTTGACTTTTTAGAAAAAAAAAACCGATGGAAGTAAAAAATATCGTTAAATAGATTTTATTTTGACTTTTCCATCCATTGGCAATTAATCTAAAAAATTAGAATAAAGTTTCCACATTTCGGGGGGGGGGGCGGGTTGAGGGGGTCAGAACCCTCAAAACCTCCCCCCTAAATACGGCCTTGACTCGAGAAATTCCCCGATTTTCAATCAAATTCCCCGCACCGGTATAATTTTATATTATTACAGTGAGACACGTTTAAAAGTGATCAAGGTTAATATTATTTGAATGCGGTCCAAAACTGGAAGGTTAACAGTAAGGTACTTTCTGACTCCGAAATTCTTTTGACACATGGGAGATTTCATCTCAAGGGAATCCACTTTAAAAATCGATTGAGCTCAAATGAATCCGGTGTACCGAGCGACTCGACGTTCATTTTGTTAGATAAACACTCAAAGTTCTCAAAGGAAAATACATGCATGGGCTTTCTTTTGACCCAAATTAAAATAAAAAAACGTTTCCTTTTGAAAAAAGTCAAAACTACTTTCGATTTTGAAAAAAAAAATGGTCACATTTTGAATTGTTAAGATTTTTTTTTAATTTTTCGAAAGATTAAATAAATAACGTGTTCCATAAAAATTTCCAAATGCAATAGGCGATTAGTTACATGAATCCAAAACAGGGGCCAAAATGTATAAAATCTGCCGCTCTCCCACTCGGCGATTTTTTGACTGATCGCTTTCAAATTTGGTGTGGTAACTACTACCCAATAAGGCTAAACTTTGTGTAAGTTTGTGCCCGATCGGCACAAAATCTCCCATTACTGCATAAATATATTTAAAGACTTCAAATATAAGAAAAAATTGTGTAATAATTTTTTTTTGTAGCTTAATGGAGGACGTTTTGAAAATCATCATTGCACGAATGAAAAGAAAAACCCTTAGAAAAATTATGACTATGGTCTTAGAACATACTACTATTATTTTGTTTGACTGATAATTCAGGAAATGGCTGACAGCTAAAATTAGTTTTCTCAAAAATTGGACTTTTTTCGAAAGTACAACGTCGCAAATAGAACAAAAAGTTAACCAAACTTTTTTTCTATTATGTCCTGGGGCCATTGTTGTATAGAAAAACATATTTAAATTTTAGACCATACGTGCCAATGGCGAAAATCTTGTTTTGAGAAGAACGGGTTCAAAGTTTTGGCTATCGGTTTTTAAATATATCAACGAATCTCAACGGGCAGTCCGGAGTTATTAATCAGGAGGTGCTGGACGAAGGCATAGCTAACTAACGATTGTTTTGGCCTGACTGACACTCGCCGCTATAATCGTCTATATCTACGAAAGCACTTTGAGTTTCTTTCTGAAATTTTTATAAAATACTTTTGGAATATAATACTTAAAAATTACACACTTTTTTAAAAATCGATTTCGCCAAATCAAGAAAGTGCAGGGCTCTCTTAAGAAGAAATTAAGGTTATAAAACCTAAAATATGAAGTATTGCTAAAGTTAAATGATTTACATTCCAAAAATTTTGACCAAAAATATTTTAGAGACTTTACTAACTAAAAGCTGAACGGTTTTAAATTCCCCGCAAAAAACAGCTCATTCCCCGTACTAAGTGAAATTCCCCGCAAATCAGTGAATTCCCCGCAAGTTGGCATCACTGATGCAGTTAATTCGTTAGATAATTCTGAGAGAAGCCGTTACTCATGTCTTCTCCCTCTCTCTCATTTATTAAGTATTTACTCCCGCTTAAGCAATGATTTTTACAACGATGAATGCAATGCTTTGTTCAGTGAATGAATTTTAAAAAACTTGGAATTGGTTTAACCGATTTTAAATCTGATTTTTGGCTAATCTACTCGTCAAGCTCTTTAATTGATATATAATATGTTAGTGTAGCACTTCTGGATCTTCTGGAATAAGTATGTAGTTACACCAATAAATGTATAGATTATTTTTTTTTTCTCTTTACAAGAAACAAACTTATTATTTTAGTTAGCGTTTTGTCCATTCAATTTTGTCCCCGATTGTACATTTATATCTATATAAATTTAGTCACATTCAACAACAAATCGCTGCACAACAATCGTTCTTCGATAATATCAGACGCCAGAATCAATACAACAACAAAGGCTATAAATCACACCGCTATGCGCCATCATATGCTGCAGCCGGTGGTTCTATTGGTCCCGGGGGACATACACAAACTGCTTATATAAGTCCTGAAAATCCGGTAAGTTCTTTTCAGCGATATTTAATTTCTTTTTTTTTTACTAATATTTGACTTTTCTATTTACTTTTCCATTAGGCCATTCCTAATATAAGCAACCGATTTGGCGGTAGTTCTTCAGGACCTGGAGGCTTCCAGGGCGTATCCGTGAGTTCCTTTGCCACCAGCGCTGATGTTAATGGCAAGAAGACCGGCAGTCGTGGCGCGCAGACAACAATCAATGATAATGGCAAAGTAACCACTTATCGTGTCCACAATTAAGTTATGTAGATATTTGTCGGCTTTTGTATTTTGAATTTATGTATTTATTTTACCATATACTCGAAATTTTAAAACACATGCATGTACTTGAAATGGTGTTAAGAATAATATGAAATTTTTTTTAAGTTTGTAATATTTATGAAATACATACATACATACATGAATGGATTAAAACTATTATAATACTGAAATTGTTTTTGTACAAAAAAAAAAAAAGAATTTTTTTTTTTCATATCCCTGAAATTTCCAACAAAGGGAAGGAACTTCTTTCTTCCTTCAGAAATTACTTGTGTATTTGAGAGGCTGAGAGGAAAAGTGGTATAACTTCAACGTTTAGAAAAAAATGGAATAATTTTACTTAAGAGCAAAAGCAAAACGAAATATGTTCAGAGCAAAAGTGAAACGAAATATGTTCAGAGCAAAAGTGAAACGAAATATGTTCAGAGCGAAAACGGAATAAAAAACTACGCTGTTCTTGCTCTTAAAGAATTGTTATACCATTTTTGCTCTTACTTTTAAGGCGTTTCATTTTCACTCTAAACCGTATTACTTACGCCATTCTTGCACTGACACTCTAAATTATTTCACTTTTGCTCTAACATAAATTTTAGCCCGCTTTTCCTCTCAGACTGTCATTTATTTGTTAGATAATTTCATGGAGAAAGGACAGAAAAGAGAATACATATCGGGCTCAGTAGCGAAAGTGATACGCTAACGGAAGAGGCTCTATCAAATGTTCATTGAATGGTTCCTAATGAACCATTGCTAGCCCAGAGAATTTTTTAATATATTAAGTAGAAATTGATAGAATATGAAGAATTCTCACAAAAAGAGATTTGAGAGCATGGATGAAGCTCCAGCAATCTTTTTTTCAAAGCGGATTTAGGACTTGGATTTGGTAAGGGGTGATTTCGTTAAATTATCGGATGTCTTTAGAGAAATAACTAAACATCCAGATCAAAAATCAGATCAAAACACAAACCAGAAAACTGAAAAGAAACCAAATCAAAATCCAATCTAATCACAATTCACACCAAAGAAAATTAGAAGAAAAAAAAACTCAAACCAAATTTAGACCGGATCTAAAACAAAATTCGGACAACAAACAGATCAAAACACAGACCCGATCCAGAAGAAATTCCAAACAAAATTAAAACTAAAAGTCACTGCAATATTCAGACCAAAACTAATATAAAAAGCACATCAAAATTCAGACCAAATTTCAGACAAAAAACCAAACGAAAAGTCAGACCAAAATTCAAGGCAAATCTCACACTGCAAGCAGATCAAAACTCAAATAAAAAGCAGACCAGATTTAAATAAAAAAAATTAGACATAAGTTCACATACAAGCTCAGGCGAAAAGCAAACCAAAAGTTCAGACCTAAAACTCAGATTAAAATTAAAAGCGGAAGCAGAGCGAAACTCAAAGGTCTAGAAAACAAACCAAAATTCACACTCAAAGTCAGATCAAAAGCCGATAAAAATTCAGGCAAATTTCCGACCAAAATTTACACCAAATTCAGGGTGTCTCTGTAGTTCGATTCGAAAGAAAATTTACTCGAATTCAAACGATTGGTACTCTAGAAAACATTTTCGAATAATATTTGTTCGATGTTCAGATTAAATTTTGTGCCTTTCCGAATCGAATCTGGCATTTGAATAGAATTGTCTTTCGAATCGAACCACAGCGTAACCCCCCAGATCTAAAATTCGAAAAAGCTTCAAACCAAAATATGATAAAAAAATCAAATCAACATATGATTAAAAAAATTTACTAAAATTAGGAATTAAACTCAGAGCAGAAGTTCAACCAAAATTCAGATCAAAACTCAAATCTAAATTCAAATCAAAATTCAGTTGAAAAATCAGGCAAAAATTCAGAACAAAAACTCAATCACTAAAACTCAAAAACTAAGATTTAGACACAAAATTCAAAGCAAATAAAACTAAAATCAATACCATAAATTCAAACTTAAAATAGAATAAAAATTTCATCAAAAACCATTATGAAGCTCTTTATCTGTAATGGCTACTCGGCTCTTAAGGAAATGCTTAAATAAAAAAAACACACACATTATTCTGTAAGTGCCTGGTTATATTGGTGCTCAATGTTCGACGAACACAAAACATTTTCTCCCATGCTCGGTTACATTCAGCTCGTTGTAGAGTTCCTTTTGTGTCAAAATATACTCGTTTGTTTAATACTCTTTTGTATGCAATAATACTGTTTTGTGAAATAGCTCAGTGCAACCCTGAATACTAAGCGTACTCGGTGTATAATACACCGAGTATATCGTGTTCGCTGTGAGAGTGAGTAAAGACACTCTCTTTGTGCTCGGTGCAACAACAATTTCATGGTGTTCGTCGAGCACCATAATACAACCCTGCACGGCAGTCATCTTGTGTTGAAAACGTAAACAAAAGGACAAAAATCTGCAAAATGTTTTTTAACAAAATTTGCATTTGAAATTAGTTAAGTCTACTCTCTCAAAATGGCGAATAATCGGTAAGTATTAATAAATAAATTCGATAATGAAAAAATTTTATATATTTCAACTCATTTTTATGTATCGCTACCTCTATTCTTCAAACACGTATCTCTAAAAGAACCATTTCCTAGAAAACAGAAAAAAAAAACTAAAGGTTTGAAAATCAACTTACGGACTCGCTGAGAACTTATTTCTATATGGATTCTTAGGTGATTTTATACAATCTAAGCAAAAAAAACTTAATTTGGGTCAAAGTGGAGATACGTGGTTGCAGAATAGTTACGCTGTAGAAAGATTTTTAAGGTTATAAGCTTTCCGGTTTTTTTGGAAAAGATAGCAGCCTTCATAGTCCTCCTCTGGGTCCCTTATTGGATGCATAACAGACATATAACCTCAGCTATAAACCTTTCTAAAATTCTAAATTTACTGAGAGAAAAGAATTCCAATTAAGTTGCCAAGTTTATCTGGGTTAAAGAAAACCTTCCTTGGTTCATTCCAATTTCAAATCGAAAACTAACGAGTTGTATTATCAAGAGAATTGCAGTTTCCTGAGATATCGATGAGTCCATGCAGCATAATGGTCCATACACATTGACGACAGCAGCTACACGAACACACGACTACGAAATTCTGTCGGCTACAACTGTCGCCGTGTAGTCAGCTACTAAACACAATGGAAGCGGCACCACCTGCAGCAAACACAGCCAAAACAACAAGAACAGCTTGCCAAATTAGAAATAGATTTCAAATTGGCTACAACCACAATTGTGGTCGGTGGTCATGTAGTCGTGTCGTCGCCAAAATAATCATCTCCATAAAAACATGTTGTTTTTATAATTTGAGTGATGTAGTCGTGTAGCTGCCGTCGTCAATGTGTATGGTGCATAAAGTTTTTGCGAAACTCACCTAAACTTTTTGTTAAGTAAAAGAGATACAGCGAAGAGAGCTAAATCTCTAAATCAGCAGCCATATCTCTTAATCGTGCCAGAAAGAATCATGTCATCAAAGCAAATTTCATGCCAGTGCCTACGGGAGCGTTCTAAAGTCAGTAAAATTTCTCATTATTATTCGTAATATTCCAAGAAAAAGGAAATATCTTCTTTAAAAGTTTTCTCTTATATATTAAAAATATAGTCTTGCCGATTTCAAAAGGTTTTTAATTAAATTTTGGCAGAGAGAGGCAGAGTTCTTAATTGAGTTGCATAACAAAATAATCGTTAAATTTTCGATTAAACTCTTCGGGTATTTTCAAACAGCCTTCGGAGATCTCATTTATCAACGTCCTGTTACACATATTTTCCTGGTTTTTCAAATTTTTCTGATTTATTTATATATTGTGCTGCATCATTGAGTTAATTTGTTTTTTATAATAACTTTTGAAATGTCAAATACTTTTGGAGAAATAAAAGAAACATTTTTAAATTTGGCAGGCATCAGCGAACAGAAAAGTGGCCGCCATTTCTATTTATTTATTTTCACCATTGTCATGGGCAAGATTTGTTGTTGTTTCTATATAAAATGAAGAACTGAGAGCGAGAGAGAGAGAGAGAGTAAAATTTGACGAGCATGGCTACCAAATGATTAGGCTTTCGTTAAACCAGAGTTGCATTATGAGATTATTCACAATAATCCTTTTTTAGGAGCAAACTGCGACACTTGAAAAATCTATAATGCCTGGTTTTCATTATGTCAAATTCAATCAAATTTGCTAGCATGTTGGCAAATTTTATATGGGAAATCCTTTCATTTTCTCTCTTTAATGGCAAATATGACATAGTGAAAACCAAGCATAAGTTTAACCATCGACATGTACTGAAAATCTTTTTTTTATGAAAGCAAGCCTGAATCAGCTGAAAACGTTTTTGTTTTTTTTCTAAAGCAATCAACTACAATATGTAAATATTGAGGTTTCTTTTCAATAAACTTTCACTTAAAAAAAAAAAAAATATTTATGATCATACTTTTATGACAAACTAAAAATAGAATTGATTTAGCTGATTTTGGTAGAAGTGACGGTTGATGATTAAAAGGAAATGTAATAAAAGTTAAGGTCCGACAAAAATACTTGAATGTTTGAAAGCTGCTGTCTTATATGAGTTTAAGTATGCAATAAATTTATTCTGGTATATATATATATATATCTGTATATTTATAAGATTAATTCAATTTATTTCAAGGTTTCATAATAATTTTTTATTGTTTTTCCTTGCACTTTCATAAGGCTCAGGTTCATTAATAAAAAGTAATTAAAAAGTAAAAAAAAAAATAATAATATTCATACAAACATTTTATTTTAATTATTTTTGGTATATACAAGTACAAACAAATTCATTATCTGTGCTGAACTGTTTTCTCTAGGTCAAGACGTACATATGTACATACATATATATTAATTAATTTCAAGTTTCAAGTAATAATTCGATCGATGTTCATAGCGCATACAGTGGCTTAACTTATTGATAAAATGATTGGACAAAAATTTTCTTTTTCATAATAGTAAGTACATTTTTTTTTTTTATTGAGATAATCCAAAAAAAAAAATTCTTAGAAAAAATTACGATTTTTTGCCTTAATTTACACAGGTCGTGACTTTCACACCGAGATTTTTTTTGTGGGTGAAAAAGAAAAAAACTCTAAAAGAAAATATATGAACTAAGTCAAACTTGACAATACATTGGCAATTTCCAGTGTGGCCAACTCAGCGCTTTTCCCGCTGATTTTAATGCTTTTTGAAAATTAAAACGCGGAAAAAAGTGATTTAGCGCTCAGCTCAATTTTTCAATTTAAAATATCTTCGGGAAAATCGAAGAAATTTTCAGTGACCAGAAGTATCAAATGTTTGCCGGTATTAGTGAAAAAGTTTAAATGTATTGGGTTTTCTCGCACTTTTATAAGTGAAAAAATTTAACGCTTTTTCAAAGAAAATCCGCGTTTTATTCTTCATTTTAGCGGATTTTGAAAAATAAAAGTTGGCCACACTGGCAATTTCATATAGGAAATTCTCTCTTTCTCTCTCTTCCACATGGAATATGGCGCAGTAAAACCCAGGCACCGTCACACATTTCAGCGAAGATGTGTGAGAGTAATTTTGTTGTTGTTGTAAAATGCGATGAAGCATTTCGCCGTAACTGCACATTTGAGCGAAAATGACATCTCTGATATTTTGCGTATAGACTCAGCGAATCGTCATTCTCATTGTATGTATGTGCAATTAAGCATGTATGAGTGAACGAAGTAGTGGCACTCGTTGAAACTTTTAATGTGCCAACGAGTTCGCTGAGTACGCTCTCTCGTCGAAAAACTAATGTTTACAACTCGGAGATGAAAAACTCGTTGGCTCTCTTTTCATATTTTCGCTAACGTGTGTGTGACGGGCCTTACAAAAATCTCATATTGGAATTAAAAAAAAATCGTCATGGAAATTGGGTTCCCGGTGTAAAATTAAAACCAGACTTTTTTTAAGTAGAATTCTAATAAACTCATGGGTTTTGCATAAGGATATTATTCAATCCGATTCTGATTGGATAATGGTGAGCGGTTCAAAAATTTGTTCTCTTTTTTTTCACTACTTGTTCAATAAATAGTACCACTGTATATCAGCATATAAAATAATGCTCTATTTAATTCAGCTCATCTTATCAGCAAAAGTGACAGTCAAATATGAAAAAACAAAATTTTTATAAAAATTCTCGGAATTTCAATACGCGAATTCGAAACAAATAAATTGAGTCAAAGTTCCTTTATTATTTAAGATTAAATTGGAATTGAAAACCTACTTGGTGTCAGAAGTTGAATTCATTAATAAAAAGTTGGTGGTAGCAGTTAGACGTAGAGGATCCGAATTAAACTGAAAATTAATAAAACTTTGTACATTTCAAAAATATACAAAATGAAGTGTTTCATCGTATTGGCATTGTGCCTTTGTGCTGTAGTGGCAGGTAAATTTTTTTTTTTTTGTAGGATTTAGAGATTAGTAATTAATATTTATTGGTTTGAAAAAAAGTGAAAAGTGTGAAGATGTTTGTGTAATATATTTAAAAAAAAAGAGGAACTATATGTCATTAAATTTTAATTATCTGAAAAGTACATTCTACTGCATATTGATGGCTAAACTCTTAGATGTATTAAGTGCCAAATTTGAAAATTTACACAAGCTACGAATTTAAAATTACATAATATCGATTTCAATTGCGCCTTGAATCGCTATTACTGTCACTAATCACTTGAAACAACTACACAATAGGCTGGGATTATATCTCTCATTTACTAAAAGACTGTCATAAGTCAAAAAACACGATTTTTGAGTAATATTGTGTAAAAATTTCATATTAATACCTTGTATACTCTGTGCATGAGAATTATAAGATTTCTTCTTTTTTAATCCAAAGTGTGAGTCAATTGAAAACTTTAAACGCGTTTTCTGCAAAATCACGTTTTTTTAGTAAATGAGCGATATATTGATGACTTAAAAAATGCAGTTAACCTCTTTTTTTACGCAAAAGTGCACTTAATGGATTTGCCAGCTTAATCATCGATATATTGAAAGATTTCAACTCTCACTCAATGGCGATTAAAAACTGTAATTAGTTAATTGATTTTTTTTTCTTTGCGAATGTGTGCAATTGTCAACTCTCTTGGTATGAATTATGGCGGATTCACCTACCGAGTACCTCACTCTCTTTTTTTTTATATGAAGTTTTTCCCTCTCTTAAATTGAGAGCGTTCATTTCATATGAAGTTTTTCGCCCTAATAAATTAAAAGTGTTAAAACTTCATACAAAAAAAAAAAAAAAAAAGAAAAGAGAGAGTAGAGTTCTGTCGGTGAATTCGCCGTTATATTTATATTGTCATTAATTTAGGGTTTTTTTAATACTATTATTTCGTCGCCTGAGAATTGATTTGGCGTATAGGCATAGGAATACTTATACACATACGCCAAATTAATTCTCAGGCGACGATTTGTCAAATATATATAAAAAAAAAGTTTGAATAAAATTTTAAATATTTAAATAAAAAGGAATGTGCACCATCACTAAATTTATATAGAAAAATATTTTGAAATTCATATGTTGATTGCTGGTACTATGAATTTCTAAGATCCTATCTGAATTTTATATTTCACAAGATATTGGTATAGTTTCCTTTCTATAATATGTAAATTACTGTTTAAACTGATTAAACGCACTTTAGTTTCATATTTTTCAATATTCCAGTGCATTTATTTTCAGTTCAATACGCACCTAATCACATAACGGAATTTCGATTGCACTATCAAAAACGAAAATATTTATTGTTTTTTCTTTAAATCTTCACCTAGCAATAAACCATTCTAAAATTAAGTAATTGAATTTTTTTTTTTTTAATTATTAACTAAATTTAGCATTATAAATGAGATTGTTTCATAATTTATGGTCCAGAGATAATGATTGACATTTGTGACATAAAATATTTAGTGAAACTGAATCGTAGCAGTATAATATTATCACCTCTTCTAACTAGAAAATTAAACAAAAATATAAAATTTAATTATTATGCAATGATTGTCTGATTAAACAAAATGATAATAACATCCTGTTTAATAAATATATATAGTACATGTGATAATGAAATGTTGTCGTCATTGATAATTATAACGCAATAATTTTGAGAAATAAAATATTTACTTCCTTAATTACTTAATTTTAATAAATTTACTTAATAAATATAATTATCTACTTATGACTTAAGTGATTTCTTTGAGACAATGTCTCAATAATTAAATAGTTTGAAATCGTCAATGTTTTAACATTCAAATAGTACAGAATCGTTTAACAGTAGAGTAGTTTGTCAGTTAACATTCAAAATTGTTTAACAGTACAGAATCATTTAACAGTTGAGTGGTTCCTCCATTTTAACATTCATACAGTACAGAATCGTTGGCAATCGAATACGTGGGAAGAGAAGAATGTTATTTTCTTTTCATTTCACAACAACACTTGCAATAGAACAATTTTTGTTGTTGTGAATGCTAATGTGCTCCCATTTTAATTTTTCTCCCTAGAGCAGTCATTTCCACAACTTATGCAGAAGCATTTCAATTTATTTATAGTGTATGGGTGAGTTTGTGAGAGCGCTACACTGAGAGCATAGATATGAATACATAGTATGAAATAAATGGTTCTTTTTGTTTGAAATAAGTACATGCAAAATTCATTTATTCTGCGTGTACCACAACATGACTGACTTGCTCTCTTGCATTTACAATTAATACGAAGTTTTACAGCGTACCATCTCACTTGCTTGATTTTTCAGCGCCAACTACCGAGATCTCTCAGTGTACACATATTAAGTATGTGTGAGCCTACGTTCGGTATTTGCCCGCGGGCAGTGTTTTGGAAATTACTGCCCTAGAGTGTGATCAATTTAAGTTTACTAGGCTTTATGCTTAGTAATTATTATTCGTTCAAATAAAATTAAACGATATTCTATCGAAAATTGTATATAAACTTATTAAATTGAATTTTCTTTTTCAGATGATCTGGAAGGAAGGTAAATATACAATCTAATTAATGTATAAATTTCAAAAAAAAAAAAACTTTAGACTTTTATTTATTTAATTATGTATTTAATTTTATTTTATTATTTAAAAATATTACAAATACAGAAGGAGAAGTTTTCACCATTTGTAAGTACCTTAACAATGATGGAATATTTTTTTTTTTTTATAATTGGTAAAAAGAATTCCTAATTGGCTTGGTACAAAAATTTACAGTTTTTCTATTAAACTATAGAAAACTAAATTATTTAGTTAACAAAATTCAAAATTTTTTCAAAATTTTATTTTTCATTTATTATTTAATCATAACTTTTTACATTTATAATAGACATTATAGCCAACATCACCAAACAGTTGAAGAGGCAAAGAAGAAAGTCAGTGACACCTTAGGCTCTAGTTATGATGGGTAAGATTTAAATCACTTAGATCTATACTCAGTAATTCAAATAATTCTAAATAAATTTAATTTCTAACACACAGACAACATCAGTCATCGTTCGAAGAAATCGGTTCATATGGTGGTGTTGGAACTGTTGGTGTATCCGGTGGATCCGGCGCTGATTTCGGAGCATCAAGCGGTTATGACTCATCATTCGGTGCACAAAACGCTGCGTCATTTGGCGCACAAAATGCTGCCTCGTTTGGCGCACAAAATGCTGCTTCTTTCGGCGCACAAAATGCTGCTTCATTTGGCGCACAAAATGCTGCTTCATTTGGCGCACAAAATGCTGCTTCATTCGGCGCACAAAATGCCGCTTCATTCGGTTCAGAAAGTTCATTCGGAGCTCAAAATGCTGCCTCATTTGGTGCTGAAAATGCTGCCTCATTCGGTGCTCAAAATGCTGCTTCATTTGGCGCTGAAAATGCCGCTTCATTTGGTGGTAGCCATTCTGCCAACTTTGGTACTCAGGCTGCTTCATCTTTTGGAGGTAGTTCCAATTATGATAGTAGCGCTAGCTTAGGTGCTTCTACTCACTCAGTGGTTATTCCAGTTACAGCTGGTGGCGCATCATCATCTACCTTCTCAGAGCATTCGGAAAATGTTCAATCTCAAAGTGTGCCTCAAGTTGTTGTTTCTAGCGGTGGTAACACTGGTGGTGAAAGCTTCGTACATCATGAGGAACGTCATACTGAAAGTAAACCTGTTGTTCAGTATATTGCACCATCAGGTGGTGCTGAGAAATATTATCATCATGAAGAACGTCGTGTCATTCAGGCTCAACCTCAAGTAATCTATTCGGCTCCTTCGGGTGGTGAGAACTATGTGCATCATGAAGAGCGTCACACTGAAAGTAAACCGGTTGTTCAGTATATTGCACCATCAGGTGGTTCCGAAAACTATATACATCACGAAGAGAGACGTGTACAGAGTCGCCCTGTTCTGCAATACACTGTTCCAAGCGGTGGTTCAGAAAACTACGTGCACCATGAAGAACGTCGCGTACAGAGTCAACCCGTCATTCAATATACTGCTCCATCTGGCGGTCATGAATCTTATGTTAAATACAGGAAAGTAACAACATCGTCACAACCTCAAGTGATCGTACAACCATCTGGAGGCAGTCACTCGTCATATGTTCATCAGACCTCTTCTTCGTCCAATGCTGGATCTCAGCTGGGCGCTCTGCTTTCAGGAGGTTTAACTTCTTCTTCTAACTTGAACTCTTACTCTGGATCTAATGCGGGACTTCAAACTGGTTTCGGTAACTATTAAAATACGATCATCTTAAATGCATCTTAAGTCACTTGCTTCTTTTTTTTTTTGCTAGGCTCTAGTGCACTAACTTCAGCTGGTCTTACTTCAGGCTCTAGATATGGTGCTTCAAATCAAGCTGGTTTTGGATCCAATGCTGCTTCTCAATTTGGCTCAAATTTTGGTGCACAACACAAGTTTGGTTCTGCATTTGGTACTGAGTCCAATTTCAATTCGAAATTCGGTTCAAGGTCAAACTTTGGTGCTGACTCTGGTTTCAGCGGAACTGGGGCAGCAAGTTCTTCTGGTCTAACCCACTATATGACAGAGGCTGAACGTTTAGCTAAGCAGCAGGCTCAAGGCATTAATGTAGGAGGAGTACGCGTTGGCAGTAGCCAGGCGAGCAATCTTGAAAGCGGCTTTGGAGGTGGTTTCGGTAGCGTTGGGGGTGCAAGTGGTGGTTATGGCGGTCTAAACGCTGGTGGTTATGGAGCTGGTGCTGGCGGCTCAAACAGCGGTTACAAAACAAAATCATGGGAGAAAGCCTCCAAATGGTCATCTCAATCTGAAGTAGGTTTAAAAAAAAATCGAGAATCAATTTATAATTTTTAATTAAAATCTTTTTTTGATTCTTTTTTAGTTTGGATCTGATGGCCAAGTTAAGAATTTCAAGGAATTATCTACTGGCGAAAGTGAAAACTATGACATTAATGGACAACGTGCTGGCTACAAAGCTGCTACCACAACGCTCGATGATAATGGCAAAGTCAGCAGCTATAGTCTTCACTCATAAATAATTAATTTAAATTTTTTGTTTTACGAATAATTAACATTCCTAAAAATCGAAATAAAGAAAGTTTTTAAATATTAAATTTAAATCAGAATTATCAAATTTGTTTGGAAATAGAAAAACAAAGTTGCTAAACATGATGAGCGAGGATGTGGTCACTTAAGGCGAATTCACCGGCTGCGTTCTCTTTTCGTTTTTTTTTTATATATATGAAATTTTTCGCTCTCCTAAATTGTGGGTGTAAAAACTTCATATAAAAAAAGCAAAGAGAGTGTAGCACTCGGCCGGTGAATTCGCCTTTAAATTCTAATCAAAAACCTCTAGAAAGAGAGTAAGAAATCAAGAGAACTCAAAGAGCAAGTTTGTTATTTGCTGTTGTTCATACGCACACATTCTCATCTGGTTGTGAAATATGAAAAGTATGGAAAAAAAAGTTTTAACTTCCATTTTGTGCGTCGTGGTGAATGGAAGTGTTCGTTTGCGGGGGCACACAAAGAGGAGTCCCATAAAAAAGTACGGTTAAAACAAACGTTATCAATATAAAAAAAAAAAATTAAATAATTAGTTATGTGAATATAGTTCCTATGAATCGGGCCAAACCAGACTCCACGACTTTCTGTATGCAGAAACAAACAAATGTATGGTGGCATGCTAATGTTGAGGAAAAATGCGGCCATGACATCATATTTGTCGTAAGAAGACGAAAATAAGCGGCAAATGTAGTGCTCAATGTAGATATACAATAACAATTCGGTGCTTGTAATCTTCGCTTTGATATTTCGTCATCTTTACGAGCACACTCGATTATTTTACGACGATTTCTCTAACCATTTTTTTGTATGCAACCCAGTGTTGATATTTGAAATTTTTTCAAAGTACCTAAATTATGTGGAAATCATACTTTTTCGGATACAATTGTACCTAAACGAGGTATGATATATTTTTCTATATATTTTAAATATGTTAAGCTCAATGGGATTTGCCGAATTTCTCCAACACGTCGCAGTTTTCGTTAAATTTTCTATTTAATACCTTATTTTTCCTCATTTTGACATAATATATATCCATAAAAGTGTATCGAAAGCCGTACAAAAAAAAAGAAGAAAGTTTTATTGTGTTACTATAAAAATGAACCTCGGTCTACTTTATAACGATTACCGAAATAATTCGGCTTTAACGATTACAGTACGTAAGCTGGATGGTTTGAAAAAAAAAACTGCTAAAACTCGAATTTTGTATAGGGCTAAATAATAGCTCAAAAATTATAAATACTAAAAAATTATTGGGTTCTGCATCAAAATATTCCAAAATCTGCTAACAAATTAAACAAAAAATTACGGAATTATTTTAATTTTCATAGAAATCGTATGAAAAACATTATTATCTCTTATCTGTTACCAGATTTTTAAAGAATTTTCATGCACAACCACAGCATTTTTGAGTATATATTAGTTTTGAGCTTTCAATTAGCCAAAAATACCCGACAAAAAAATTCTTCATACAAAAGTCTATTTTTAAAAGTCTTTTCAAAATAATCCAGCTCACGAACGATACTCGCTAAGGCGAAATATTTTGGGAATTATCATAAAATAAATGGAGGCTAATTTTTAGAAACGTACAATTAAACCTTTTTACATATGTAAGTCTTTGTTAATTAGCAAACAGCCAAAACTGTTTCGATTTTGATTAGATCCCTGGTTTACGCTAACGCAGCGGAGTGGTAAGCAAAAGTTTGTTTCGGTATTTTGTTGGGACTGAAAATATGCGATTCATCAAGCTGAGTACAATAGACCTTTTAAAGTCGCAGTGCACTACACCCCTCATAATCAAACTGCCTAAGAAATTCGATAAACTTTTCGAAACACATACATATAATTGAGTTTTTTGACTTAGTTTACCTCGCGCAAAAATACATAAATTGCCGACTTTTAAATTTTTCCACCTCAAATGTGAAAAAACGATGTTGAAGCACTCAGTATTTTTCTTTTCTCTATGTATAACTGCAGTTAAGGTAGCTGTTAATAGCTATGACCAATTCTATGGTGAATTGCTTTTTTATAAGAAGGAGCCAGAGTAGCAACTTTAACTTTGATTTGTGCTCCTCTTCGATTCTAAGGTGACTAACTATCTGCTGTGTTGCATAATTAAAACTTACAAAATAAAAAAAATAAAATAAATTTTTCCATAAACTATTCTAAAAAATACACTAAATTAAAAAAAACCATGTTTTTTCAATACTCCTACACAAACCAACGGAATAATTTTAAATTGTACTTACAAAGCTTCGGTTGCACCTAAAGTACCTTGAAGACCAAAAAATCGGGAAAAAGTACAATTGTACTTAAAATATCAACAATGATGCAACTCCATTTTCGTCTTCTCTCCCTGTCGTGAAATCCGAATGAGGCGACCTACAGCGCTCTTTTTTTCTTGTTCTCTTGCCTTTCTCTCTGTTTGGATTTATTATAATGGCGGACCGAGTGCCGTACTCTCTTTTCGTTTTTTTATATGAAGTTTTTACGCTCTCAATTTAAGAGAGCAAAAAACTTCATATAAAAAAAAAAAAAAAAATGATGGCGGCCGATGAATTCGCCTAAATCCAAAAAAAATTCTCATGCAGACTTCATAGTGTTAAGATCTTAGTTCTAATCGCTTTGTTACAGTGAAAAAAGGTATAGAATTGAATTTTTCGTAAAGAGAAATTCTTATTTTATTTTAGCCAAAGATTGAAGCTTATTTCTCTTACTCTTACTCTCTGTTTTTGCATTCCATAGCGCAGCTATCCCGCATTCCCAAAATATGTAAAAACATTCATTATAAAAGTTAATTTGAAATTTTTATTTTTCAGTAAATACTTACAATGGTTTCTATCAACAAAAATAATATTACTTCTTCGAAAAAGGATTTTCTAATTTTCCATCAACTACCTTAAGAACTGAACTTGTTGGCCTTAAGACACCGGCATTTCCGTTCGAGCTTTCACGTCTTCTTCGGTTATCGACACTGGCTGAGATACAGTAACATGGTTTCCATGTAGGCGCTCTATATCCAGTCACAGCATTTGGTCTATAAGGTTCATTATATGTACGTTCTGTGGTCCAGACACTGCTAGCTGGTATGTAACTATTCCAGCCATCTCCTCCTCGACGATAGATTGAACCACCGCCACGACTATCACCCGAATCTGTATACACGGGTACATTATGTGGATATGGAGGATAGTAATTGCCATAAGAAGAACCACCACGTCCGGAGCCGCTTACATCATAGCCACTACGTCTTTCCGATGAGAAATTTGGATTCCAGTTTGTTTTCGGGTCATATGGCTTCCGTGGCTTATGCGTTGAAGAACCACCACGTCCCTTGTATATAGGAACACTGGCATCCTCTGCAAGAGTTATGCCTGACATTTAGATTTATTTGTGTCAGGAATAAAGTGGCGAATACATTAACATACACAATACCTTTATCTTCTCTACGTTGAGCACTTGTTGCATTGCCATCATCTTCACCATCGGCGGTTATCTCGAAAGTGATGTCAGTATGAATTCCAACACGTTTCTTATGCTTGCCAACATCAGTTATTTCCACACTTTCCTTTGATTCTATGAAGGTAAGTGCATTTCATTTGATTATTTGCCATTTTTAGTATGTTAGTGACCAAAATGCCAGTGTAGCTGTAAAGTAATTTACCTTTTGATGATTTTTGAGTGTCTCCTGTATCAACAGTTACACGCACTCCATGTATTTTTGGTCCAGTTTTTCCACTATTACTACCACTGCCACCTGTACTTGTTGCACCACCATTATTCGTCCGTCCATCCCCCATATTCTGGTCATCATTATTGCTATCTGTTCTGCCTTGCACTACAACCGGCACGTTCGAGTTGTTTTTATTTTCTGTGTCGTCAAAATCCAACTTCGGTGACACTTTATTCGATTGACCTGTTTTAAGTAAAAGAAAAATAATAAAAAGAAAATAAAATAAAAATAATCTCATACTGATACTGAAGGAATATAAAATGAAATGAATTGGAGCGTAGTTTCGTTTGGAAAATGTAAATTTGTGTTAAAACTTCGCTTTCGATTTGAGGTCGTTAAGAATTTCGAAGGCGATTAAAGCATTTCAGTTAGTTATCAATAAGTAGGGATGAAAATTTTTTACTGAATATGGTAATTAGTGGCGTATCTAGGATTTATGTTTGGGGAGACCAGATTTTGCTAAACTATAGAATAATAATCAGACAAAAATTTGACCAAAATTTAAATCAAACTCACTCTAAAAGTCAATCCACACAAACTATACTAACGCCGTGTTGTTGTTCCCGCCCCCTCCTCCCCCCTTCACTTGTAGCCGAACAACCAAAAAGTCAGATAAAAAATCCAACCAATACTCAGACCAAACCCAGACCAAAACCCAGACCAAAACCCAGACCAAAACCAAACCAAATACAGACCTAACTCAAGCCAAAACTGAAACCGAACATCGGGCCATATTCAGTCAAAAATTTAGACCCACACTCAACCGGAAAGGAAACCATATTCATACAAAAAGGACACTCTATTCAAAACTCAAAATTTAGACCAATACTTGGATCATTAGGAGGCCAAAAACAGGTCGATTCTCATACCATAAATTAGACCGAAATTAAATTCAGATCAAAACTCGGACCATTATCGGATAAAATTTCGACCAAAAACAAACCAAACCTCAGATCGAAGATCAAAAGTCAGACAAAAACTCAGGCCACATTTGGATCAAAAACAGCCCATAACTTGGATCATCTTTAGATCAGAAACATTGGACTGAAATCAGATAAAAATTCAATTCATAACTCAGAGCATATTTGGACCAAATCTCAGACTCAAAATTAGACTAAAATTCAAACTAAATTCGAACCAAATCTGGAGTACTATTCTCATAAAATTCTGACCAAAAACAAATCAAAACTTGAATTAAAATCAGATTGAATATCTGAGCAAATATTAGACCAATATTCAGACTAAAGCTTGAATCATATTCAAACCGAAAATTTAGATTAAAACTCGGATCATAAGAGCATAAAATTTAGATCAAAAACAAACCAAAACACCAGACAGATTGAAGAAGATCAAAACTCAGGCTATATGCAGACCAAAAACAGATCCAAACTTAGAAGAATTTTAGGCTAGAAACAGACCAAATCTTAGACCAAAGATCAGACCGAAATTCAGATCAAAATTGATATCAGAACTCAGAGCACATTGTGGTGAAAAACAAACCAAATCTCAAAACTCATACAAAAACACAGGACATATTCAGACCAAAAACAACACAAAACTTTTGTCATATTCAGATCAGAAACAGACCAAATCTTAAACCTAAGATTAGATCTAATTTCTGATAAAAATTCAGAACAAAACTCAGAGCATATTTGGACAAAAAAAAACCAAATCTCAGACTCAAAATTAGACCAAAATTTAAATTAAATTTAGACCAAAACTGGAACTCTATTGAGTTAACACTCTGATCAAAAACAACCCAGAACTCAAAATCAAATCAACACCAACATTTTATACTAAATTCAGATCAAAACTTGGACTATATTAGGAAAAAATTCGGACCAAAAGCAAACCAAACCTCAAACTGAAGAAGATCAAAACTCAGGCTATATACAGAACAAAAAAAGCTCAAAACTTGGTTCATCTTCAGACGAGAAACAGACCAAATTTTAGACAAAAGATAAGACCTAAATTCAGATAACAATGGAGTTAAAAACTCAGAGCATATTCGGACACAAGAGAAACCAAATCAGAGACCAAAACTTGTACTTTATTTAGATCAAACTCTGATCAAAAACAAACCAAAACTTGAATTATATTCAGACCAAATATCAGATCAATATTTAGACCAAAGTTTGTATCATATTCATACTAAATCTCCCAAAAATTACACCAAAGACCAGACCAAAAACCAGACCAAAGACCAGATCAAAGACCAGACCAAAGACCAGACCAAAGACCACACCAAAGACCAGACCAAAGACCAGACCAAAGACCGGACCAAAGACCAGGCCAAAGACCAGACCAAAGACCAAACCAAAGACCAGACCAAAGACCAGACCAAAGACCAGACCAAAGACCAGACCAAAGACCAGACCAAAGACCAGACCAAAGACCAGACCAAAGATCAGACCAAAGACCAGACCAAAGACCAGACCAAAGACCAGACCAAAGACCAGACCAAAACTTGGATCATATTCAAATCAAAAACATACTATAACTCTGACCAAAAAGGGATCATTTTCCGAATAAAAATCAGACTATAATTATCAGATCAAAATTCAGAGCAAAGTCTGGATCATATTCATACTGAATCTCCCAGAAGTCAGGCCAAAATTCCATATCAAATTCAGTTAAAAACTTGGACCATACTCAGATCTAAAACAAACCAACCATCAGTGCGAAATTCAGTTCAGAAATCTGGCATGAAATAAAATTATAGGCCTGTTCATAAAATCAGATCTAAAACAGAAAAAAGACGAGATCGAATATCATTAAAAAACCCTCTATATAATAGCTCGCTATAAAGTAGGACATCTATAAACTGTCTCTAAAATCTCAGATATAATATGGAACAGTAGCGTAGAACGAGCTTTAAAGAATGAAAGCATTCACAGTTTTGGGAGGAGCTGCAACTCTCCCTAATTGCTTGGCCACGGATGGTAATCCTCTCAGCTAGTTAGTTTCCAGACTATTTCCGAACTGATTACTTAATTGAAGGGCTTCATATAGATTGAAATGGGCACCAGAGATCCTTAGAAAGTAGCTCATTTTTGTGATATAACTAGGAAATAAGATAGACAGTGTGACTTTAGATTGAGCTGGTGAGAGAGCGATTGATCTCGATGCTTTTTTTGGCTGCTGTCTAAACAGGAACTAGGATTTTTCAATATGAGTTTTCGCATGAATTGCAGAGTACATCGAATTTTGAATTTAAAATTTTCACTGCTTGTTATCGTAAGCGTTTTATATTATTTTCGATTTTTGTATAATTGATGATTCGAACCTTTGACATGATGGCACAGTAAAATAGTAATGCAAAATAAACGAAATAATTTTGAATAGCACGATATCATGGCAGAAAGTATAAATATAAAATTATTGAATTGTTGTTGAGACTTAAGTTAAAACGAACACGATAAGCAACTGAATTAAACTAACGCAAGTCGTTTTAAAAATACTCAATTGAACCTGAGAATAGAACCTCAGAAAACAAATAAAAAAATAAAAATAAACTATAAGCGCGTTTCATTAAATAACCTGCTGCAGTTAATTTTCATCGTTAAATCGTTAGTTATTCTTTGTATGAAGTTTCAATCCAACTAACTAGTAGCTACCTAAACTTATCCAGCTACTCAGTTAAGAAATTAGACAATCTCGTCGTCGTCTTAATAGTCGATATCATCTTCACGCTACCTGTGGCAGCTATTGTTGTTGTTGTTGCTAGTTTTGTTTACCAGCGGTGGTGTTGACGGGACAGACTCCGATACTTAGCGTTCGCTGTTGATATTAGCCAAAGGGTATGACGCAGCGCACAATGCGCGGAATTGACCAGGCCGGACAGACTAATTGTGTTTAATCAGATACAAATAATCTTGGCTGTTTGTGTTGTTATTTCATGTTTTACTTCATATTTTTAGATATTCTCTCTCTCTCTATTCATAAACTGTAAACATTTTCGAGTATTCTTGAGGCGATGGGGATTTTTTATCACATCATTAATCAACACAGCAGCGGTGTCGCTTCTCATGTTAGTTTTTTTATTTATTTTTTTGTTTTGTTTTGTTTTTGTAGCAATTATATTATAGCAATTTTGACAATGATTATCATTTGTAATTACAATATTTTTTTGTTGTTGTTATTGTGGTTGTTTGTTATTTAAATACCTGAAGTTGTTTTTTCGTTGGAGTTGGAGTGTCGCTGAGGCATTTAAAATGGCAGGAAAATGTACGTGCCCATAACTGCACAAGCGTTTTGTGTTGGCGGCGCTTTAAGAACACGCTTTTTTCTACTGAAATTTTTATACTTTTTTCGTAATTGTTTTAGTGTTCGTTTTATTGCAATGAAATATTAATAAAAATAACCTTTTGTTGTGATCTTCTATTCCGCAGGAAGCTTTTTTTAATTCAATTCAACTCAATTCAAGAAAAATAAATTTAAATTAATTGAATATATAAATAGAAAGATATGTACCCTATTTCTGGCAATAACAGCAATTGCAAAAAGTTTTTCCTTTGAATTGCCACTCGGTCAGCTTTGTTTACTCAGGTCAAAATTTCTCACGAAAGAAAAGCCCATTGAGGTCCAACTAAAGATGAAGGGATGGGGCGGCAAACCGAAATCGAAAGAAGAATTTTATGGACGCTCTATGCTCCAAAGAGTAACAAAAATGAAAAAATAACAGGAATAGAGAGTTAGGAGAGGGAAAGAAAAAAAAGAAAAAGGAGAGCCGAAAAGACCAGAGCAAAGACTAGACCAAAGACGAGACCAAAGAATAGACCAAAGACCAGACCAAGGACCAGACCGAAGGCCAGACCAAAGACCAGACCGAAAGCCAGACCAAAGACCAGACTAAAGACCAGACCAAAGACTAGACCAAGCACAGGACCAAAGACCAGACCAAAGACCAGACCAAGGACCAGACCAAAGACATGACCAAAAACCAGACCGTGGGCCAGACCAAAGACCAGACTAAAGACAAGACCAGACCAAAGACCAGACCAAAAACCAGACCAAAGCCCAGACCGAGAGCCAGACCAAAGACCAGACTAAAGACAAGACCAAAGACCAAAGACCAGACCAAAGACCAGACCGAAAGCTAGACCAAAGACCGGACCAAAGACCAGACCAAAGACTAGACCAAACACAGGACCAAAGACCAGACCAAAGACCAGACCAAGGACCAGACCAAAGACATGACCAAAAACCAGACCGTGGGCCAGACCAAAGACCAGACTAAAGACAAGACCAGACCAAAGACCAGACCAAAAACCAGACCAAAGCCCAGACCGAGAGCCAGACCAAAGACCAGACTAAAGACAAGACCAAAGACCAGACCAAAGACCAGACCAAAAACCAGACCAAAAACCAGACCAAAAACCAGACCAAGGACCAGGCCAAAGACCAGACCAAAAACCAGACCAAAGACCAGAGCCGAGACCAGACCAAAGACCAGAAAAAAACCGGACCAAAGACCAGAGCAAAGACCAGACCAAAGACCAGGCAAAAAACCAGACCAAAGACAAGACCGAGAGCCAGACCAAAGACCAGACTAAAGACAAGACCAAAGACCAGACCAAAGACAAGACCAGACCAAAGACCAGAACAAAGACCAGACCAAAGACCAGACGAAATACCAGACCAAGGACCAGACCAAAGACCAGACCAAAAACCAGACCAAAGACCAGACCAAATACCAGACCAAGGACCAGACCAAAGACCAGACCAAAAACCAGACCAAAGACCAGAGCAAAGACCAGGCCAAAGACCAGACCAAAAACCAGACCAAAGACCAGACCAAAGACCAGACCAAAGACCAGACCAAATACCAGACCAAGGACTAGACCAAAGACCAGAGCAAAAAACAGACCAGAGCAAAAAACAGACCAAGGACCAGACCAAAGACCAGACCAAAGACCAGACCAAATACCAGACCAAGGACCAGACCAAAGACCAGAGCAAAAAACAGACCAAGGACCAGACCAAAGACCAGACCAAAAACCAGACCAAAGACCAGAGCAAAGACCAGGCCAAAGACCAGACCAAAAACCAGACCAAAGACCAGAGCAAAGACCAGACCAAAGACCAGACCAAAGACCAGACTAAAGACCAGACCAAAGAACATACCAAAGACCAGAGCAAAAACCAGACCAAAGACCAGACCAAAGATCGTACCAAAGACCAGCCCAAAGAACAGACCAAACGCCAGATCAAAGAACATACCAAAGACCAGAGCAAAAACCAGACCAAAGACCAGACCAAAAACCAGACCAAATACCAGACCAAGGACCAGACCAAAGACCAGAGCAAAAAACAGACCAAGGACCAGACCAAAGACCAGACCAAAAACCAGACCAAAGACCAGAGCAAAGACCAGGCCAAAGACCAGACCAAAAACCAGACCAAAGACCAGAGCAAAGACCAGACCAAAGACCAGACCAAAGACCAGACTAAAGACCAGACCAAAGAACATACCAAAGACCAGAGCAAAAACCAGACCAAAGACCAGACCAAAGATCGTACCAAAGACCAGCCCAAAGAACAGACCAAACGCCAGATCAAAGAACATACCAAAGACCAGAGCAAAAACCAGACCAAAGATCGTACCAAAGACCAGCCCAAAGACCAGACCAAAGATCGTACCAAAGACCAGCCCAAAGACCAGACAGAAGGCCAGACCAAAGAACAGACCAAAGACCAGAGCAAAAACCAGGCCAAAGACCAGACCAAAGATCGTACCAAAGACCAGCCCAAAGACCAGACAGAAGGCCAGACCAAAGAACAGACCAAAGACCAGAACAAAAAACAGACCAAGGACCAGACCAAAGATCGTACCAAAGACCAGCCCAAAGACCAGACAGAAGGCCAGACCAAAGAACAGACCAAAGACCAGAGCAAAAACCAGACCAAAGACCAGACCAAAGATCGTACCAAAGACCAGCCCAAAGAACAGACCAAAGACCAGAACAAAAAACAGACCAAGGACCAGACCAAAGACCAGACCAAAGACAAGACCAGACCAAAGACCAGAGCAAAGACCAGACCGAAGACCAGCCCAAAGACCAGACAAAAGATCGTACCAAAGACCAGACCAAAGATTGGGTGAAAAAGGGGGAGAAAGATGAGTATTGAGAAAATCAATAAAGTATACCCAAAAATAGTAAGGAATCTAAATTCGATCAGGCGCAGTATGAAAAGAGATCTTCTAAATCGGGGTGCTCTAAGCATTAATGGGTTAAAATAAATAAGTTGTTTTTTTTAAACAAAAATTGACAAAGCAATTAACTTTTGTATTGGATGTAGTTTCTTATTTCAAAAAACGTCAATTTGGTAACTTAACAAGAAATAAAATCTGATAAATTTAAATTTAGTATTACTCGCTTTCAATCTTTTTTTTTAATATTCTTACTTTTAAATAAAAAATAAAACATTGTATTTTGCATAAAAACAATTGAAATTAAAATAAGTGCAAAAAAAAAAAAAACCAGTACAAAAATAAAAACAAAATACAATGAAAATTGCAGTGATAATATCGAAATGAACAAGCAACAACAACAGCAATAAAAAAACAACAAGTTTGATGAATGTGATGCGATGCGATGTGATGTGATGTGATGATAATAAAATGTGTTTGTACAATGGCGGATTAAGCGATGAGATAATGCAAAATGCTGTGCGGTTAAAAAAAAAATTAAATAAAGTGAGGTTATGTGCAAGTGCAAACATACTCGTCCATCCCTGTGTTTGCATGTGCATGTATGAATGCACTCGTATGTATTTAATATATTAGAAGCAGGAGAGTATGAGCAGTTTAGTCGAATTCGTTGAATGTTTTTCTTTAAGAAGGGCGGACTTATATTTATGAAGCTTTAAATGGGGGGGGGGGGGGGGGGGGTGGGGGGGGGGTAGTTGCAACTTAACTGTCTATAGCAAAGTTGCAATCTTCCCTTTTTGCTATGAACTACAAGAACACAATATAACATATGCCAGCCTTGTTGACGCGCATTCGATACTGTCTTCTTTTTATGCGCCTTATCCTTCAACCATTTGTCATCGTCAGCGCGGCGGACATTCTTTCCACTTGCAATGTAACGAAAAGATATAAACTGAGAGCAGGCGAGATATGGCAGCAGCGACCCTTTATGACCCCTTTGCAACCATATACATAGATATTTGTTTTACTTTCTTTTCATCTTTTCTTGTTTGTTTTTAATTTTTTTGTTTGTTTTTTTTTTTGCACTTTTTGACGACGACAGCGATAAGAAAGAAATTACAAAAATATATTAAAGTGATGACATCGGAATCCATCTGGTTAATGGTGTTTTTTTTTTTTGTAGTATACAACAACAACTTTATAGAACATATGAAGACACTCACACATACATTCATATATACATTGCACATGATGATGCAAGGTGAAACCGAAATTCAAACAATACTTGCCCCTGTATATTCTTATCTGAAAGATTAAAAACATAGACATACCCATGCGGGAATAAACCTTCCTTCTCCATCCCCAAAAATGTTATTGGTTTTGTGTTGTTGTTGTTGTTGCTATGACATTCAACATAATAAGAAAACCACTGAGTCATGCATGACAGGATGTGTGGTAGTATTGCATGGTGGTGGTGGGTGTCCTTAGGTATATATTTGATTTTGAGTTTAAGATTAAAGTGCATTTTCTTCAAGTTTATTTCAGTGGTTTTCAGTGAGTGCCTGATTGACCCTCCCCCTTTTCAAGAAAAAAAAAAAAAAAACTCCTCTTGAAATTGTATATGAATCTTACCGCATTTCACCCGATTACTGCTATTTACTACCTCACATACCTTCTGGTTATATTTTCATTAAGCAATCTAATAAAATTTATGACTTGACATTAATGTCTTCTAATCCTGGCATTTTTGTTTTTTCCCCCCCCCCCCCCATTTTTGTTCTTAACGTAATTTACGCCTCATTGCTCTGGCTTTAATTATCACACTTAATGAGACATTCAAGTGCAATTGTTAATTAATTGCACGTAGGCTTTTGTTTCATATTTTCAAAATTTATTGCTAGGTCATTTGTGTTATGTTAACCCTCCCCCACATCATCCCCTCCCCCCACTCCCTCATTAAATATGATACATATGTACATACATGCATGTATTTTAACTATATGCCAATGAAATTCACTAGAAAAGCTGCAGAATATTGTATAATTTCATTCATGGATATGAGTCCCATGGTCCTAGACCTCATACTCAAACCTCAATCACTAGATGCTCTATTTTTGTAAAGCTCTATACGCTTCAATTGGTTCTTTTAGGTTAGGACATGTCAGATTATTCACTGAGCTCAACAGTAACTAAGAATTACCCAAGAATTTTTATATTCCACATTGAAAAACTCGTAAATACCGAAACACACAAAACTGCGAGTATATCACATGCCAAGATCTTCACGCCACTTATTTTTTCTGCAGTCGAAAGAAACAAAACGAACGAGAGAGAGAGAGAGAGTTCAACTTCGGGTGTACCGCTGACGTTTTTTTTTCGTTTATTTTCAAACTTCTTCTCAGTGCTGTCGCTGTCACTTCAATTAAAGTTTTTCACTTCACTTTCAAGCCCAACACTTCGTCACTTTCTGCAGTCAGATCGGTGTGTTTGAATTTATACATCATTTAGTATATTCTGAGACCTTTTGTGTTTATTCAAATACCTATGTAGCAACACTGATGACGCACTGTCATATAATTTATTAGAATTTGGTTGAAAATGAAGAGGTAGACGATTTAGAAGGCGAGTGGAGGATTTTATTTCAAAATGATTTTATGCAAAAACGCGACAGTTTCGAAGAATTCTGCCATTTTGTTTTTGGCTTGAAAAATTCCCTAAAACAAATTATGTACCCTCATTCAAAAAGTGTTTTTTTTTTTCGCAAACTAAGCACACACCCATCTCTAAAACAAAGAAAAAGTTTCCTCAATTTGAATCCACGAAAACTTTTTCCTCAAAATGAAGAAAAATATGCTCCTTTCATACAACCATGGTGTTCAATTTGAAGTAAGTTATGTCTTCATTTCTACAAATTTAGTTGTATAGAAAATGTAAGAAAGAGATGAATATACCAAAAATGTTCTCCATACAAAATTTTAGTATACACAAAAACTAGCTTTACTCTTTTGTCCTTAGCAGACAAACGCGTACGCTTTGTTTTTCTTTTGAATTTTTTAGTTGGCGTCTCTATTTCAAGCGAAGCGGTTGTGTTTGTGGCTGTTGATATATTTTGTGAAAAAAAATATATATATTGAAAAGATATAAATTTCAATAAACTTCAATTTATAATTTTTTGATGGTCATAAGGAACTTTTGATCATTTCAAGGTGACGACGACTGTAGAGTATGTAAAAATACGTATGAATGTAAACCTTAATACTTTTTAAAAATAAAATAATAAATGAATACGAGTAAAAAAAAAAAATGATTTCAATGCCTTTTAATTAAAACAGAATTGTATTTCTCATATTGAAATAAAATATTATTCATTTGAAAAACGCAATTTCTACAAATTGAAGACATATTTCTTTAATTTATAGAAAACTTTCTTCTTTCAAAGAAATTTTTCTCTAAAATAAAGAAAAAATATTTCCCCAATTCAAAGAAATTTTGTAAATCTAAATGAAGAAACCGTTTCTATGGCGCCAAATCATTCCCATTTTTCCTCAATTTGATAGCCGTTTTTCTTCAAACGAGGTAAGTATTTCTCTGGGTGCATAAAACCAGATAAATTGTGAAAATATGTCAATTTCTTATTACGCATCAAAAAACACTTTACTTTTTTAAAAATCACTTCGATTTTTTAAGAATTTCACTTCACAAAAAAAATTTCAAAACGACAGCCCTGCTTCTTCTTATTGTTTTTACCACGTTTATATTTCACTTTAAGTTTTTAATATATTTATTTACATTTAAAAGAAAAAAAAAATTGGTCTGAAAATATCGGCGTTTAGTTTATTAGTGGAAACTATTTCTTATAATTCAAGTTACTATTTATAAATTATTTATAAAATTATAATTATCAGTTCAAGTGCGAGAAAATTCCAGACGCCTTGCGTTGAGTAAAAAGTGTGTGACTGTGTTTGTGTGTGTCTCTGCCAAAATAAATAGTCATCCACAGGGTTGCATTTTTGTGGTCGATGTTGCCACAAGCGTCTCTAAATATTAACGAAACCCTTAAAGAGAAATTAAGACCATAGACTTGTGGAGTGTCACGAATATTCAACCACGGTTGCCACTTACTCATTTTATTTTGTACCAATATTTACAAAAAAATGTACCAAATGGTGAAATAGGGTAGAAGGGGGAGCATTCGCCATTTTTTTTTTTAAGTGTTGTCTAGGTTAAACTAATAGTTTTTTTTTTGAAAAATTATTTTTTAATTATAAATTTACATTTATTAGCTTTCATCTGTTATCTTTATGAGTTGATTATCTTAATGATTTCTATTATTTTTTTGATGATTTTCCAAGTAGTCCAAAATGATGAAATGTGCCCCAGGAGCAAACACATTCATAAAAACATAATTTTTTTAAACTTTTTAAGCATTTATAAAAAGAAACTATTGCTTATTCTTTAATTAAATAACACTGGAATAACATAGTTGAACAACTTTTTTCTCACTCAATAAATAAAAAAAGTTATTACAAGATTTACTTACTATCAAATATTTTTGCAACCACCCGAAAAACACAAAAAAGGGATGAAAGATGATCGATAAAAGCACAAATTATAGATTGTTTCAATTATAAAACTTTCTTAAATTAGAAGATAAGGGGGAGTGGCAAATGTGCCCCAGTGGCGAATGCTCCCCCTTCTACCCTAATGTACCATTTTTTTTCATATTGAATAAATAACTTTATTAAAAACTTTTCGTCAGTTTATTATATATCAAGTTATTAATATTAACATATATAAAATTCAATAATTTTTAAACGGTTGATCTTAGAGATTTGATTTTTTTTATTTAATTGATAATATTTTACAAATTACAGAAAAATATAACTTTTATAGTTCTAACCACTATTTATGAACTCGTAGACCTTTTTTGATAAGCTTTCCATTAGAGATTTGATAGTTGTTTCAGACACCTTTTTGGAACAGTTTGCTCATCTCCTTTTAAAATCTTCGATATTTTGGGACACCTTTTTTGTGCCCTTTAAGTTTCTTTTCACAAGAGCCCAATATCTCTCCACTGGTCTTAGCTCTGGACAATTTGGAGGATTGGCCTCTCTTGGTACAAAAACTATGTGATTACTTTGGTACCACTCCAAAGCTTTCATGCCGTAGTGACATGATGCCGAATCGGGCCAAAAATATGTGGACACATTGTGCTCTCTTATGAAAGGAAGAAGTCTTCTTTTCAAACATTCTTTGATGTATATTTCGGTATTTATAGAGCTCACTGTCACAAATGACTTGCTTCTTTTGCCTTTTGCCACAACTGCATATAGCTTGCCATACCAGCAATTTTTTAGGAAATTTTGTCTGCTTTTGGATTCTAAATTGTTCTTCGACATTTCCTCGACATATCAGCAACATAAAAATTTTGACCCGGAAGCTGCGTAAAATCTGCCAGTACATAAGTTTCGTCGTCCACTACAAAACATGAATTTTATTTGTATGAAATTCGATTTTAATTTCCGAGCCCAACTTTTGGAGCATTCCTGTCTGGAACTTTTTGGACTTTGTATGTTTTCACACCTGCATTGGCTTTAACTTTTCGCACCAAATAGCCAGAGCACTGGGCTAACCGGGCAGCTTTTCTACCAGATGTGTTTGGAGATCTTTTCAATATGCTTTCTATTTTCTTGGCTTTCCCAATATCATGTCGTTCCTGTTTTCTTCCCGAACCAGGTTTCCTATTTCCTGTCGATGGTCAAATTCTCCTGAAACTGTTTAATAACATTGGAAACAGTTTGACGGCAGACTTTCAATTCTTTGGCCAATTTTTTGTAGGACCAATTTGGATTTTTTTTTTAAGTTTTCAATAATTTCAAGACTTACTTCTTTTTCTTCACTCATTTTGATCAAACTCACAATAAATCAACATGTTTGTCATTAAAAATACCAACTGACATATTTTTCAAAGATAACTAGATCAAAGAAATTTTTAAATTTTACACCCAAAAAAAATTATTAGGTAAAACGTGTGTTAAGATTTTTTCAATTTTACTCCTTACTTGTTTATTTCTCTGGTGTCAACTTGCTATAAAAGCCACAAATTTTATAAAATAAATTCTAATCCATAGATATGCAAATACATTTTTACTCTTGGGATATGCCTACACAAGCTTCTACCTACAATTACTTGAATTATAATTTTACACATACTAAAACATACAAATACGAGCAAATATCTGCTAAATGTAATGAATATAGATATAGGCAGACAAACGCACAGACAGACAGCCAGACAGACAGGCAGGCAGAACAATTACAGCATATTGCAAAAACATAAATTTTCTTATAGTTATGATGGTAATTTGCATGTGGAATTACTATTTTACCAATTGTTGATATTTACGAGTATGCATAACAAAAATACGAGCGAGTACATGCTCCTCCTATATATATACACTGGCGGTCACAAAAACCGCACCACCCACCAATTTCAAGAAAATCGTGTAAAATGGGACCTAAATCTGATTTTGCTTTCCAGGGACCCAGGATATAGTAGGAGAAATCCATTCAAACTATCTGACTTTGTCGGAATTTGACTATTTCCACTCCACAGTTAACCTTCTATTGCTCTATATCTGTGCAACGCACGCACTGAAGATTAAATGCGTATAAAAAATTGAGTTTAATTTGCTCGATCATATAACTTTTCTCGAGTCATTCAGAGTCCAATTGCTGTAGTTTTTAGTCTATGCCAGGCGATCTGTCCCATCCATTTCGTCAACAGCGACTTTTTGGCTGATTGTCTTTTGTCCTTTCAAGTGTCTACAAATTGCCTTTTTTCTGGATCAGTCCAACAGCAGTCGGATGTACACCCAGAGAAATACTTACCTCGTTTGAAGAAAAACGGCTATCAAATTGAGGAAAAATGGGAATGATTTGGCGCCATAGAAACGGTTTCTTCATTTAGATATACAAAATTTCTTTGAATTGAGGAAATATTTTTTCTTTATTTTAGAGAAAAATTTCTTTGAAAGAAGGAAGTTTTCTATAAATTAAAGAAATATGCCTTCAATTTGTAGAAATTGCGTTTTTCAAATGAATAATATTTTATTTCAATATGAGAAATTGTATATAATTTAGGTAAAATTTTCCTCAGTTTGAGGAATAATTTTCCATAAATTGAAGTCAATTTACTATATTTTCAGAAAAAAAATTCTCAATTTATGGAATATTTTCTACAAGGTTGTTTTATTTAAAAGCCATAGAAATCATATTTTTTTTTACTTGTATTCATTTAATATTTTATTTTTAATAAGTATTAAGATTTACATTCATACGTATTTTTACATACTCTACAGACGTCGTCGCCTTATGTTCCTTATGGCCATCAAAAACTATAAATTGAAGTTTATTGAAATTTATATCTTTTTTTTTCACAAATTATATAAACAGCAACAAACACAACCGCTTCGCTTGAAATAGAGATGCCGACTAAAATATTCAAAAGAAAAACAAAGCGTACGCGATTGTCTGCTGAGGACAAAAGAGTAAAGCTAGTTTTTTGTGTATACCAAAATTTAGTGAGGAGAACATTTTTGGTATATTCATCTCTTTCTTACATTTTCTATGCAACTAAATTTGTAAAAATGTAAAAATAACTTACTACAAATTGCACACCATGGTTGCATGAAAGGAGCACATTTTTCTTCATTTTGAGGAAAATTTACTTAAACGAGAGAAATTTTCATGGACTCAAATTGAGGAAACTTTTTCTTTGTTTTAGAGATGGGTATTTTTCTGGGTGTAGGCATCAGATTTCTTCAGATATTTAACTTTATGACACTCCTTGATACCTCAGAACAAAAATTTCGACGTTTTGGTGAAGCGACAATTGTTTTTACTTTGCAGTTGTTTTTGGCACTTTCTAAAAAATTCTCCTTTTTGCCAAAAAAAAAAAGCGCAATAAAAAATGCTGTATTCCGCTTAAATACATTCTTAAAATATAAACAAAGGAATCTCCATCTCCTTTACAAAGGAAAGGAAATTTGGGCTAAGTTAGGAAATATTACCGAAATTGCAGCAGTATTGCAAGTGGTGCGGTTTTTGTGACCGCCAGTGTATATATAAGACTCTGAACAAAAGTTCGATATTGCTAACAACAATTGATACTGAAAGAAGCAATAAGAACAAATTACAAATTGCAAATTGCATGTTGTTGGTTTGTTTGCTTGCTTGTGTGAAACAATAAAAAATTCAAAAATTTATTTTGTGGCATTTGCAATTTGCAAAACACTAACAACAAACAGACTAGCAGCAACAGGAACAGCAACAACAAGAACCAATAACGACAGCAAAAGCAACAACAACGACAGTAAACAAAATATTTTGGGTGTAAACAGAATGAATCTTTTAATTTACAAAATGAAATCAAATCGTTTGTTTGGATTCAATTGGTCTGGCTGGCATACCGAGATAAGACCTACTAAACACCGACCGAACATTCATTCATTCATTCTTTCATTCGGTCTCACATTCATACACTCATTTGCATATATATGTATGCATGAAGATGTTGATAAGAAAGAATCAAAGAAGCAAACCAAAAAAAAAAAAAAAAAAACAAAAATTAAAGTAGGTAGATGTGAAAATTGAAGCTTAAAATTAAATACACGTTGCTTGCAAAAATTATATACAGTCGTTTCTAAAAGAATATGGTCACCCTAAGTCCCAATCAACTCCATTTTATTTTCTATGATAAGCTGCCATTATCAATATGACGACACTGAGAAAGCCAACGTCGGGTGTCGAGTTTTTTCATATCAACGTATGGGGATCGGGCGTTTATAATTGCGCAAAGTCGTTGTCGTCAACTCTCTCAGTATCGTCTCATGTGCTCTATGAACGTGAGGTCATGCTGTCATTTCAATTAGGCAATGCTTTTAGCATATGCTCCTCCTCTCATCTTAAGCTTTATAATTGACCAAACATTTTCAATGGATTAGCATCTGGAGATTGAGTCCAGGCGTTGTCCAATTTTCTTATAATTTTTCTTAATTCCACTTGCAGCACAAGCGACTTCCTTATATACGGTCGTTGTTTTCTTTAACTACTCAAATTCAATCTCTACTTCCAACTGATTTATTAACAGAAGGCAAGACAATCTGCTGATATAATCTAACGAAACTCTAACGAATAATTCATTTAGAGGTCATGACTAAACTAAGTCGTGATTAAATAGCGAATCATGACTAAATTTAGTCAAGACCTCCAAATGATTTTAAAAGGAAATTAGCCATTAATCATTTAATCATTAGTTTTAATCATATTAGCAGAGTTATGAAAAATGTAAATTTATTAAATTTAGAAAAAATTTTTTGAGAAACTATAATAGCTGCGTTTTATTCGCTACTTGCCCACAGGGTCGTCGGTTACCCATAGAAGTTCAGGCCTTCCGGTACGCAAAACTTCTGTTTTGATCAAAAATTGTAACAAGAAATAAGGGTTAGAGAAAACGAATTCGGGTTCGGGTTTTGCACTTTATTTTCTGATTTTCTTACTGTCACGAAAGGGTTAAATGTCTTTGAATTGTATTGAGGGTTATATCAATGTTCAGTTTTTGCTGGTTTGCTTCAAGCTAAATGGTAGAATTGACTTCCAAATCTCATTTTATAGCCATCAATGACATTGTTCTAAAAGTACCAGGATTTGGTGTGTCGGTAACATTTTGGTGCTTTACAAAAGGCTGGCTCAATTTCTTTACGAACGCTTTCAGCTGCTAAAGATATTTTCCAAGACCTTCGCTGGTCATTTTGGCTTCCTTTGGATGTGAAAGAAAGGCAATTGCAAAACCTTTTGAATGTTGAAAATCAAGCCTAACTTGATGTTTTCTTTGTGAATATTTTCGTAAAATTAAAGCGACCTCACTCTTGTTGAAAAGACTGTAAATGTGTTGTTATCAAAATTTAGTCTACCGACAGTTAAAAAAAAAAAAAAATTAAAATATAATTTATACAATTTAAGTAAACATAACATTATTGTTTAAGCAGAAATTGTTGAAATTGTATAATAACCTTGCAAATCGTCAATGTCTCCATAAATAAAAAAAAAAAAAATTATACAATTTCGAAGACGTGAACTTCATAATCAGCAATTGTGCTCAAAATACCAACTTACTTATTCTTTATCAATTCCCGATGGATTGTCGTCCTTTAAGTCAAATAAACGAATAAACATATTAACATCTTTACAACTGCTTCAAGTATGCACTTCAGCAAAGAAGACGACAGGACGAATGTTTAACGCCTGAGAATGAGAAGAAGGAGAACACTTTACGCTTTATCCTTGTGCGTTGCAATGCGATTCGATTGCTTGTTAAATGATTATTATATAGTTGGGAAATTGTTAGTAAATTGTAATGGTGAAAGAAGGGAGAGTGCACGTACACGTTTTCTTTGAATGGAACAATCAATTGCAGGCGTTACAGCGGCACACACACACACACACACTTCTCCCCTTCATGCAAATCGTAAACAGTCAGCCCGCTGAATGATTCTGTCTATTCAGTCAATGCATTGTAAGTATGTATATCTAGGATTTCTTCTATTCAGTTTCTATCAAGTAAGCTATAAAATCATCCCCCTCACTTTCTTTTCACTCTTGTCGCTTGTGATGAAGGTGTTTGCATTCCTCTTATATTCTTCCCTCATTGACCGACAATTCACACTTATGTTTTTATGAATGTTTTTATTATAATATTTTTTTTTTATTATTTATTATAATTTTTTTTTTTTTTTTGCATTCATTTTTGTGGTTCCAGATATTTCGACCTTATCGCATTTTTATGAATTTTTGTTATTTCAACGGAAATCTCAGACAGGCAAACAAGCAGAGAGTATATATGGATTCTCTTGTTTCTTTGTTACCTTTGTTGGTATTGCATCTGTTCTACTTTGATCTGTGGCATGTCGAGAGTAAAGTTGAGGGGATGCTTCGAAAGTCACCTCAATCCAACCTTGACACTGTACAACAAAATGGGATTTTGAAAAAGTATTGTATATGAGTTGTGGCTATGGATTTTCTGGGGTATTTTTGACCGCTGATCAAGAATCTGTACAAAATTTGGCTCGAATCAAGTCAAATTTCCTGTATATTCGTAAATATTCGTTTTTTGAAAATTTTATAAGGGGGTCATGGGTGAAAAATTTTTTTTCTCTGGTTTTTTGCTTTTTTATATAAATTATGCAGTTTTGGATGAAAAAGAAAATTTTTATAAAATTTCCATTTTCGTGCATAAAAAAATTTTTTTTTTCATCTAAAACTCCTAAAATGGCATAAGTAGTATAAAAAAGCAAAAATAAACAGAAAAAAAAATTTTGATCCTTGAACCCCTACCTTATGAAATTTTCATAACGAAGATCTCGAAAATTTAAAATTTTATAAAAATTTTTTTTTTTATCTAAAACTCTTAAAACTGCATAATTCGTATAGAAAAGCAAAAATAAACAGAAAAAAAATTTTTCATCTATGACCCCCACCCTTATCAGTTTTTTTTTAAACGTAAAAATTAAAAAATTTACAATTACTGAAAATTTTTTTTTCATCTAAAACTCCTAAAATTACATAATTTGCATAGAAAATCAAAAATAAACAGAAAAAAACATTTTTCATCCATGACCCCCACCCTTATCAACCAAGATCTCGAAATTTTATGAAATTTTTTTTTTCATCTAAAACTCTTAAAACTGTAAAATTCGTATAGAAAAGCAAAAATAAACAGAAAAAAAATTTTTCATCCATGACCCCCACCCTTATCAACCAAGATCTCGAAATTTTATAAAAATTTGTTTTCATCTAAAACTCTTAAAACTGCATAATTCGCATAGAAAAGCAAAAATAAACAGAAAAAAAAATTTTCATCCATGACCCCCCTTATCAAATTTTCAAAGACGAAGATCTCGAAAAATTTTAGTTTCAAAAAAATTAGTTTCAATAGAAAAATTTGTTCGTCTAAGACTCTTGAAACTGCATAATTCATGAAATTTTCATAACGAAGGTCTCGAAAATGAAAAATTTTTTATTCATCCAAAACTCTTAAAATTGCACAATTCGTGTAGAAAAGCAAAAAAAAAAACAGAAAAAAAATTTTCAGCCATGACCCCCCCACCTGATCAAATTTTCAAAGACGAAGATTTGCGAATAAACAGAAATTTTGGCTTGACTCGAACAAAATTATTTAAGAAAAACCGTCGATAACTGAGATACCAGTTTTACTGTTGTACAGTGTAATTCACTACAAGCAATTGGAAATTTGAGCAACTGATTTAGCATTTTGATATTTCATTATCATTTACTCAAACATTTCTCGAATTACACACTTTCAGTATTATATTTGTAAAATCTACCACATCCACCATTCAACCGCCCAACAGGAAGGTGTTTTACCCCGTGATCGTGTCATGTGACATTTTTGCAAATTATTCATACAATACAATTTTATATTTATAAGTATATCGCAGCCTGACGTTGTCATTCGTGGTGTTAAAGTCCTTTCATTTTATGTTACCGTCACTTCGTCTGCCTGCAGTTTTGCAGTTTTTCCACATTCATCAGATAATCCGATTACCGTTTCGTTTCCAATAATGAATGCATTTCACATGTTTTCAACAGCGATTGACATCCCCCCAAAGGATATCCAATGGTAGGTAGATATTCAATGCTCTCACACTTGGTTCAATTCTTTGTATGCCATTCATTACATGCAGCATTCGAAATGCATAGGTACTTACTTTTTGTTGTTGTTATTGTTGCTGTTGTTGCTATTATTGTAAATGGTAGGAAAAACGATTTTGAAACGTCTGTCCTAATTGGATTTCGATGACTGCAAATTGGTGATAATTTTAATTGTGGAACAGATGTGATTCACGCTTAAATACAATATACATATGCATATGTGTATGTAAGCATGTGTATTGTATATGTAAACACTTGTATATATTTACTTTTACATATGCACATAGATTTGTTATATTTACATATATATAAATAATTCAAAAGTTTTAGATTGAATTAGTTCTATACCTGCTTCCAAAACCATTAAAGATTTTAAAGTCTTATAAAGTTAGATTTAAAAGCGTCAGTGTGCCATTTGTAATATATACAGTAGTGGTCCAGTATAACGAATCCTTGCTATAATGAACGCTTTTTTAAAGAGCATTGATGAAAAATGTTCTAAAAAGCTGTTGTTGTCTTCTTTACTATGGTTTCTCAGATATACAGTTTCAAACATCCCAGCATCTCGTTGACAACCAAAATTCTCGTTCCCACTAATAACACTGTACAACAAAATGAGACTTTAAAATAGTATCTGAGTTGTGGCCCAATTTTCCTGCAGTATTTTTGACCACTGATTTTCCTGCAGTAATTTTGACCACAAATAACGAATCTGTAAACAATTTTTCGAGTCAGGTCGGGTTTCGTCTATATTCGTTTTTTTGAAAATAGATGAAATTTTTGTTTTTGATTGAGAAATCCCTGCACTACAAAGAATACATTTTGGCGACCATTCTTGACATAGAAGGGGCAGGACCCTCTTCCATCAGAAGGCTTGTCATCTTAGTGCACCGTTCTCGAACTATCGATCAAATCTAAGACAGAGCTGGTTCTCTTGATTCGTAAGCACTCCCTACCAACTTTAAATAGTAGTTCACTTATCGTCTCGGAAACTCAACTGAAGTGTCAATACATAAGCACTTCTTACCAACTTTAAATAGTAGTTCACTTAGTAGTCTCGGACACTCAACTGAAGTGTCAATACGTAAAGCCACAATAGCTCCCTATACGTGCAGGTCAGCTCTAGGCAAGAAATGGGCATTACAGCCCAAAGTAATTATATGCCTTTTTGAAGAGCACGTATCACAAAGAATTCGACACAGAACAGCGACTAGCTTCAATGTTAATATTAGGAGCTCTGAAAACTACACTTTCAAAAGCGCTGTACACAATCCTAGACCTTCTTCCAATAGATCTAAGTATTTGATAAGACCTTAGCGTCAATCTTAGCTGTGAGACTTAATACGATCCCTAAGTGGTCCCACACTAATTTTGATTAAGGTAGGATACTAGGTCAAACCAATTATCTTCCCAAATCTGTTGATCTCACCCTCACCTCACTGTCCTTTGGCAACAGCTTCAGCACACATATTTCAGCTCGTCAAAAGTGGAGAGCGGGTAATGTGATACGCCATGATGACATCAAAGTGTATAATGATGGCTCATAAATGGATGGCTAGGTTGGGAGTGGAGTTCACTCTGAGCGTCTGAATATTTCACCGCTCTTTCAATTCCCAGATCACTGCGGCGTCTTCCAAGTAGAGCTGCTGGTGATCACTGAAGTTGCAGATTTCTCACTGATTGTCAGGCTGCGATAAAATCTCTCCAATACTCTATAGATGCCCTACAATGCAGATCGTCTCTGAATGAGTCGGCCTTAGCATTCAATCTGCACCTCACTTGAGGAAAACTGTCAGACTTGGCACAACTCTCAGTAATTCATGCATCACTGGCAATGCGGGTATACTTTTTGCCAGATGCGAACTTCTAATCAAAAATCACCATTCCCGTATTGCGGAGAGCAGATAGGAAATGGAATCAATTTGCTGCATTGCTAGGCAGTTCAGGCCTAGGATAAACCAAAAACGCACTAAAGTACTCATAAACAGGGTAATTTCTATTCTAACTGGATATTGCCTTATTAGTAATCATGCCCGTAGATTAAGCCTAGTACAAGAACAAAGAGGAAGAAGAAACAATCTTTCACCTTATATGCAACTGCCCGGTTCTAGCAGCTCGCAGTCAAATAACTCTGAGAGAACCCTTCTATGAAAGCCTTACAGAACTTGCATCCTCTGAAATCAGAGACTTACTTCGCTTCAAAGAAAATGGTTTGACTAGGTAGGATTAAGAGGTAACTATTTGCCCTATAGAGATGCTTTTTTGAAAGTGGGCACTGTCGTGATTAGTTTTTCTGAAGATCTGTCTCTTGTTTATAAATTCCCAGCTTTTGGAGAACTTGAATTTGGGCTGAATTTGGTTAGAATTTTTATCTGAATTTCAGATATGATTTCAGGCTTGAATTTGGAATGAATTTCGGTTTGAGTTTTGGTTTGAATTTTGTATGATTTTTGTTTGAATTTTGAATTATTTTTAGTCCAATTTTTAGTTTGCTTTGATTCCTTTAGTTCTAACTTTTTATCTGATTTTTTCGTTTGCATTTTGGTTCAGCGCAAAACTGAAACGAAATATGTTCAGCGCAAAAGTGAAACGAAATTTCAAATAACGAACTGTTAAGCAGACTAGCTACAATAAGAAAAAAACAACAACATGAGTATATAGAACGGTAATGGTAATTTCTTTCAATATCTCTATTCAGTGAAGATATTTGGAATCAAATCTGTAATGATTGTAATGTAATGTAAATCTGGTTTAGTATTTCAAATGTTAGTATCTTACATAGGATATTGAAAGATTAAGAACTATCACTAAGAACACTGATGAGGAATTGTGGCGGATTCCGAAACGGCTGTCTGATTTGCCCGCCTGTATATACATTGTGGTTGTGATGACTAAATTTGTTCATTAAGCCTGTTTAAATATAACTTCCAATAACGAATTAACATGAACTTTAGTCATGACTTTGAAAATTAACCTCTAGATTTAATTTTCATAGTCTCCTAAAAAACTATCATTAAACGATATATGTTCCGAGCAAAAGTGAAACAAAATATGTTCCGAGCAAAAGTGAAACGAAATATGTTCAGAGCAAAAGTGAAACGAAATATGTTCAGAGCAAAAGTGAAACGAAATATGTTCAGAGCAAAAGTGAAACGAAATATGTTCAGATCAAAAGTGAAACGAAATATGTTCAGAGCAAAAGTGAAACAAAATATGTTCCGAGCAAAAGTGAAACGAAATATGTTCAGAGCAAAAGTGAAACGAAATATGTTCAGCGCAAAAGTGAAACGAAATATGTTCCGAGCAAAAGTGAAACGAAATATGTTTAATGCAAAAGTGGAATGTGTGCGAGCACTATGCTGTTTTTGCTTCGAAAGAATCTTTATACCATTTTTGCTCTTACTTTTAAGTCGATTCATGTTCACTCTTACACTGAGATATTAAATTATTTCACTTTTGCTACAAGATCAATTTTAGCCCACTTTTCCCCCCGACCTGTCATTTGTGACTCTGACTTGTCTTCAAAGTATATCGGGTAATGGATGGAAGACAGTTTAAACTATATCCTATCCAATTTCTCCTATATTCTGATTCTTCCATAATTATTTATTTAATATAAATTCTTCTTTGAGGACCTAGACTGAGCATTTTTCGTTTACACAGTAATTTAAAAATCAATCTGAGGCCCAAGAAAAAAAACCTTAAAACCCAGGCAAAGAATGAATTCATTGCAAAAGTAAAAGTCAAATTAAAAAAAGAAACGCCAAACATGATTTAAAATTACTATAGAGGGTGATAGCATTAAACTATGCAGATATACAATTTCAAGTCCCTTAAGGATATTTCTCATAACACTCAGTACATCCGGTTGCTAAGGACAAGAGTGTCTACATGCATGTGAATCATGAAGCTCATATTGAAATTGCTTTAATATAACGGAAATTGCAGAGTAAATAAATTGACATGAACGCCCAGGGGCACAATTTACCACAACACACATAAACTCACGTTCCCACTCATATAAACACATACAAACACATATGCATGAAAAAAGCGAAAGTCGATTTGCATTGAGCGCATCCTTGCACTTCCTTACTAAAAATAATATGTAGGTATGTGTATGTGTGTGTATGTGTAGACGACAAATATGAAACAATAATAAAAGTTGCCACATTTTCAATGATGAGAAAGCTAAAATGATGCGTGTACTTCACGGTCGCTTGAGCAAAGTGTGCCTGCATATGTGTGTGGCATCATTCAAGTTCAAATACTGATAATGTGAATGTGTGCGGGCGTATGTGTACTTGTATTTGTGTAAATTGAAGATATATGCAAGAGTATCACATGGAAGGGGGAAAATCGAAGTGATTTTGAGTCGAAACGAACAATGCCACACATTTCTGTTCTGTGCATGTTTCATGAGAGAAGATGCGCGCCATCCTGTCGTTTGGACATTAAAATTACGCCACAGGGAAATGTTCAAGTCATCCAACTATTACTCTACCGTACTCTCTTAATTTAGAGCGTGTGTTGTAAGAATACACACACATGACAATGTCCTTGATTATTATTAAAAATTACGAAGTCAATGTGTTGTTGTTATGGTTTTATAGTATGCAATTTTTGCAGAGTGCGTCATCAAGAAAAATTTTATAATTTTTTGCAATGATGAAAATTAAATTGTTGGAAAGAAATGATTTCGATAATCATTCTCAGTGGGTTTGAAACGAAAATATTCTATATTTGGAATAGAAAAATGTTTTTTAGAAATTATTTGTGGTTTATATTTTGAAATTTGAAAATTATGAATATATTCCAATTTTCAAATAAATTCTTCGGCATTACAAAATATTTTTTCCATAACGACCAAATTTAGTTTTTGCATATAAAACACTGAGAAAATGCTGGTATTTCATATTAATCTAACTGAATTTACTGTTAAATTTTAACCTAAAACGATTACTGTTAATTTAACAAGTAGTCTACAGTTGTCTTACATTCAACTGTGTTTACTGTCGTTTCAACAGTGGAAACTGTTAAATCGAGTTCATACGTTTCTGATGTTTAGTAACTTATAGTAAAATTTTATGAGTAACATTTCTTTACAACATGTTAACTTTCTGTGGACCCTTTTAATAAGGTCAAATAGTAATTTCTCTTAAAAAGGACAAAAAAGACCCATAAAGAAAGGAGATAATGGATTAATAAATTCCAAAATGTTCTTCGAATAATTTTACTGTAAGCCGCTGAATACGTAAACATTTTCAGATGCAATAATAACCAAGATATCGTATGTATTATACTATCATGTTCAGGAATGTGCAAACTTTTGGGCCGAATAAAAAAAATTTGGCTTTTAGGCCAAAAACGAACTTTACTACAGTACTCAGGAGGATTTTAGGTATCCAACAGTTATACTTTGACCCCTATCGCTTTCTGTCGCCCTCATTTTGTCGCACAGTGTTATTAACTTATAAGAGCAAAAATAGTTTTAAATAAAAGATTATTAAGTTTTAAGTATTAGGTTTGCTAAAAAGCGTTAAAAGCCCCGTTCGAATAGTTTTATCTTTAAAGATACTATGGGCATTTAAGGGTTAAATAAAATTAAAGTGTGTGCCTGTCTCTTTGTTCGGAATAGACTCTGAAACCACTGAACCGATTTACTTTATATTTGGTATTAAAATAGTTTTTGAAGTCGTGAAAGACATAGGCTATATTTAATTTCCGTTAGATAAAACTTTTTAATTTTGCCGCTAGAGGGCACTTTCCATATAAACTAAATTTAAGTTTTGCTATAGCTCTATAACTCTTATAGATACTACAACGAAATTTGATAAAGAAGTTTTTTTTTTTAGAATATTACAAATCATAGGTCATATCAAATTTCTGAATTTCGCCGCTAGAGGGCTCCTCCCATATGAGCTAAACACAATTTTCACTATAGCTCTCTAACGGTTAAAGAAATCACAATTTATTGTGGTACAGGAATTTTCCTCAGCGTACTTTAAGACATAAATTATATCAAATTTCAGAATTTTGCCGCTAGAGGGCACCTTTCATATAAACCAAATAAAAATTTCGCTATAGTTCTGTAACTGTTAAAGAAATTTCAATATAATTTGGTACAGAAATTTTTTAATAGCTTACTCCAAAACATAAGTTACATCAAACTTCTGAATTTGGCCGCTAGATGCCACTTCCCATACGAACTAAATAAAGTTTCACCGTTGGTCCATAACAGTTATAGATATTACAAAAAAAATTGGTAAAAAAAACATACTTCCAGTATATTTCAAATCATAAGCTATAGCAAATTTCTGAATTTTGCCACTAGAGGGCACTTCTTACATGTATGAATTGCATATGATGCTCTGTAACCGTTAAAGAGATTACAAGAAAATTTGGTACAGGAATTTGTCTTAACATATTCCAAAACATAAGTTATGTCAAACTTCTGAATTCCGCCGCTAGAGGGCACTTCTCATATAAACTAAATAAATGATTCGCCATAACTCTATAATTGTTATAGGTATTGAAATGGAATTTGGTACAGGAACTGTTCTCAGCACATTTTTAAAAACATAAGGTGCATAAAATTTCTGAATTTTGCCGCTAGAGGGCATTACCCATGTAAGTTAAATACAATATTCGCCATAGCTCTGAAACCGCTAACAAAATTACAATACATTTTGGTACAGGAATTTTTCTTAGCATATCCCAAAATATAAGTTATGTTAAACTTTTAAATTTCGCCGCTAGAGGGCACTTCCCATATAAACTAAATAAGAGTTTTGCCATTGCTCTGTAATCGTTTAAGAAATTAAAATACAATTTGGTACAAGAATTTTCTTTAGCCTATTTCAAAACATAAGTTACATTGAAATTTTTAATTTTACCGCTAGAGGGCACTTCCCATATAAACTAAATAAAAGTTTTGCCATAGCTCTGTAACTGCTACAGATATTGAAATGGAATTTGCTACAGAAATTTTTCTAAAAATATTATATATAACATAGGATAAATAAAAAACTTCTGAATTTTGCCACTAGAGGGCACCACTTATATGAACTAAATACAATTTTCGCAATAGTTCTGTAATGGTTAAAGAAATTACAATTTTTTTTTGGTATAGGAATATTTCTTAGTATACTCCAAAATATAACTTATATCAAAGTTAAAAATTTTGCCGCCAGAGGGCACTTCCCATACAAATCAAATGAAAACCTTTAAAGATATTCCAATAAAATTGGTTTACATTGATTGTTTTTAGTATATTTCAAAACATAAACTTGTAAGCTATACATAAATTCAAAATTTAACCACTAGAGGGCGCTTTCCATGAAAACTACAAACCATAACTTGGAAGTCTTTGAGGGTATTGCAATGAAATCTGGTACGATAATTGCCCTTGAATTGCTATCAAATATGAGTTAAAAAGTTATTCTGAAATCTCTCACTAGAGGGTGCCTCACATACAAACCAAATAAAAGTTTCGCTATAGTTTTGTAACCATTGACGATATTACAATTCCATTTATGCATATTGATTGTGTTTAAAATATTTTAAAACGTTATAAAAAAAATCCGCTAGAGGGCGCTTTCCATGGAAACTATATACCATAACTTGTAAGTCTTTGAAGGTATTTTAATGAAATCTGGTACGGTTATTGCTCTTGGAATGCTTTCAGACATGTGCTAAAAAATATTTATGAAATCTCTCACTAGAGGGCACCATCCTTGGAAATTATATCTGACTATTAATAATATGGTAATTTTGAAAAAGTGCATACCTTTCATACTATATTATAATGGTGGTATTTTCTATATGAGTATGGGCTAGTTTTTGTTTCAATACAGTAAGAGGGCGTGGCACCTCCTTAACAAACGAAATGCCTGAATAAATGTAACTGAAGAACCAAAACGAGGAAGACTATGAAAATTTGTGCGTGAAGAATGATTGTTAGTGGCGGTCATTTGGCAGAATATGGCCGTTTTTGGACAAGTGGGTGTGGCACTACTCATTCAAAAAAAGTCATATGAATACAAAATACATTAATCAGATTTAGAACCGACGATGCCACGCCCATTTGGTCATTTTTTGAACAAATTTTTTTGTGGTTTTCATATTTCGTGCTACCCAAACTTTGTTAGGGTCAAATGCTAGTGATGAGTTACACTTTTTTACTTTACTTTTCCCCTACATTTTTTTTCTCTTCAACTAAAGCAAATTGAATCAATAATTTATCTACAATTTTTAAAAATGGTCGGAAAATTTATTTAATTTGTTAAAATTTCCAAATCCATTTATAGATTTTTCAATTTGCGCATAAAGGTAACAAGTCACAGATCAAATCATAAATAAAATAATTTGCCAAACATTAGGACCTTTTTTTTCGTATGTTCCTCCTCCTGCAATCTAAATTTTAAACTTTTTATCACAACAAAACATTTTAGGCTATAAATCAAAAAATTTAACTCCTGTGGCGAGTTGAGCGAGAGCTAAGCGAGCAGCCAACCCTTTTGCCAAAAGCATTAAAAATTAAAACGTAAAATGACCTTATATAAAAAAAAAAAAATGAGAAGCAAAATAATTTTATTTGTCAAAATGATTTCAAATACAAATAAAAAGCAAAAGAAGAAGCGTTAAAGTAGAAATAATAAAAAAAAAAGTAGGAATTGTAATTTTTAGGTCGAACATGCTGTGCTCGTTCGAGTTAGACTGAAGTATTGCAGAGTGCAGTAGAGAGACCCTTGGGACTGTTTGATTTACAGTCAACAGGAGATTACAATTTGCGAGGTTGTGAAGAAAAAAAAAAAAAAACTGAATTAAATTTTCAAAAAAGCAGTGCAAATACTTATGTTGGGTCGGAATAGAACGTTGAACCCCAGACAGGGTTGGAAAATTGAGATGCAACCAACTAACTACAAATGTGAATACGACGCAATCGAAATCAGCACGCAATAAAATAGCTCAGCAGATCATAACCACAGCTACTGTTCTCATTCACTCTCAACCCAGCGATAGAGTCTACTACGCTCGCCTGTCTTTGCAGCTAGCATAGCAGAGAAGCAAACGTTTACATTTCCATTTAACCGATGAACTGTAAGCTGGTCTGGTGTCTTTGGGTTGATAACAAGATTTGTTCAAAAAAAAAAAAAAAAAATTTTAAATGTTAAACAAAATTTTAAATGGGGAATTTCTTAATTATGTTGAAAAGCGCAAAGTGCGCAGTTGATTATGGTATGAAGCGATATCAGATCAATTCAGCGCAGTGCAGCAGTCAATGTGATGGCATGGCATGGCGAGAGGTGGGGTAGGGCGCAGTATAAAAACTACCCTGCCTGCTGGCAGTCAGTCTCTTTAAATTGCACAACACTCAAATTTAATTTAAAATTTTTATCATTTTTTTTTTTTTTTTTTTACAATTAATTTTTCAAAAATAACAATTTCTGGTTTATTTCATTGCTGACAGTTGCTATTGCTGTTGTTGGTTTTTAGTTCCTTGTATTACGGGGGTGTGGTCGATTACAACCGGAATCAAACATGCAAAGTCAACTGAAGAGGGTAGATAATTTTTGAAAGATAAAAATTTGTATCTGTGTATGTACGAGGGCATAAAAGCCTTATTGAAAATATCAAGCGCTTTTCGTTTATTTTTTCGTCTCGTGTTAACTAAAAAAGAAAAAAATTCACGTGACAGTGCCGACATGAAAATTTCATTATAGAAATTTGATTTACAATGAGGTATTTTTAATTTGTAATGGCAATTCATGATGCAATAAAAATTTCCAAAAAAGTTTTTGTTTTATTTTTGTTAAGTATTGTCTGATGTGCCAGACATGATGTGCATGTTTTTATGATATATATGGTTTTCTTTTTATGAAGTTTTCAACATATTTGGGGAGGAATTTATGCAACACGCAAAGTTCAATTTGATATATTACACAGTCCAACAAACATTTTCGGGCTTCAACGGTACTCGTCTCACATAAAAGTATTAGTAGGTGGTAGTAAAGTCTTAGCTCAAAATGATATGAAAAATCACGTGTAAATCTGCTTTTAAGATGAATCTTCTTTCAGAAACTGATACTAAAATTTTACGAGGAACCTTTTCTCAGAATTTTTTAACCCATTAGCTCCTACCCATATGAATGTTTTTGACCTTTTTTTTGTTGAGAAATTGCAGAAAACTCTCTTTTAAAAAGGTGTTCAAGGGTTAAAATGCTCTTCAAAAATATTTCACTACAAATTTTACAAACGGTCACCAAAGACAAGAATCCTTGAGTATCTTTTTACAGGGGACTTTTATGGAATTTTTCGATAAAAGAACCAAAAAGACCCATATAGGTAAGAGTTAATGGGTTAAAATGTTCCACAAAAATATTTTACAAAAAAATTTACTAGGGGTCACCAAAGACAAAAAGCACTCATGGGTTAAAAGTAAGGCATAAAACACAACTTTGTTTTTGTTGTGTTGTGAAACGCTTTACAATTAACCTGTAACTGCTTCTTGACTTTAATGTCCCTTAGTGAAATTGTCCGTAAAATATTTTCGTAGAACATTTTAACCCTTGAACGCCATTTTAAAGGAGACTTTCATCGAATTTTTCGGAAAAAGACCCTTTTAAGTCAGAGTTAACAGGTTAAAATGTTGCACAAAAATATTTTACGATAAATTTCACTAGGGGTCACTAAAGATAAGAAGTATGTACGGGTTAAAGTTTACACATAAAACTCAACTTTGCTTTTTTGTGTGGTGAAATGACTTTCGTTTAACCTGTAGGTGCTTCTTGTTTTCAAGGACTTCTAGTGAAATTTTTTGCAAAATATTTTTGTAAAACACTTTAACCCTTGAACATCTTTTTAAAGCGCTCTTTTATGGAATTTCTCAAAAGAAGGCCAAAACACCTATATAAGTAGAAGTTAATGGGTTAAAATGTTCTAGAAAAATATTTTACTAAAAATTTTACATTTATTTTTTATTTTGGCTTTAATTACCCTTAGTGAAATTTTCCGTTAAATATTTTCGTAGAACATTTTATTCCTTGAACACAATTTTAAAGGAGACTTTTATCGAATTTTTCGGAAAAAGACAAAAAATACCCATTTAAGTCCGAGTTAATGGATTAAAATGTTCCACAAAAATATTTAAAGGAAAATTTCACTAGGGGCCATCAAAGGTAAGAAGCACCTACGGGTTAAAGTTTAACCATGAAACTTAACTTTGCCTTTTTGTGTGGTGAAATGCCTTAATTTTAACCCGTAGATGCTTATTGTAGTTGTTGACCCCTGATGAAATTTTTTGCAAAATATTTTTGTAAAACATTTTAACCCTTGAACACCTTTTTAAAGCGTTCTTTTATGAAATTTCTCAAAAAAAAAGTCTAAAAAAACCCATTAAAGTAGGAGTTAATGGGTTAAAATGTTTGACAAAAATATTTCAAACAAAATTTCACTTGAGGTCACCAAAGATAAGAAGCACCTACGGGTTAAAGTTTAGACATGAAACTTAACTTTGTTTTTCTGTGTGTGCTGAAATGCATTTCCTTTAATCCGTAGGTGCTTCTTGCTTTCAAAGACCCACAGTGAAATTATTTGCAAAATTTTTTCCTAGAGCACCTTAACCTGCTCTTAATGCTCTATTATGGAATTTTTCCAAAAAGGGCCAAAAACCATATAAGTAGGAGTTAATGGGTTATAATGTTCAAGAAAAATATTTCAAACAAAATTTCATTTGGGGTCGCCAAAGTTAGAAAGCACCTACGGCTTAAACTTTGTTTTGTAGTGTGCTGAAACGTTTTAACTTTAACCTTTAGAACCTTTTTGTTGTTAGTGACCCTTAATAAAATTTCCCGTAAAATATTTTTATGGAAAACCTTACCCCTTGAACACCCTTTTAAAGGCGTCTTTTATAAAATTCCTCAAAAGATGAACCCAAAAGGCTAATATGAGTAGGAGCTATTGGGTTAAAATGTTCCACAAAAATATTTTACAAAAAATTTTAATAGGGGTCACTGAAGACAAAAAGCATATACGGGTTAAAGGTAAGGAATTTCACCATAAAACAAAACAAAGTTGAGTTTTGCATTTAAACTTTAACCCGTAGGTGCTTCTTGTCTTTAGTGACCCCTAGTGAAATATTTTGCGAAATATTTTTGTGGAATTCTTTAACCCATGAATATCTTTTTAAAGGGGGTTTTTCGGCAGTTTCTCAAAAAAACGGTCAAAACTACCCATAAAGAATATTCAAGGGTTAAACTGTTCTACAAAAATATTTTACAGAAAATTTCACTCAGAGGCCCCCATTAAATATACATAAGAATCCCTAATGAGCTGAAGGTAAGGAGTAGGAATCAACTAAATGCTTTACCTTTAACCCGAGGGTGCTTCTTTTCTTCAGTGACCCCTAGTAAAATTTATCATAAAACATTTTTGTTCAATATTTTGACCCTTGAACACCCTTTTGAAAGGGAATTTTTCGGGGATTGCTAAAAAAATAATAATCGAAAATACCCATATAGGGTATTCAAGGGTTAAAATGTTCCACAAAAATATTTTATGGAAAATTTCACTAGGGGTCACCAAAAACAAGAAGTATTTATGGGTTAAAGGTAAAGCGTAAGACTCAACTTTGTTTTGTTGTGTGGTGAAATGCTTTACCTTTAACCCGTATGTGCTTCTTGTACTTGGTAATCCCTACTGAAATTTTCAGTAAAATATTTTTGTAGAACACTTTAACCCTTGAACACCTTATTAAAGGGACTTTTAAAGAATTTCTCACAAAAATGACCAAAAAGCCCTATATAAGTAGGAGTTAGTGGGTTAAAATGTTCTGAGAAAAGATTACTCGTACAATTTTAGTATAGGTTTCTGAAAACAAAATTCATCTTAAATGTGGATTTAGATATAATTTTTGATATCATTCGATGCTTTTTTGGATTAAAATTTAAAAATTTCAACCCATTGTAAAAAAAGAATTCTTAAGAAGTCGATAAAAAACCAGCTAGGGTTTTACTGCCACTAACTAATACTTCCATATGAGATAGGTTCCGTTGAAGTCCGAAATAATTTCCTGAAAATTGTTGCACAGTGTCTTTGTGGCAGGGTTGAGCAGTTTTAAATTGAGCCATTTGCGAAATAAAATAAAGCCTTAAATTGATAATTGTTTAATTAACTAGATTGTCTGTCTATGAGGTACTCACATAAAAGCTACTAAAGTTCCAAGAATTTACAAGGAATGCTCTGAAGTTTCAAATTTAGAAACTTTATTTCACCAATCAACAAAATTTCGGTTCATTGAGGAAAATTTAAAATGTGGAATAATGTAGTTTTTGAAGGTACCAGTCAGAAGACACAACCTATACACATGCACTATAAGCTTTTCATATACACAAATATAGGTGCTTCTATGTATATATATTAATTTATATACCTCCATAAATTAATGTATATGCAAAAATATTTGAATAATAAAGTAGAAAACTATAATATATGAATATCAGATTAAAATATGAAAGCTGCATATTGCTGTCACTGACAACAAAAAGTAACAACAACGACAGCAACAACAATAACCCGAGAAATAAACAACAGCAATAATAACATGAACGACAGCAGCAGCAGTAGCAGCAATAACAACAACAAAAATAACTAGTATCCCTTTTTTGCATGTGTCATTTAAATTACCGGCAAGCACACCCTAAATTAAACAGGATCTATTGTTATTGCATAAAAGGACTCTAAAATCAGCCTCATCATAATTTATTGGGAAAACAAATCGAAAAAAAACAACAACAACAACAGCAATGAAGAAAAAAACAGAGAAATTAAAAAAAAAAAGAAAAAAAACAAAACAGTATGAAATGCATGCAGACTAAAGGACTCAAGGTAAAGGACTATACTTAAACGAGTTGGTTTTTACCCATGCATTCAAGTATTGTATAGATGTAATGGATTTGTATAGAAACTGACACTTCAATTACACTGTGTTTATAAATCTCATAAAATATTTTACGAAAGATTCTGGGGCCATACTAGAAAACTGGAGAAACTCAGTAATAACTACATAAAAATCCAGACCAAATCAATTTTTAAAACTTATCCAAAACCAATCCAGAATTTAAACCAAAATTCAGTCTAGAATTTACTACAAAATTCAGTCCAAAATTTATGCCAAAAGTTAGACTAAAATTCTGTCCAAAATTGATGTCAAAAATTAGACCAAAGCTTAGATTAATTTCAGTCTTAATTTCAGATCACAAATAGAACAAATACGGACTAAAAATCAAGCACATTCAAACGAAAAACCTGACCACAAATTTTGAACCAAAAACTCACACCAATATGAGACCAAGATCAGATTAAAAATCAAACAAACAATTCAGATCAAAATTAACACTAAACTCTGGTCACAATTTAGAACAGAACTCAGACTAAAAAGAGACCAAAAATTAAACCAATATTTTGACCAACAGAAAACAAAACTGAGAGCAAAAATTAAACCGAAATTTACCCCCAAATGCAAACAAAAAGAAGAGTAAGTAGATTCAAACTCAAATTCCAACATAAAAACCAAACAAGAAACAAACAAAAACTCAGACAAAAAGTAGAAAAAATCAGACTAAAAGTTAGACAAAAATTTAGACCAAAACTCCCATAAAAAAAACCAAATTCAAATCAAAAATCAAACTAAAATTTTGATTAAAACTTAGACTAAAAATCAGACTAAAATTCTAACCAAAATTCAGCCCCAAAAGAGACCAAACTCAGATAATAAATCTGATCAAATTCAGATCAGAAGAAAATCAAATTCATGCTCAAAACTAGACCACAATTCAGATCACCTTTAAACCAAAAATCGGTCTAAAATTCAGAGCAAAACTCACACCAAAAGCAAACCAAGTTCAGACCAAAAATCGAACCAAAATTTCAATCAAAATGGAAACTAAATTCATATCTGGCACAATGGTCCTCGTTGACTCAGTGTTTCGGTTAAGTCTAGCCCACTCACAACTCTAAAAATTCAGATCAAAGTTCTGAGCACAACTTAGACCAGAATACATGTAAAATTCAGACCAAACAAAGTTTAAACTCAAATCAAAAATAGGACCAAAGCTCCAAACAAAATTACATATATATCAAAAAGATATTAAGCTCGAACCAGAAAAAAAAAAAAACGAATCAAAATTCAGACCAAGAAGAGTAGAAATTCAGGACAAAAATCAAACTAAAATTCAGACCAAAAATCAGACAAAAATTCAGGCCAAAATAAGAGAAAATTTTAACCAAAAATCGAACAGAAATTCCCACTAAACTCACACCAAAAACAAATCAAATTAAGTTTGCAAATCGAACCAAAATTTAGATCAAAACTCCCATAAAAAAAAAATCAGACTGAAAATTATTCTGATTTTTTCTCCTTTTTGTCTGAATTTTGGTTTGTTTTTTTGTTTGGAATTTGAGTCTGAATCTACTCTTCTGTTGGTTTGTATTTGGGGGTAAATTTCGGTCTAATTTTTGGTCTGAGTTTTGTTTTCTTTTGGTCTGAGTTTTGTTTTCTTTTGGTCTGAGTTCTATTCTGAATTGTGATCTGAGTTAAGTGTTCATTTTGATCTGAATTTTTGTTAGATTTTTGGTCTGATCTTGGTCACATATTGGTGTGAGTTTTTGGTTCAAACTGTGGCCAAATTTTTGGTTTGAATGTGCTTGGTTTTCAGTCTGTATTTGTTCTCTTTTCGGTCTGAAATTAATCTAAACTTTGGTCTAAATTTTGGCATAAATTTTTGACTGAATTTTGGTCTAAATTTTGGCATAAATTTTTGACAGAATTTTGGTCTAAATTTTGACATCAATTTTGGTCTACATTTTGGCATAAATTTTTGACAGAATTTTGGTCTAAATTTTGACATAAATTTTGGTCTAAATTTTGGCATAAGTTTTTGACTGAATTTTGGTCTAAATTTTGACATAAATTTTGGTCTAAATTTTGGCATAAGTTTCTGACTGAATTTTGGTCTAAATTTTGACATAAATTTTGGTCTAAATTTTGGCATAAATTTTTGACTGAATTTTGGTCTAAATTTTGACATAAATTTTGGTCAAAATTTTGACATAAGTTTTTGACTGAATTTTGGCCTAAATTTTGACATAAATTTTGGTCTAAATTTTGGCATAAGTTTTTGACTGAATTTTGGCCTAATATTAATAATATTTCCCGCACAAATTTTGGTCTAAATTTTGGCATAAGTTTTTGACTGAATTTTGGTTTAAATTTTTACATAAATTTTGGCTGAATTTTGGTCTAAATTCTGGACTGATTTTTGATAAGTTTTTAAAATTGATTTAGTCTAGATTTTCGTTTAGTTATTAGTGAGGTTCTCCAGTTTTCTGAAAAGCACTGAAATGTAAGTGGGCCTGGCCAGACTCATGAACCATTGAACGAATTTATATTTCCCGCCCAAACATTCATGTTATTTCTCAGATCAGAACCTATATGCATAGTGTTTTTTGAAAAAGTACACATTTTGGTGTTAAAAACGTGCTGAATAGTTGGAATGGGATGACAGGTCAGTAACATAGCAGTCGATGACGGTGATGATGATGATGATGAAGGTGGTGCTGCTGGTGATCCTAAAGAACACACCTTTCGTGCATTTACTTGGAGTGGATGATAATGATGATGGTGCAGCGTGCATATGAAACAAACAAACAAACAAACAGATGAGTGTGAATGAATAGACTGAAGACTGAATAGACAGACAACAATCAGTCTATCTATTTGCTTGTCTCTATGTCTGTTTGTCTGTCTATTTACCTATCTGACTATGACGTTATTACACATACACATATACATATATCTGAAAGTATTTTAATGTTCAATCAACGCATTCAAGTATCAAATAAGTAGTAGGGTTGCAATAAAATGCCGAGAGCATTGTTAGGAAATCAACAGCAACAACAACAAGAACATTTGCAATGCAATGACTTTTTGATGTTATTGTAATTTAGATGCACAATGAATTTTTTTTTGTTGATGCGGAAAACCCTGAGGGCAGATGGTGGTGGGTGCTGATGATTCTGGTATATTATATTTTTGATTTATTTGCAACAATTTTATGGTCATTAACAATTGAATGAATGAAAAGTTGTTGGTTTGTGTTGTGCGTTGTCAAAAGGTGTTAATGAAAAAAAAAAAAAAAAAAAACTTTAAAGTCTTGCAATAAAATCGAATTTGAAAGATGATGATATACAGATTCAATGAAATATTTGAAATGATGAATGCTCAACTTTAAACTTCAACGTCGATGTACTTAACTGTAAAGTGCAGTTCTAAAAAATGACTGCAAAAAATCCCTGACATCTATCAGCAATCATCATATTTTATCAAAAACTCGTCGGCTTGCTAATAATTTTTGCTTGTGCCTCAGTTAGAAAGTCTGTCGCCGCTGCCGCCTTAACCGCCTGCAATGAAAATGTTCCTTTCATTGATAGCAGCAGGACCACATGCTGATTGCTTGACGCCCTTCTTCTCTTTTTTTTTTTGATTTTTTTGTTTTTTTTGTTTTTTTGGGAAACGACCATTCTCTGGTCTCTTGTCTGAAGCAAAATGTCATATGCGATATTTTCAGGTTTTTTTTTCTCCTTCTGCTTGGCATCTACGAGTATGAGTATGTGGCAATAATAAAAACAACTTTACATTGGCAACAGCAGCAGCAACAGCAACAGCACCAGAAATTGAACCAACAACAGCAACGGAAGTACTAAAACCGAACAGTTTAATGGCGGCGTCAATGGCGGCTGCTACACTGCACTGCACTTCTTCTTTTGGCTATGTGTGCCTGCTACTCTGATGCTTTGTCGTCCGTAGAACGCAATCGAGTACCCGTGTATGTATGTGTGTGTGTGTGTGTGTGTATATGTGACTGTGTATGCATGTTTTGTCATTAATCACTGACAATAATGAACTTCCGCTATTTGCAGTTTAAATATACTTCTGCTACTGTACTATTACATGCTCGTGTATGTATGTGTTACTACTTTTTCCAGCCAAAAAGATGATGCTTCTACTGCTGTTGTTCTTGTTGTTGTTATCGTTGTCATGAACTGCATCTGATTGTAAAATAACTACTACGACGAGTTGTGTATCTACTTGTTCTGTTGTTGTTGTTGTTGTTGCTACTCTGGTTGTAGTCATTGTCATTAGCGCAATGTTGCGAAATTTATCGAGACATTCGAGACTTATAAACTTCATACATATAGAATACTACTACTACTACTACTACTACTACCACTACTCGTGTTGTTGTTGTAATTTACTCGCACTTACAATAAATATGCGATTCTCGTTTTTTCTCTTTCGATTTTATCGTTTCGATTTACGATTTATAAATTCATGTTAAATGTTTCCGTTACCAGATTTTTCTCGAAATTGTTTTAAGAGCTGCAATTTTTTCGTTTTTTTTTTTCACATGCAAGTTTCTCACTGTAGTCTGTCTTTACGTTATTTCTCAGAATTTCGATTAATTAAGTTGTTAGAAAAATGATTTTATATTGAATTTTTAATTTTTAAATATGTGTAAAATTCCTGGACCTTGTCATGTGATGATGATTTCAAATATAATCTATAGTGTAACTACATTTTTATTCCAGAAGATCCAGAGCTTGACGAGTAGGTTAGCTAAAAATTATCAAATCGGTTAAGCCTATTCCAAAATATTAGCGTCGAAAGTTCCTTAAAATTCACTCATTGAACAAAGCATTGCATTCACCTTACCGACTAGTTTAATTTAATGCGTGTCAGAATTTTGAGCGAAAAATTTTTTTATACTTTGGAGAAAAATTGTGGAATGAAGTTGCTTTCCAATAAATTTTCCAGCCAAATGCAATCGGTAAGCAAGTAAGTAAAAGAGACAGAGTGCCGCACTCTTTTTTCGTTTTTTTTTTATATGAAGTTTTTATGCTCTCAATATAAGAGACCGAGTGCCGCACTCTCTTTTCTTTTTTTTATATGAAGTTTTTATGCTCTCAATTTAAGAGACCGAGTGCCGCACTCTCTTTTCTTTTTTTATGTGAAATTTTTACGCTCTCAATTTAAGAGACCGAGTGCCGCACTCTCTTTTCTTTTTTTATGTGAAATTTTTACGCTCTCAATTTAAGAGACCGAGTGCCGCACTCTCCTTTTTTTTTTTTTTATATGAAGTTTTTACGCACTCTCTTTTCTTTTTTTTTTATATGAAGTTTTTACGCTCTCAATTTAAGAGACCGATTGCTGCACTCTCTTTTCGCTTTCTTTCTTTTGAAGTGAAACTTCTTTAGCGAGGGTAAATCGAAAATTTTGCAATGGAAATCGTGTTGTTGTTATACTCATATGAAACTAACAAGAAACGAAGTTATGCTGTTGTTAGTGTTTAGCGAACGAAGTGATATGAGGATCGGCTACATACAATCAACCAGAGAGCCGACTTCTTGCAGTTTTATCTCAGTTGCTTTAGTGAAAGAGCTGACGTCGCTGCTTTTTTTTTTTTAATATAACTGAACTTTCTTTTTATTATGTGTTATATACGCACGTATATATGTCATTTTCATGGGCCGATCTATGACTCTGAGCAAATATAATAACCTAAGGCTGACGAGTACAATCTTAAATCTGCAAAAGTTAAGTGAAACTAAAATCTACCATCAACTTTTCTGTCAAACAAAGTAGGAATTTAATTTCCTACATTAAGAATATTTTAAAACTTAATCTAAAGTTATCAGTATGCACTTTGAGTAACATATCCTTCAACAAGAATCTTTGTGACATCCATACCATATATATATTAAGTACATACATATCCAACCTCCTCTTCCTCCACTTCCTCTTCTCGCCCATGCTGTCAATGCTAAAGAGGCTAAAAGGCAAAGCAGCAAAGAGGGAAAGAGGCAATTGTTAATGCATACCAAAGCGTATGCCACACTCGTGGTTATTAACAGATAAATCGTGAGCTGATATGAAAACTTTAGGTAATTAAAAGGAAAATGCTTTGAACGTGATAGGAAGCGTTAAAAGATGTAATTCTAGTAATTTTCATGCAGAATTTGAATTAATTAAACTGAAGCAGATTTCATTAAAGTCTGCTAGCTTCTTCTTTTCTTTTTTTTTTTTTGTGGTGGTGTGGTGTACGCGTATGTGTGAGTGTGCGTGTTTGGGGGGAGGGCTGTGTGTGTGTGATGCTCATACTAGTTATGAGGCTGTTTGTTTGGAAGCTTCTGTTTTTTTAATTGCAGGGTAAAAAAGTACGCACCTACGAGATAGAAACAGAGACAGAGACAAAGTATGCACGACAGAGACAGAGAAATGTTTGTTTATAGTGGGAATATGTGTTAATGTGTCTCTTAAATATATTCTATGCAAATTAGAAGGAAATGAGGTTGGAGGATGTTAATGATGGTGTTTCAAAAGACGAGCTGTTCGGAGGGGGAGCGGGGAAGGGGGGATTGAGAGGAAAGTAATGTTTGTTTTTCTCTTCAATATATATTTTATCTATCTGCCTACCGTTTCCTTTGATACAGATTTTAGAAATTTACAATTTGTTGCCATTTCAGGTATCTTTATTACCAATTGAAATATTATTAACTGCAGAGATTTGCTGCTTATGTGTATTCGTTCAATTACAAATTGAAAACTTAATTTATAATTAAATTACAGTAGAGCTTCGCTAATCCGGATATGGCCTAAACCGGATCCTACTGTAATCCGGACAAAGTTACAAAACTACAAAATTAAAAATTTCTATTATCTCCCTTGTAATCCGGACCGACCATGGCTTCGCTAAACCGAATCGCATGTTGTTTAATGTAATGACCATTAATCCAGTAAAATGAAACATGTTTACACGCTTAATTTGATATTCGTTTTTGCATACAATGGAGGTTTTGTAAGGGTGCATTCGTCAAACAAAAATAACCGAATTTTTTAAATAAATTTTGAGTTTATATTCCATTTCTTTATACTTATTTCTTAGGTTTATCTTGAAAGGATTGTTTTAGTTTTTCTCCCAAATAATTTTCCTTTTTAATATACCTTTGGCAATTCGGATTCACGAGTAATCCGGATTGAGCCGGTTTTAATTGATTCGCATTGGCGTAACTCTACTGCATTTCAGAGCTAACAAATTGGGTAGTTTTGGGTATATATAAAGAACTCGAAACTCATTGTTTAAAATAAATTCTAAAGCTTTTCCAAACACGAAAAACAAAATAACAAACAAACAAAAAAAAACCCAAAACTTTACAAATCATGTAACATTTTTGATCGTCGAATATTTCGGATTGCCACATTGATTTAATTGATTTTTGGTCTGAGATTTCGGCTGACTTGTGGTCTGAGGTTTTGGTCTGAATTTATTCTGAAATTGGGTCTGATGCTTGGTCTTGTTTCGGTCCGTGATTTGGGCTGAGTTCTGGTCCGATTTTTCATCTAAGTTGTGGTCTGAGGTTTGGTCTGATTTTTTGTCTAAATTTAATCTGAATTTAGGTATGCGGTTTGGTCTTGTTTGGGTCCGAATTTTTGCCCGAATTTAATCTAAATTTGGGTCAGAGCTTTGGTCTAGTTCTTCTGATTCGTCTGATTTTTTTGTCTGAATTCAATCTGAATTTAATCTGAATTTGGGTCTGAGGTTTGGTCTTGTTTTTGTCTGAATTTAATCTGAATTTGCGTCTAAGTTTTGGTCTTGTTTTGGTCTGATTTTTTACTTGAATTTGAGTCTGAGGTTTGGTCTTCTTGTTTTGGTCTGATTTTTTATCTGAATTTGCGTCTGAGGATTGGTCTTGTTTTGGTCTGATTTCTTATCTGAATTTGGGTCTGAGGTTTGGTCCTGTTTTGGTCTGATTTTTTATATGAACTTGGGCCAGAGGTTTGGCCTTGTTTTGGTCCGATTTTTTATCTGAATTTGCGTCTGAGGATTGGTCTTGTTTTGGTCTGATTTTTTATCTGAATTTGGGTCTGAGGTTTGGTCTTGTTTTGGTCTGATTTTTTACCTGAATTTGGGTCTAAGGTTTGGTCCTGTTTTGGTCTGATTTTTTATCTGAATTTGCGTCTGAGGATTGGTCTTGTTTTGGTCTGATTTCTTATCTGAATTTGGGTCTGAGGTTTGGTCCTGTTTTGGTCTGATTTTTTATATGAACTTGGGCCAGAGGTTTGGCCTTGTTTTGGTCCGATTTTTTATCTGAATTTGCGTCTGAGGATTGGTCTTGTTTTGGTCTGATTTTTTACCTGAATTTGGGTCTAAGGTTTGGTCTGATTTTTCGCCTGAATTTGGGTCTAAGGTTTGGTCTTGTTTTGGTCTGATTTTTTATCTGAATTTGGGTCTGAAGTTTAGTCTTGCTTTGGTCTGATTTTTTACCTGAATTTGGGTCTGATGTTTGGTCTTGTTTTGGTCTGATTTTTTATCTGAATTTGGGTCTGAAGTTTAGTCTTGCTTTGGTCTGTTTTTTATCTGAATTTGCGTCTGAGGTTTGCTCTGATTTTTCACCTGAATTTGGGTCTGAGGTTTGGTCTTGTTTTGGTCTGATTTTTTATCTGAATTTGAGTCTGATCTTTGGTCCTGTTTTGGTCTGATTTTTCACCTGAATTTGGGCCTGATGTTTGGTTCTGTTTTGGTCTGTTTTTTTATCTGAATTTTCGTCTGAGGTTTGGTTTTGTTTTGATCTGAGATTTCGTAAGATTTGTGGTCTAAATATGATTTAGATTTTTGCCTAATTCTGTCATAATTTTTGGTCTGATTTTTGGTCCGAGTTCTATTCCTAATTTTGGCGTGGGTTTTGTCTGAATTTAGTTTGGATTTCTGTCTGGTTGTGGCCTGATTTTGGGTCTGAGTTCTGGTCTGAATTTAGTCTGAATTCGTATTAACTTTGTGCTAAATTAATAAAAATATGATAATGAGTTCTATATTCTATGGCTAACTGACATTAAATATATAAGCAAAATCAATCAAAATTAATAAATATATTATGTATTTCGAAATAATATCACTTTATAATCTATTGAAAATCTCCTCGTTTAAACCGAAATTATTTATTCAAGTTAAATTGACAACATAATATAAATATTTGCTGTCCAAAGCAATCGTCTCTGATTAAATGACGATGATAATAGATTTAATATTTTGATAATTCGAATGTGCCACAATAATAATAATAATCAAATTCATATCAAAATTAAACACTGGAATGGAAATATTTAAATATTCTATGTACTTTGTATGAATGGATGGATGGATGGAAGGATGGATGGAAGGATGGATGGATGGATGAAAAGTGGAATTGCAATTGCATGCTGCTCGATTCGCCTGATTGTCAATATCAATGCAGCAGGTACTTGATATTCTGAAGGATTTAAATAATCAAATTACATTTGCGTTATATTTTTATTTTGCAGTATTTATTCTGTTTTATTTAGATTCATTCATTTCATTTTGATACGGAATTCTATGAGTATAAATTTCATTTCATTTGTGTAACGTTTTCAACATTTTGAATGAATGAATGAATGAATTGAATGACTGAATAGTTTGAAATGTATGTAGAAAAGTTTTTGGGGAATTTTTGAGCTTGCAAATCACATTTGATTAAATACACGCTGGCAGTTAGTATTTATGTCGACAACAACAACAAACAATAACAACAACGAAACTTCAACCTCATGTCACACACCACGACGGCAAACTCAAACACCATCACTTCCATCAAAGCTAACGTCAACACCACCGCCATCGCCATCGCCATCACTTCCACCAACGACTACCCCAACATCAGCATCAACAACAACAACAACAACAACACCACCACCTTCACCAACCAATGACATCAGATTTAAGTTGCATCGTTGCACATGAAATCCGAAATGCTGCCGCAATTCTCCAACACCAAATAAAAACAACAAAAACAACAAAAATGCTATTGACAAACTAACAACCAAGCACACTGTGCATCCAGATGATAGTGGCAATTCATTGTAAACCAAAACTGTTGGAAAAAAGTTCGAAAAATATCGCTGACATTTTGAGCAACACCAGCGGCAGCAGCATTGGCAACAACAACAGCAACAGTGAGTGAGGCAGTGAGGCGGCAGCAGTATCAAAAACTATCACCAATACACATCCATAGACTCATAGAGGATTTACGAGAATTGCGCTTTTTGTGCATAAATATTGATTCAGAACATGCAAACAAAAAGAGGAAGAAAAAAAATTAAAAAACAACAACAAAAAATCAACACAACAAGGACACCATGGAGTTTTTTTTTTTGGCGGATTTTGAACTGAGGTCGCATACAAAAAAAAAAAAAAAAAAAATTTTTAGTTATAGTTACGGTATTTCCTGTTATCAACTTTAATGGTGAAAATCCTTTTGGAAATGCATATGGGCATCTTTATTAATTTTATCCTTTACTAAAAACCAGCAGTAAAATTCACAAATGAAATGTGATTAAATGAGAAAAGTGAAAATATTTATCATTAGTTCAATAGTAAAGGACTTAAATGGGTTTATTACGAAGGACTTGAGCTGGAGGAGGAGCTACAGCAGAACGCAAATGATCCAACTTAAATTACCTAAATTAGATTAGATCGAATAAAGAGCGGCAGGAACTGGTCACCCAGTCACCGAGACCTCAGTTTGGCCTATTGTGACAAACTCCATAGATTACAAATCATCCCTGGGTCTCGTATTCGCTAAGAATTCTATGGCATTCTTGGGAGATTTGTCCACAATTTGTGATGGTTCTAGGTAGTAGTCGTTTCCTAAATAACGAAGACGGGTCCATATTAGATCATTACAGTGGCGCAATAAGTATTCAGCCGTTTCCTCTTCTTCATTACATAACCGACATAACTCATTCTGACTTATTCCCATATTATATAGGTGCTTGTTTACTCTACAATGTTAAGTTAAGAAACCCAAAACAATGCGATTACCTGTTCTTGTTAATCCAAGAATATCTATAGTTCTGTTTCTAGATAGATTTGCCATGAAGGCTTTTGCTACTCTTATACCTTTTGTTTACATTCAGTATTGATGCGTTTTACCTTCAAGCCATTTCAGTGAGATTGCGCTTCGTTGAACTTCATAGCGGCACGGAGAATGGCTCTGGTCCAGTAAATTTGCTTAAATTGCCTAATAATATTATACACGGGGTAAAAACTGCTCTATCTGCCTTACCTAAGGTTTTAGAACGAGAAAGAGAAGAAATAAAACCCTTGGTTGAAAATATCCTTTGGTCTTTATAACACACAGGCACCTAAACTTATTCCTGACTGACGATCTTGACTCAACATTTTCGCGATTTCTTCGCTGGTTCATTTATACTGGGGTACCTGAACACATAGATATCTCAGGCAAGACAGGGAGGTCGTCGATTTGACCAAACGGGGCTTGAAGCTTTCTGATAATTTTTCTCACGCCAGTTAAATTTTTGGATACCTCAGACAACTGCGAAGTCGACGATTTAACCAAACGAAGCTCGTTGCTTTCCGATGTTCCTTCTTCTCATGTCTGTTAAATTTGGAAACCTTAGGCAACTGCGAGATCGACGATTTAACCAAGCGAAGTTCGTTGCTTTCCTTCTTCTCTCGTCTGTTAAATTTTTGGATACCTCAAGCAACTGCAAGGACGACGATCTAACCAAACGGGGCTCGTTGCTTTCCGATATTCATTTTCTCACGTCTGTTAAATTTTTGGATATCTCGGGCAACTGTGATGTCGACAATTTAGGCAACTGCGAGATCGGTGATTTCCTTCCGATGTTCCTTCTTCTCATGTCTGTTAAATTTGGAAACCTTAGGCAACTGTGAGATCGACGATTTAAGCAAATGGAGCTCGTTGCTTTCCGATATTCTTTCTCCTCACTTCTGTTAAATTGAGGTACCTCAGACAACTCCGAAGTCGACGATTTAACCAAACGAGGCTCGTTACTTTCGTTTCTTTTTGATATTTCTTCCCCTCACGTCTATTAAATTGACCATCGAACAAAACTTTTTCCATTAGGGATAACTGTCAAAACAACTGCCAGACTAGGCTTCTTTCTTTGACTTTTTTGTTCAGTGTGCTTTGTATTCAAAGACTTGCACTCGAACTTAGATAGACCAAGGAACTTGTCCCTCCTCTCGCTCTCACCCAATCCCTGATTGTGGACAAAGCGGTTCTCAGATTGTCAGTGCGCTTTCTATCGGGCCACTATGTGGTCAGATATCACCTAAGTAAATTTGATTTGTCAAACGAGACAAAGTTTCGTTTATGTATGGAGGATGATGAGACTGATATCTCATATTCTGTGTGAATGTCCAGCCTTGGTTCGGCAAAGAAGGAGTACTTTTAGCGAACCGGCAAAACATATTCTACCTTTCATTAGGATAGTGGATTGTATTTTGTCAAAATTATGAACCTTAAAGTTGAGTTTAGAGTTGAAGGTGGGTTGGACCAAACTAAAGCACTTAGTCTCAAAAACTATTGTACTATACCCGAGATAGAGCTAGTAGAAGAGAGTAGAATGATAGGAAAGATATGTGAGGGAATACACGGGAAGAAGAAAGGTCTAAGGTCTCTCAACCTCGAACTTCTTTGTTTCACTGATGAACCATAGAAGCTCAGGAAGAGGGAGAGTATGGCTATTATTTATACTCAAGATATCACTACCCAACAGCCTTTATCTGATTCTTGCGTACGTCGGACAGCTACAAAGATAATGCTCCGTAGTATCGTCGTCCTCCAGTGTATTTGTTATCTGATTCCATGAAATCGACGAGAAAGTAAAAACATCGTATAGTCGAGATTACAGAATAAGAAAGCCTCGCTCCCGTCTTAGACTCTTTACTGAATACTTATGTATTTGTCTGGCCATAGTCGCTGCAGGCAAAGTAAGCTACATCTAATCTGAGTTCTGGACCACTCAAAGAGACCGTGCGTTAAAAATTCGTATACTTTGACTAGAATCGCAACTCCATACTTCTGATAGATTTAGTATATTTTGGTCTACAGTACCAAGTCAGGTTCACTCGGAAACTTGGTAGAGACACAGAATATTAAATGTTATCACGGTTTGTAGTTTTATGAAACTACCGATTAAAAGTGGAACTCTAGACTCTCAGCCACCTAGATGGTCTAGCGATAGAGTGTTAGTCTCGAGTCCCAGTTGTCTTGGGTTCGTTTCCGAGGTGAATAGTGAAGAATTGCTATAGTAAATCGAAATGATAATAGTAAGTTAATCACTTCGGTTGCTTTGTGAATAAGTGCTACTCTCTTCGCGGTTTGAGGTTCGATTTTTTTCTCTAGCGGCAGCTCTTTTTGAAGTGAAACTTCTATAGCGAGGGTAAATCGAAAATTTTGCAACGAAAATCGCGTTGTTGTTTTTGCACTCATACGAAATTAATAAGAAACGAAGTCGTTCTGTTGTTAGTGTTTAGCTAACAAGAACATTCATATGGGGATCGGCTACATACCGTCGTCATTCAAGCAGAAATCACTAAGTCCAAATTCATTTTTTTAATTGTTATCCGTATTAATTAGCTTCTATAATTCGAATGACATAAAAAATTTAATTTTTGATGATCCAGTTATAACGAATACTAATGTGTGTACCAATCTGTTAACTTTTCAAGTTTTGCCAGTGTTCGTAGGGCACCATGCACTGCGTAAACTAACTTCATCTCAGAAATTAAAAAAATGGACTTAGTGAATTCTGCCAGAACGACGACGTCGACGATATAATAATACAAGCAGAGAGGCAACTTCTCGCAGTTTTCTTTCATGTTCTTTAGTGAGAGAGCTTGATTTCATATATCAACAGAAAAAAAGCTTCAGAAAATAGAAAGAAGAAGAGTGCAAAAACGTCAGCAGAACGGACGCGTGAAAAATCCCGTTTTCATTACACTCATTCAAAACCAATAACAAACAAACTTATGCAGTTGTTAGTGTTAAGCGAACGAAGTGTTATGGAGATCGGCTACATACAATCAAGCAGAGAGTCGGCTCTCGCAGTTTAATTTCATGTGATTTAGTGAGAGAGCCCACAGACGTCTCTCTCTCTCTCTCTCTCTCTCTGATTGCATATAGCTGAACATTAATCTTAAGTGTTATATATGTATGTGTAATTCGTCGTGTTTGTGCCGATAAGTGTGGAGAGTACTAACAGAAAAAAAAGTAACAACAATATAGAGAGAAGAAGACTGCAAAAAAACTTCAACAGAATTTGTTATAAATGATTTCTAATAATTTTCAAATAAACAATAAAGTTTCACTTTTATTGTAAATGCCTGCAGATATATAGAATTTTTTTTTTTAATTATTAATAGAATCTGGCTGAAACTAGTGAGTAAAATTTCGATATTAAAAATTAATTTAATAACAGAACAATAGAAATAAGTTATAAATAGTGGAATTATGGCATTGACATAACAAAAGAAACCACAAAATATGATATAATTTTAGAATTGTTTAGCGTGGAATTCGTGATAAGTCTGCAATCAAATCGAATCGTTATGGAATAACCCAACTAGTTAAATCATTCAAATTTTGTTTTGTTTTTGTGACTTTGTTTTTGTGATTTTCGTTTGTTAATTTCTCATGTAAAGTAGAGTCAATAAATAAAAACAAAAAATATGAAACAAAATTATTGAATGGAGTGCACTTAAACAATTATAAGTTTAATATTTTTATTGCGCATATTAAAAAATGGAATTATTAATTCTTTTTTTTTTATATACAAAAATTTCTATCTTTTGTTTTAAGTGTTTTTGTTTGCTTTTTTGCTGTTTTGGTCTTGTACTTGATGACAGGCAAAAATTAAGGGTATTTTATTTTATTCTGTCTAAAAATAATAATAAAAAATATAAATAAATTATTTTATTACTTAATTCTATTATGTCAGTGAATAATATTTTTTTTGCTTTTAAGTATTAAATAAGATTTAAAAGAAATCACGTTTTAAATTTAATTAATGAGATTTTGCTTGAGAAGATGCTTTTAAAAAGTTAACTTCAATTTAAAAAGTTAACTTCAATTTAGATAAAACAAAGCCACACAAATTTATCAGCTGTCAGTTTTGGTAACAAATTTTAAAAATTTTCGTGATGAAAATGAATGAGTTTGACGTTGATGTTGATAGAAATGAGAGAGTAATTTGAAATTGTTTGAAGAAAATCGTTTAATCGTTAGACACACAGAATATAGAAGAAAGTGAAAAATCAGTTTGATTAAACTGAGAAAAATATAACGAGAAGAGCTCAAAATAGAGTTGATAAAATTTAATTTCCTTTTTCCATTGTGATGAACTCTATAGCTGGAAAAAGCTCATTTTTTTTAATAGAAGAGGAAAGCATAAAAATCCTTAAGGACTTTCACCCATTTAAAAACATTTCAACGTCTTGACAGGTAAATCTCCTGGAACCATCGCAGTTACTATGACATGTGGGCAGTCATGAATATTATTGCTCTAATAGTTCGTTACTTTGTCAGTTTAAGTTGCGTATTTCTTTGCATGGCGTTCCACCGCGAAAGAATTGTGACGCTGCATGGTTAGCCTGCGTCACACACACACTCACTAGTTTTTCTTCCTCAATGTGAACTACGAGGTAGAGGACGCCCAAGGCAGACGTGGCGTCGCATAATTGATGGCAACATCAAACGACATAACAACTCATGACAGCAGATTAAAACGACTGCTAGAGACTCCAACAAATAACGATCTTTTGTCCAGGCCTCCTATGCTCCTGAAGGAGTTACAGGATAAAAAGAAGAAGAAATGCCAAAATTTACACTGCTACCCTGCAAACCATTGCCCATTCACAAAGCTCTCTCGCATCTATGATACCAAATTCTTTGTCATCAGAAGCCTCACGAAAGCCTGGCCAACCTCGTCTCTCTCTCTCTCCTCTGGGGGCCTAGACCGAGCTGTTTGCATCTATTCATGTAAGCGTGAGTTGTGAAAAGCTTTTCTTAGGCACTCTTGCACAGTTGCCATTTCCAGCCAAGAGATGGAGCCGTGTAGAACAATTTTATTTTCTATTTTTGATTTTAGACTGTGCTGAGCATTAAACCTGGGCACCCTGCGACCAATATCATGTGGAAATCAAGTTCTCCATGCTGGCGGGTTCTCTAGCTCTCAATATTTGGGATGAGCTCAAATGCCCATCTTCTTTTGCTTGCTCTCTCCCAAGTGCGCTGCCACCCTTTCATACTGCGTTGTCGCTCCTCTACTTTAGACGCCTTGGAGCCTGCCACATGAATATTTTGACATTCACACGGCAGTATGTCTATCGGTATCATACCCGCAATTACACCGATTGCTTCATCCGACACCCTGCGAAATCCACTGGCAACTCTTAGTACGCTGCAGCTATAATCCAAGATTGGTTTGTTCTAGGGTATAATTTTCGTTAGAATTTGGTTTGAGTTATGGTTTGATATTTGGCCTAAATTAAAATCTGAATTTCAGTCCCGTTTTTAATTTGAACATGACTTTAGGTCAGAATTCGGTCTGATTTTTTAACTCCAAGTGACTCCAATTGACTTCAAATCCCCAATTGACTCCAAAAGACTTCAGCTGACTCCAATTGACATCAAATTTCCAATTGACTCCAAAAGACTTCAAGTGACTCCAATTGACTTCAAATTCCCAATTGACTCCAAAAGACTTCAAGTGACTCCAATTGACTTCAAATTCCCAATTGACTCCAAAAGACTTCAACTGACTCCAATTGACTTCAAATTCTCAATTGACTCCAAAAGACTTCAAATTCCCAATTGACTCCAAAAGACTTCAACTGACTCCAATTGACTCCAAGTGACTTCAATTGACTGCAAATTGCAATTGATTCCAAACGATTGCATTTGAGTTCAAGGTTATTCAAGTGACTCCAAGCGACTTAAAGTTACTTCAAAACAGTCATGATATCGGAGTCATAAGATTTGCAGTCTCATGATTTCCAAAAAAAAGACTGCACTCCCTTGACTCTAGAAAAGACTTTTCTAAATGAATAATCAATCGGCGACTCCAAAAAAGACTTCCAACTGCATTTTTTATTCTGGAGTCAAATATATATTATTCAATAACTGCAATCAAAAATTATTATTCATTTGTGACTTACTTATATCCTCAATTGATTGCACTCTTTTACAGCTCAGATTTAGTGTGACTGCGAATTTTGTTGGGCTTGATTTTTTTCTGAATTTCTATGTTATTGTAACACAGTGGAACAGTTTTTTTTCCACCAGAGCAATTCCCAAAAAAAAACTGAGCACAGGATGGAGTTCGGTTTGGCCGTAAAAGGTCATAATTTTGAGATATGACCTTGAGAATATGGTAATTCAGCATATGCCGATATTTTTTATTAAGTACAGAAAATGAGGTAAAAAGTAGGTATCCGGGGATTTTTGGGGTCGAGAAATCCATTTTTGATATTTATTATTTTCTGCGAGTGCCGCTAGAAGTCGCGACTGAACATATTTTTTTGGTCAACTTATATAAGGTACAGGAAATGAGGTAAAAAGTAGGTAACCGAGGGTTTTCGGGGTCGAAAAATCCATTTTGGATGTATATTTTTTTCTGCGAGTGCCGCTAGAAGTCGCGACTGAACATATTTTTTTGGTCAACTTATATAAGGTACAGGAAATGAGGTAAAAAGTAGGTAACCGAGGGTTTTCGGGGTCGAGGAATCCATTTTGGATGTATATTTTTTTCTGCGATTGCCGCTAGAGGTCGCAAGTGAACATATATTTTTTATGTTTTTGCATCCATTTTTGGTTTAAAGTTAAATTAGGATTGATTAGGTAACAGGGGGTTACGGAGCCAAGAAATGCATTTTTGATATTTTTATTTTGCTACGACTACCGCTAGGCGGCGCCACAGAATTTATATATTTTTTTTTTTTTGAAGAAAATGATTTAAGGCAATTCCAGTTGAAGTTGTTACATAAATATTGAAGAAGTATTTAAGATGTTGAAAGCTTCTTTTCACGATTGTTGAAAAGTTATTCGCTCGTGTAAAAAGTTCCGTTTACAAAATACTGTGAAACCAATCGAATATAATAAGAAAATCATCTACTGTTCTATGAATTAAAAAACACTTAATTTTAATTTTTTTTACCGCTGATACATATGGAGCAAATCGTAGTTTTTTTCTCTATGACGATTTTCAAAAATTCATATGTGAGATCACATTAAACTATTACAAAAATTCTCTGATGTTTCCAAAAGGTTTGAGGTTTCTAAAAGGGTCTCCTTTCAGTTTTTCTTTTTTGGAATTGCTCTGGTGCAAGATCGGATTCCTCAAAATGTTCCACAGTGTAATCATTAGCGGATCCAGAGATTTCCTAACGTCTTAATTCTTTCGTCTCTGGAAATTTTTTTCGAGTAATGATCAATTCAAAATCAAAATCTATGAAATTTTTCACGGTAAAGGGGGAGAAGGAGTGTTTAACCCCAAACCCCCTCTCTCCGCCTGCCTCCTTGGATTCGCTAGCGCCTGTAATATTATATTAATTAAACAACATCAACCCTTACCATTCCACTGGCAATGAAACTTTCTTTTTAACATGCCAATCAAGACAAAAGTAAGTATCAAAAATGCGCTATATCGTTATTTCTTTTCTCTGCGCTCAAGGCTTAAGAACTAGAAACTTAATTTAGCTTCAGAAAATTGCGTAAAATCATCATTGATTTAAACTAACAAATTTAAATCCTTCAAAGAACACAATACTCGTGCATATGAATGTAGGGTATTTGAAATTCGACAAAGACGAAAATAAATTCTCGCTTGTTTTTATTTAGTACGTGTTTGAATTTCACGATTGCATTTTTGTTGTTGCTTTGTTTTGAAGATAATTAAAAAAAAAAAAAAAAAAAAAAAAAAAGTTTGACAACATAAAATACTCAATTCTTCTTCATTGTTCTGTTTGTTGTGGTTGTTGTTGCTGCTGTTGTTGTTGTTGTTGTTGTTGTTTTTGTTGTTGTCGTAGTAGTTGTTTAGATACCATTGCCGTTGTTGTTATTGTTGTTGTTCCTGCCCGCCATTGTTGTGATTATTATGCAGTAGTGTAAAACATGAAAACAACATTCTAAAGTTTGAAGCTTTAGCGCCTCTAGTTTAAAATGAAATGGAGTGAGCTGTGTATGACTTCCTCTCCCCCCACTCCTCCACTTCCCGCTAGCCATTTGCTTCACACGTTTCTCCGTCTTATGTGCTGTCAAAATATATAGTCTATGTGGCACATAACCTCAACTTGAATGAACTAGTCGCAGTCAAGAATTTCATTTAATTTGTACTCGAGTCGAAATTAATTTTCGACTTTGTCGTCATTTATTCTTCTCATGTTGTTGTTGTTGCTACTACTACTACTACTACTACTACTACTACTACTACTACTATTTATTTGTTGTTCTTGGTGGTGGTGTTGGTACGTTTGTTGTTGTTGTTGTTGTTGTGCGCTTACTAAACCAATTGGTTTTATGGTTTTAAAAGTTTCCTCCTAGAGCATTTTCCCGGAGTAGTAAGTGATGGAATGTTTCAACGGAAGCTCTCACTTCAACACACACACACACATACGCGCGCACACAAATACACATGTGTCTGTATGTGTGTATACATGCATTAAGTGTAGGTATTTTGGAATTATAATGAATGTCACTTGACAGTTTGGGTTTACTCATACCTCCTCCCTCTCCCTATTCGTCCTTTCGCACTTACTCGTTTGCTGCTCTCTGCTCCTGTCGTCACGTGACGATATGTTCAAGCTTAACTTTCTTATTGTTGAGTTGACAATTATGGGAATATTTTATATGTTGGTGATTTTAATGTGAATTTTTCATCATGATGGTTGGTTGGTTGGTTGGTTGGTTGGTTGTTTCCTATGAGGAAAACTTTCATCAATTTTGGCTTCTGCACAGAAAAAAGAAAAAACGAAATATAAATTTGTCTGGTTAGATGATATTTTAATATTACAGACTCTAGACTCTTAATGCTCGTGAAAGTATTTATAAATATTTTTCTTTTTCTTCCACTTGAGGGTGAAGTATGATGCTCCGCAATGTTTTCTCTTCTTAATTCCAAATATAATTCGGCACGAGTCAAAATTTGAAGGGACACATATGTGAACTCCAAATGAATACAAGGAATATTTGAAAATTTTAAAGGGGCAATACAGGATATATAAGGACAAGGACATAGTTAATTACAAAAGCAGAATTCTAAATAAAACTAGCGTTTTTTTTTTGTTTTAAAGCTAAAGAGCATCCGTTTTTTAAGCCTTCCACATATTGCTCATTTTTAGATTAAAAACCTGCAAATGTTTTTTGGATGACTGTGGATGAGATTTTTATATTTCTTCTTCTATCTCGAAGAGCGCCAAAAATACTATAAGAATTGATCTGTCAAATAATTTTCATAATTTTACAAAAGTGTTTTACTATAGCTGAAAATGTCGAATTTCGTGCCAACAAAACAATATTTGCGGGAAGTTTTAATTTGCTTCTTCCATTTAAAGAAAAACGCAACTGAAGCACATCGTTTACTCACTGAAGCTTATCCTGACTGTGCTATAGACGTTAGAATGTGTCAGGTGTGGTATGCCCGTTTCAAAAGTGGTGATTTTGATGTTGAAGACAGGGAACGTTCAGGCGGCCCGAAAAAGTTCGAAGATTGAAGAATTGAAGGCATTACTCGAAGAAGATTCATGTCGAACGCAACAAGAACTTGCAGAATCTTTAAGAGTTGATTAATCAGCCATTTCTAAACGATCAAAAGCATTGGGAATGATTCAAAAGCAAGGAAATTGGGTGCCGTACGAATTGAAGCCGAGTGACGTCGAACGACGATTTTTCACATGTGAACTGCTGATTGAACGACAGAAAAGAAAGGGTTTTCTGCATCGTATTGTGACTGGCGATGAAAAGTGGATACGTTGCGACAGGCCCGTAGCCAGAAATTTTTTTCGGGGGGGGGGGGGGGGCTTTCATTAGAAGAAAATATTCATAAATAATTTTTATTAAACTGATTTTTAAATACAATAAATTAAATCGATGATACATTTGATGGACCCTATCAGACGAAGGACAAAAGTAGATAAATATCTTAAAACTTTAGGAAAAATATTCCAATTTTTTTTAATCTTAACCTCAAAAAAATGGCCATAAGTGACAAAAAATTCACATAATGATCAAATTAAATTTTTTCAAATAAATATTATTCAATGTGCATTCTGATGCATTTTTTTTTTATCCTGAAGGACATAATTTCGTTAACTCATTGACTTCCCACCACTGATGATGTACCCAACCTCAAAAAAATTACCAAAAATTTGTAGAGGCTAATTTTTTTCAACTGATCATCATTGGAAATTTGAGCCATTATCAATGATAAGGAACCCGGATGAGGTTGGCTTATATTCCCTGAATTCGTGAAGTCACAGCATTGAAAGAGATCTTTCCAGTCGTGGTGCTCTGAGCAATAATGCGTTAAAAAATTAATTTTAAGATGGGTTTTGCTAATAAGATGAAGTTTTTGCGAAAGAATTTTTCACGTTAAACACGAATCTGAGGTCAAAAAATTCCCATCACGTCACGTTTTAGGAAAAAAATGGGGTTCAAGCAAGTCTTATTTTACAAGGATCCGATAATTTTTTTTATTTTTAATAATTTTTAAACTTTTCAAACTGATTCAGGACGAAACCTTAAATCAAAAACCGTTGCTGACCCAGAAAAACTATGAATGCAGGAGTGCTCAGTATCAGCTTTTCTTTTTGAATTCGTAGTCAAACCTCATGTCGAAGAAAACAATTCGGATTTGATCGCATAGTGTAACTAAGATTTCAAATTTATTTTTTATATTTGACTTTTTAGAAAAAAAACCGATGGAAGTAGAAAATATCGTTAAATAGATTTTATTTTGACTTTTTTTTCCATCCATTGGCAATTAATCTCAAAAATTAGAATAAAGTTTCCACATTTCGGGGGGGGGGGGGGGGGTTGGCAGAACCCCCAAAACCTCCCCCCTAAATACGGCCTTGATTAAAAGCATTGGGAATGATTCAAAAGCAAGGAAATTGGGTGCCGTACGAATTGAAGCCGAGTGATGTCGAACGACGATTTTTCACATGTGAACTGCTGATTGAACGACAGAAAAGAAAGAGTTTTCTGCATCGTATTGTGACTGGCGATGAAAAGTGGATACGTTGCGATAACCCAAACCATAAAAAATCATGGGGACCGCCCGAACAGGCAGCAACATCAACGGCAAAGCCGAACATCCATGGATCCAAACTCATGCTGTGTATTTGGTGGGATATGAAAATGAAAGGTGTCGTGTATTATGAGCTGTTGAAACCGAATCAAACGATCACTGGCGACCGCTACCGACTACAATTGATGCATTTGAGCCGAGCATTAAACGATAAGAGGCCAGAATATGAGAATAGACACGACGAAGTTATTCTTCAGCACGACAATGCTCGGCCGCATGTTGCAAGGCAAGACAAGTAAAAACATACTTGGAAACGCTGAAATGGGAAGTGCTACCCCACCCGCCGTATTCTCCAGACATTGCTCCTTCTGATTATCACTTGTTCCGATCGATGACACATGGCCTGGCTGAACAGCACTTCCGTTCTTTCGAAGAACTCAAAAAATGGGTCGATTCGTGGATAGCCTCAAAAGATGAGGCTATCCACGACGCTGAATCCGTATGCTACCAGAAAGATGGGAAAAGGTTGTGGCTAACGATGGACAATACTTAAGAGAATAAATTTATAATTACTTTTTCACAATACATGTCCAAATTACGAAAAAAAATTCGAGTTTATACATTCATACTCCCAATAATATTTGATATAGCCGCTCCCATTGTTCCGCACTAATATCAACGAAGTTGTTAGGGGAAAATTCAGATGAGAATGAAGAAAATAGATTTTCATTACCCATTTTCATCACTTTTTCTTTTATAGAGGAAGTTCTGAACGAAGCTCTTGAATGAAATGGATTTGACCAGTTTTGCGAAACAATTTCGGTGTTCATACAACAAAAATACGCCGCACTGACTTTGCTTGACATTCTTCTAATTTTCATCAATTAATATGCGATTCGGAATGGCACAAATACTTTTTAAATAAAATTGTGTGAAAATGCATTGCTTTCTATAACTAAATCTGATGATAGCGTGAAAAAGGCAATGGATTTGAATTCAGCGCTCCAAAATATATGAAAAAATACCAAGAATTTCGGGTCGGAAAATTTAGAAAAACTTGTAAAATCAGACCGAAACAAATCCCAAAATTCAGATCAAACAAAATTTAGATGAAATTTTGAACAAATTCAGACCAGAATCTATAGCAAAATTAGGCAGTAAAGCAAATCAACACTGGAATCGAAACCCAAACCAAAATCCAGTTCAAAAATCAAATCGAACTCAGGGCAAAACTCAAGACAATATTCAAATAAAATTCAGACCAAAATCAGAACAAATCTCGAACCGATTTTCAAACTAAAACCAGAACAAAAATCAAGCCGATTTCTAATAAAAAACTCAAATTCAGACCAAAATTCTCACCAAATTTAGACCAAAATCCAAACCCCTATAACTCAGACTATAATTAGACCTTAAATCAAACAAAAATCCAAATCGAAACCCAAACCATAATTCAGATTAAAATCCAGATCAAAAATCAAACCGAAACTCAACGCAAAAATTCAAACCAATATTTAGATAAAATTCAGATCAAATCTTGGACTGACATTCAAACTAGAACTCAAACTAAAAACCAGTTCAAAAATCAGAACGAAATCTGATCAAAAGTCATATGCAAAATCAAACCCAAGACCAATTTCAAACCACAATCCAGACCAAATTCTGACCAAAATTTCGACAAAAATTTGACCCTAAATAAAACCAAAATTCAAATTGAAAATGACATCAAAATTCTGACCAAAATCAAATCGAAACTTAAGACAAAACTCAGACCGCTATTCGAATCAAATTTTAACTAAAAATTAGAACAATTTTCGGACCGATATTCAAACTAAAAATCAAACCAAAAACCAGTTCAAAAATCAGACCAAATCCATTATCAAGCTCTCAAAATGAGATATATGCATGCACTTGTGGATCCAGAGGATGAGACTTTCTTTTTTTTTCGACTCCTAAAGTTTTTTATTTTGATTCATGGGTCAATGATCCTAATGTGTGAAGTGTCTTTCGGTAACTCTAAAACTCCCCCTCCTGTACCTCTAACATTTGTCGTCTACCGGTCCTGAATTTTGAGATTTTTTTGAGTCCAAGTGTATATGATTGTAATGGTTGCAAGGTGCCCCCGGGGTTCAATGTTCGGCACAGTCTACAATCAAAAATTGAATAAAGAATAAAAATTGCTTAAAAAAAGCTTTTCCGTTTCCCACCCAACATGAATGAATTAAAAAACTAGGTCTAATCGCTCCATGGGCTGAAGCCCTCATTGATTTTCAGTATGAATTTTGGTGTGAACTGTTAAGCTTTAAAATTGAATATTGGGATGATTTTTAGTCTGAATTTTGATTCTATTTTCGACTGAGTTTTGTTAAGTTTATGATCTAAATTTTGATCTGATTTTTGGTTTAAATTTAGTTCTGATTCTGGTTTTCTTTTCTTACACTTTTAGTTTGAATTTTCAAGTGGAATTTGGTGTGCATTTTAATCAAGGGGTTTGGGGTTTGATTTGAATTTTAGTCTGATTCTTGATTTGATTTTTGAGTTGATTTTTTTTTTTTTTTTGGTTTAAATTCGGTTTGAATTTAGGTCAGATTTTTATAACTATGGTTAAAATGTGATTTTAATGTGGATTTTGAAAAGTTTTTTGATCTAGATTTTGGTCACGGTTTTGTTATGAGATTTACTCCGAATTTGGATTGAATTTCGATCTGTTTTTGGTTTAAACTTTGATCTACTTTAGGTTTGAGTTTTGAACTATTTTGGGTCTGATTTTTGAACCGGTTTTTTTTTGCTAAATTTTAGTCTGAATTTTGGTGTGAATTTTGATAAATTTTTTGGTCTGAATTTCGGTTTGGTTTCTAGTCAGGTCTCTTAACTGGGGTCGGATCAAATTTTTGACATGGGGTTTTAGTCTGGATGTTAGTCTAACTATTGGCCTGCTACCTTTCCTATAATTTAGTAAATTCAGTACTCCCCAGATAGATAGATAGATAGATTAGAAAGGGTGTGATGTACTAAGACCTTAAGAGATCTATTGTACCCCCGATAGTAACCTGTTCACAGGCTGTCAGACAAGCCAACTGATGTGGCTTTAAGGCTATGATATCCCCACAACTTGGGTGGTAATGCCCCACGTACCTCTTCCTTCTGCGAGTGAGCGCCTCGCAGTGCATTAGGATGTGTTCGGATGTTTTCTTGTCTTCTTTGCAGAATCTACAAGTGCTGTCCTGACTTAAACCTAGGTTTTTCATATGCTCCCCAGTTTGCAATGCCTTAAAAGGAAGCCCATTATTAGCCTTAGTTGGCTTTTATTTAATTTAAGACAGAGAGCCGCTCTGCTGGGATCAAACTTCCCAATTAGCAGCTTTGTCTGTCTAAGCTTTGCGAGGAGTGCCCGGTAAGATGATCTGGTATTTTGTTCTTCCTCTTTGAGTGTGCCTTTTAAGGTTTGAATTCCTATACCTAACAAGGGTTCTGGACCAATGAAGGTCTTGGCCGCTGCGTTCCTTGCCAAGTGGTCGGCTACTTCATTACCATAAATATCTTTATGTCCGGGTAGTCAGAATAGAGTTACCTTATTAGTCTTGCCTAATGTATTTAGTAACTCTTGGCATTCCCATACTAATTTTGAGGTGGTCTCAATTGAGTCCAGCGCTCTGATAGCAGCTTGACTATATTACTATTTTTTGCTTTTTGTACCCACGTTCGAGGTTGAACTGTGCACAGAGCCAAATGGCAAGAATCTCTGCTTGAAAGATGCTTGAAGTTTTTCCCATTGGCTCCGAGTGTTTGGTTTTGGACCATACACCCCTGCACCAGTTCCTTCATCCGTTCTCGATCCGTCGGTGTACCATCTGAGTGTATGTATGTTCTTTGTGAGAGGTATGGAAAGTTTGTATGTTCCATTCTCTCTTGTTACCAAGTACAACCTTGAAATGTTTTTCGAAGTTGTATTTCTTGTTCATATCGTCTCTAGGTAGCGTGGCTAGGGGAATGTCAGCAGAGATACTTTCGAGGTTTCTACTGCTTACGACTTTCCCCCTGCCGGCTACATCCCTTGATATGCCTGTAAGTGTCCTTTTGGCTGCCATCTCTATAGCTATATGTAGAGGAGTGAGGTCGAGTAGTGCCTCCATGGCCGCCGTGGGACATGTTCTCATGGCTCCTGTGATACAAACACCGGCCAGTCTTTGGACTTTGTTGAGGGTATTCCTCATTGTAACTAATTTAACTCTTTGCGACCAGGCTACCGCATCATAGGTGAGTATTGGCCTTACCATCATGGTATACATCTACTTTAAGATGTACGGAGTACAGCCCCAGGTTTTTCCTGCTAAGTTTCTGCATATCATGAGGGATTTAGTCGCTTTCCTGACAGCAGTACTCCCCAAATCCAAATAATAATATTCCGTTTTATAGTTCTGCAATTCGTTTGATTGCCTACAATTAAAATGGAAAAGTGTAAATCACTTTTTTACTATCACTCCAAATCACTACGATTCTCATTAAAATATAAACCCAGATATATGTATATTTCCTAAAATAGTAATTTCCAATACAACACTGTAATTTCACTATATGAATATATTATGTCTACTTAGTTGCATTACATTAAGTTGATTTTGTTTGTTAAGCCTTCGAATAACTCATCATCTCTATGCAATTAATGCAATAAAATAATCTTGGTTGCGCTAATCCATGCTGCTTAAGGAGGCAGTCTTGCAGAAAGTATTAAACGCATATAGTAAGATAAATGATGGCGAAAACAACAACAACAACAACAACAACCACCACCACATTTCCCAACATAAGACAACAACCTTAACGGTGCGTTGTTCTGGTGGGTGTTGTTGGTGTATGCGTGTCAATGGTGTTGGTATTGATGGTGTTCGTATTCGTGTTGCTGGTACTAGCGGGGTGACATTATTATTCAATAAATATACCGGGAGAAAATCCAAAAAAAAAAAAAAAAAAAAAGTGACAGCTGCAAAGCCAAAGGACATTTTCTCCCTCCCAAATAAAAAATAAAGCACGACCCCAAAAACGACGCAACGACAGTGTTTGCAATAATCATAAAAGTCACATCACACGTGCTCATTTGACGACGACGTTGAATGCGCATAGAACGGAAGCGAGTCAACAGTGGCAGCAGCAGTTAGAGTGCGAGTGCGCTGCCGCCACACAAATCAACTCATATTTCAATGAGGATAATGAGCGTAGACTGCAAGAGGGCCTGAAAATGAATGAAATCCTTTAAATATTACTTAGACAAATGTAAAATGTAAAATGTACTGGTACTGTGAAAGTGTTACATTCTCCCGCCATACTCACTTTCAATGTTGGTCCTCGTCGTCATCATCATCATCATCATCGAACGTCATGTCAATTCCTGCCAATCGTCTTGATTGCGAAACATTTCCTACAACAGCAGCAAAAACCAGAGATTTCTTCTTCTTCTTTTTAGAACAGCAAAAAAAAAAAAAACTCCACCACCTTCGTCCGCATTTGCAGCATTTAAGGATACCATAATCTTTTAAGTGGAGCGCAATGCGAGCTAGCTGGAAGTGTGTAGTATGTAGCAGTAATAGCTATAGCTCTAACGCGTGCTATTGCATATGAATTATGAAAATTTCTCATAGTCTCAAATAGAAACTATGAAGTATCCTTAGCTGTTGCGCTAGTACTACAATATACTCGTTCGTAAGTAGATAGAAATACACGCTGTTGCGTTTTTGCTTTGACGCATCAGTGATTGCTGGAGGATTTCATTTCCATTAAGGAAATATACATACATGCATATGTGCGTATAAATGTTGATGCGTTTTAGTTTTAATTGTTTCTAAAAAAAGAAATGAATTAATTGCGTAAGGATATGTATGCAAGGATACTTAGGTTTACTGAGAATTACACTGTGTAGCAGAAAAATAATATTGGAGTTGTGGCCTGGCGTCTATTTTTGGGCGCTGAACATGTATTTGGAAAATTTTTTTTCAGGTTAGGTTTCGTTGAATTGATAAGGTAATCAAAAAGTACTCACGCTCTTATCTCTATTCTCAACGCATACTTTTTCTTGTCTCTTTTTTACTTTACTTGTCACCTCTGATTATATTTTTATAAAATTTAATTGTAAATAACGCACGCAAGTTACTGAAATTATTAAAATTTAAACTTCGAAAATAAAAATGCAGACTGCGCTGAATGAAAATAATGGCGATGACAGTAGTCTGCGTTGCCAACTATCTCAGTGCAGACTTAAGAGCAGGGCTGCAAAAATTAGTATGAAAAAAAAGTTATTTTTTAAGGAATGCTCGACAACTGACAGGCTGAGAGGAAAAGCGGGCTAAAATTTATATAAGAGCAAAAGTGAAATAATTTAGAGTGTCAGTGCAAGAATGGCATAAGTAATACGGTTTAGAGTGAAAATGAAACGCCTTAAAAGTAAGAGCAAAAATGGTATAACAATTCTTTCAGAGCAAGAACAGCATAGTTTTTTATTTCGTTTTCGTTCTGAACATATTTCATTTCACTTTTGCTCTGAACATATTTCGTTTTACTTTTGCTCAGAACATATTTCGTTTCACTCTTGCTCTGAACATATTTCGTTTTGCTTTTGCTCTTAAGCAAAATTATCCCATTTTATTCCGAACGTAGAAGTTATACCACTTTTCCTCTCAGCCTCTCAAATGAGGACGATTCGGTTTTATATCACTTTCGAATGATAAATGACAGGCTGAGAGGAAAAGCGGGCTAAAATTTATATAAGAGCAAGAGTGAAATAATTTAGAGTGTCAGTGCAAGAATGGCATAAGTAATACGGTTTAGAGTGAAAATGAAACGCCTTAAAAGTAAGAGCAAAAATGGTATAACAATTCTTTCAGAGCAAGAACAGCATAGTTTCTTATTCCGTTTTCGATCTGAACATATTTCGTTTCACTTTTGTTCTGAACATATTTCGTTTTGCTTTTGCTCATAAGTAAAATTATTCCACTTTTTTCTGAACGTAAAAGTTATACCAGTTTTCTTCTCAGTGTCTCCACTGAAGTCCGATGGCAAAGAGCATAGTGAATATTTACAACAAAAAAAAGACCGTTAAGCGCATCAGTGAGTGACCTTTGACAAAAACAAAGCCATATCGACTCAAAGCCCAGTTAATGCTAAAGGGGTCATTTAGGAGTTAGATTGAAATTCCAGCATATCTGTAGTAAAAAGGATTAACTTTTAAGTGTTTTTCTTTTGTTTGTTGAACAATTTTATTAGATTTCATTTAAATTATAGAAACAATATTTTAAGAGGCTCTATATTTATATCAAGGACCATTCTTGAAATTATATCTAAAAATTATAATTATGAGTTATATCCCAAAACTTATTTAAAAATTTAAACCAATTTGATATTTATTATAAATATAGCATTTGTTACAGCGCCACCTAACGGATTTTAAGACAGCGGAGCAGGGTCTTAAGATATTTCATAAAGTCGTAGAAATAAAAGTAGAAAAAGGAAAGGAAAAGGAAAGTAAAAAGGAAAGTAGTAGAAAATAGCAGTAAAAAAGTAGAAGAAAGTAGTAGTAGAAAAGGTAGTAGGAAAAAGAATAGAAAATAATATTAAAAATTGTTGTAAAAAGGTAGAAAAAAGATAGCAGAAAAAGTAGTAGAAAAATAGTTAAATATTTCATAAAGTCGTAGAAATTAAAGTAGAAAAAGGAAAGGAAAAAGGAAAGTAGTAGAAAATAGCAGTAAAAAAGTAGAAGAAAATAGTAGTAGAGAAGGTAGTAGGAAAAAGAATAGAAAATAATATTAAAAATTGTTGTAAAAAGGTAGAAAAAAGATAGCAGAAAAAGTAGTAGAAAAATAGTTAAATATTTCATAAAGTCGTAGAAATTAAAGTAGAAAAAGGAAAGGAAAAAGGAAAGTAGTAGAAAATAGCAGTAAAAAAGTAGAAGAAAATAGTAGTAGAGAAGGTAGTAGGAAAAAGAATAGCAAATAATATTAAAAATTGTTGTAAAAAGGTAGAAAAAAGATAGCAGAAAAAGTAGTAGAAAAATAGTTAAATATAGTAGTACAAAAATAGTAAAAATAGAGTCAAAGGAGTGGTAGAAATAATAAAAAATAGTAGTAGAATTTTTTTTAAAAAGTAGTATAAATTAGTAGTAGAAAATAGTAGTAAAAAATAGTAGTAAAAAATCAGTAGAAAGTAGTGGTACAAAATAAAAAATTGTAGAAAAAATGTGTTAAAAAGGTAGTAGAAAAAATAATAAAAAATAGTAGTAGAAAATATTAGTTAAGAAAGTAGTAGAAAATAAGAAGAAATTGTAGAAAAAAAAGTAGTAGAAAATAGTAATAAAAATAGTAGTGGAAATAGTAGTAGAAATAGTAGTTGAAAATAAAAATGAAGCATGGTGCCACATCCGCTATATTTTAATACCGTACCATAAATGCCTCCTAAGATATCTCATAATGGAAATTCAGGTTATATGGAAGGTGCCACGCCCCCTTTGTCAATCCCACACATGTTTTTGTTGTAGCATGACATTGTCAATTCTCGTTATTGTACCAAATTTCTATACTGTGCTATAAATGGTTCTTGAGATATACCCAAAAAACTGTTAGGATTGTATGGGAGGTGCCACGCCCACTTTCCTAAAAGCCATTATGAATAGCTATGTTTCATCCTCCCGCCCCAGAAAATATATTGTGGAAATATGTTTTCAAAACTCTACGATTTTATTTATAAAAAGATAACGATTTTTTTACGAATTTTTTTTTTTTTTACAAATTCGTAATCAGCTGCCAAAAAAATACTGCAGAAAAATCAAGCCACAACTCAAATACTATTTGAAGCTCTCATTTTGTTATACAGTGTCATCATCGTCAAAGCGTCTTGATCTAAATTTGTATTAATTCATTAAAAATCCTTTCACGTTTACACATTCCAAATCCTCGTCTACTCTTCTTTGCATTTACTCCTTTGTCCTTAATATACTTTCAATTTTTCGGTATGACCATGACATGAATGATATTTGCTTGCTTTTATTTTTCCCCTCTTAATAAAAATACAAACATGTGAAATTGTATAATTTTATATTCTATTGTTTTTCTTTTAGCTATTTGTTGTTATTATTTTTTTTTTGTTTGATATGTAATGCAAGTGTTGCAGACATTTTGTTGCTGTTGTTGTTGTTTTCAGTAAACATTTTAAGCACATTTTTACTCATACATCCTTCTAAATTGCATCCGGTTGGCAAACAGTCATACACACACACACACACACACACATACACACACATACTCACACATACTCCAACATCGCAATCGGGGTTAAGTGTTTGTTTACAGACATAATTGTTTCCACTCCACTTCGGTTTCAGCTTCATCCCCTGGCTGTTGTCAGTAGTCAGTTGCATTTCCATCTCGTATATTGTGATGTCACATACTCGAATATAAATAAATATTTCTATTCTATTCTATTCTATCCCACAATGAGGAGTAAGTTCATATGCTGTTAGAATTTTACTTTATAATCCTTTTCTAATTAGTTTTCCATTATCCTTATTGTGCATGATGGATTTGTGGTTAATAATTATGCTCTTGTAATGTTTTTTTTCGTATTCTGTTCTTTTTTTTTTCTCTCATTGTTTGTTTGATTGTTTGTTGTGTTGGATTTTACTGGTGTACCACAAATTAAGAATTAGCTTCTTTTTTTCCTTTGTCCTTCAAGTGAAGGAGTAGCAACTTCTTTTATTGGTTCATGGAAACTAGTTTCAAATGGTATGAAATTTGATTCTATGGCGAACAGTGAACTGTACTGGAGCTTCTGCGCAGCTCAGAACTCTGAGACAAGCAATCGGAATTTTGCTTGTGTGAGCTTGAGTGAGCGATATTTTGATTCCCCGAAAGTTCCATTCGTAGCAATAATCCTGTGCGTCTCTCAAAATCTTAATTGAATGAAACCGAATTACCTTACTTAGTTTGGGTATGTTGAGTAAAACTGCATCAACTGCGTTTTTCTTTATCTCGTCTAGTTTTCGGGATATTTTCCTTTTGAAGTTTTCCGGAATTCTGTATTTGACTATCCTTTCGGAATCGAATTTGAACCAGGAGACTTTGAATTTCGCTTCTTATGTCTAAGAACAAAATATAGAGGAAACTAATTAAAACTTTTATCCTGAAGTAACCCTCCCCCTACCTTGCCCCTTACCCCTCAAATTAGGGTTGAGTCCAAATTTTCATCAAAAATCGTAATTCATGAAAAATTTGTACCAACAGCAAAAATTCTCTTGCCCTCTTTACACATGTTATTGTTGTTGTTGTTTTTGGTCTAGTCACTCGCAAATGGTAATTTTTAGTGCTCGTCCAGTTCTGTCAGGTCGAGACCCAATACCTGGGCAGTGTCAGTAGGATTGGTTTACAATCACAGAGAAGTTAGGTCAGTGTCATGTGTATCGAGCGGTGTATATGACCGCAATCTCGGCACACATTGGCGGTCTCTTCGTCAATCCTGACCATATAGCAGTTTAGGGACCTGCTCCATTCAGATCTTAGTTGTGCTAATGTGCATGTCGTTGATCTCGACAAACCTCGTTCATCAACAGCAACTGGTGGTGGCCTACCGGAGCCCAATATCGAGCTTGGGATTTGTAGTGGCTGAGAGAACCGCTTCTGAGTGTTGTGTGGTTTGAGGGCGGAAGTATATGCTGCAGGTTCGAGTGGTTGTTGGTCGGTGAATCTGCTAATGAATGGATGCGAAAAGCTCGGCCTTGGCCCTCCATGGGCTGTTGTGCTATAACAGTAGTAGTAGTAGTAGTAGTAGTAGAATCTGCTAATACGGTCCTTGAAATGGGGTGTGGTGGATCTTTTGAAATCAGTTCGATGCTAGAAAGGTCAACTGTGTGGCAAGCCAAGAGGAACTGTTTACTGAGGAGCTCATTATGCTCCCTAACCTTTATCAATTTTTACTCTGCATGAAGATGGTCCTCGTCTGATATAAGAGCTGCATTCTGGCAAACTTATAGTCCTCTCCATTGTGGTTGTATGAGGCAGCATAGTTCCCTTGTACGTTGTAATAATGGTCTCCTTTACTTTGCCCCAAGTGCTTCCGGCTTTCTTCCCCTTACTCAGTTTCGCAGGTTCGTCACGTGCGTGCGCCGCGAAAATGAAGTGACCATTGAATTAGAATTCATTTGAATTCTTTTTTGGGGGTTTGACCGTTGGAATCCGGTTACCTTCGACGGGTATCGTCCTCATTTCTTTCGTCCAGGAGGTGAAAAGTGTGACAGAAGACTTATCCGGTGAGAGTTGCAGGTTGCTGAGGATCGGGGACAGGACACCACCTTGTAGCACGCCCTGTTTTACGCGTTAGTGCCTCGATTTGGCGCCTCTGAATTCAACATATGATTGCCGTCGGTTCAGGTAGTTCGCCAACCATTTTTTGGTCACTTGTGGGAGTGTGGAATCTTATACATCCTGCAGTAGTGTCGCGTGGAATCTTATACATCCTGCAGTAGTGTCGAGTGGGTCACCATATCGAAGGCCTTCGAAAAGTCAAGCGCCACCAGAACTGTTCTGTCGCATTGTTTTCGCCCTGGCTGATTTGCGATTGTATCAGGTTCAGAGCCGTGGTGGTGCTGTGGCATTTCCGAAAGCCATGCTGCGGTGAAAGTTGGCTGGAGAAGTACCTCGAGCGTCTTGGCCACTCAAGAGAGCAGAGTTATCGGTCTGTAAGACTTACCCTGATCCCCTGATTTTCCAAACTTTGGAAGTGGTATAATGCCAGCCGCCTTCCAGAGGTCGGGTCGGGTATTATTGAGTCTCTCAGTGATAGGTTAACCACTGATGTCGAGTACTCAACTGCCGGCCCCTCTAGGTGCTTGAGCATGACCAAGGAGATGTTATCTTGATCCAGTGCTTTTGAAGGCTTGGCATTTTTGATCGCGGCTGCCACCTTGGCTGGTATTATTTGGTGGTCAAATCGTGAGCACTACTTCGTTTGCCCTCGCAGGATCCTGTTAATTTTCCTCTTGGTTTTTTTTTAAGTGGATTCAATTCTCTGCCTGCGTATTGAACGCCTTAAACTGGTTATCCAGTCGAGCATGTTTGAGCACTAAGTCACCGAAGTGACTCATTTTTTATTTTTTTATTACAGCAATCCTTACGCACACTTTTTTAAGGCATTTACTTCCCATCTGGGAAACGAAGCTGAGGCAGCTGGAACTCCAGTCTAGCACTCATTTTCCAGGCCACTAAGGTCTTGTCACTACTAGTGTGAAGTCCGGAGAACTGCCGATAGAACCTTATAGCGCAGTTCTTCGAGTCGGCTTCTTGTACACCTTAAGCTTGGTTTCGTCAAGGACTTTATGAAAGTTTTGGAACGACAGAGAGCAGAATTCAATCATTTGAACCAAACATCTTTGATTTAGTGCCGTGAAAATTAAAGAAAGTGAACAGGAACATCTAATTTTGTATGTATGTATGATTGAATATTGCTTTTCATTTATTCAGGTGCAGATACCCAATGGTCCTGACATACGGGAGCTTATGACTGATGAATGAACAGCAACAAACAAAACCGATTGTTCTTGAGACTTGGGGCTATTCCACATACTTTGCTTTCAGTATCAGTAAAGGATAATTCTGCTTGTTAGTTTTGAGGGTTGCTAGATTTCAATAAAACCCGTTAAAATAAAAAAGAACCTTCTAAAAAGCAAACCCCTCTAAAAAAAATCGCACAACCACCAAGTTATTTGTTCTCCCGTTTTTTAATTCAAAATCCACCAGATTTAGCGGGAAAACCATCAAGTTGGCAACACTGTTGATTGTATTTAAATGAGAGAGTATTAGTTGAAAAGGAAAAGCTCAAGCAAGGTGAATTTATATAAGGTGGAGTTACCAGCAACACACTGTTCTTCTTCTTTTTTTATGGCCCCAACAACAAAGATGCATTGTCATTGCCCTGTTGTACTACTGCTTTCGTGAGCTGATGTTAACATTCAGACTGCTCCGCCATTATGGCCGCAACAACAAAACCCTGTTGTGGTTGTCGTGGTAAATTTGTTGTACTGTATAATTCTATATAATTTTGAAGAGAGTATTAGTTGAAAAGGAAGAGATCAAGAGAACAAGAAAGTCAGAGAGCGAATTTGGTTTTTTTTTTTTTTTGGTGTTGCTCTCCCGATTGTGTTTTTTCCACGAAGGAGGGAGCCGAAAGCGGGGTCGTTTAACATCTAACGTGTTTAATATTTGTCGCATAAAAAAATATTCATTTCAAAAACGAAAAGAGAGTGCGGCACTCGGTTATTGAATTCGCCTTTCGAGATTGATGGTTATTCGGAGTTAATTCTATTCTCTTTTCTTAGCTGAGATTGGGAACGTCTATGGCGAAATTGATATTTTTGCTAAAGAGATCCAAACTCTTTAATTTTTTTTTTAATTTTGTTTTAATTTAAACATTTTTCGTAACTGAAAGAAAGTTGTTTACTATAAGCCCGCAATATCCCCAACTTCTTTTGAGGTGTTATATGAAATAATAGCTTTATGCGTTTTAGTTTTTTTTGCTCAGTTTTATTTTCAACACTCTAACATAAATGCAGAGATATATAAGGCGCCCACACATGTTAACGCGTATTTTTATTTAGAGAACGTTTCAATTCGATCTAACAACCGTCAGTAACCAGAACAAAATTTGCAATTGGTTTCCTGGTCCTTGAAAGAGGAAGAACTGTCAGCTAATTTATATTTGCCACTCAGAAACCCATGCCAAAAAGAATTCGCTATAGGGCGATGTTACACGATCAATGTTTTGTAATTGTTGTTGTTTTGAAAAATGAACTCTGAGCAAAAGAGAGAAGGAACACATTTCACAACAGGGCATCAAACAAAACGATGAAAAGAGAGTAAAAACCAAAAACATTGACAGCAAAACATTGACCGTGTAACATTAGCCATAGAAATTGAGTAAAAAACAAAAACATTTGGGAAATTTAAAAAAAAAAGACATTCTGGAAAAGGAACATGAAATAATTGTTTAAATTATGCTAAATCTCTAAATCTGTTATAAAATATTTACAGAGCTGTTAACAGCAACTTCTCCAAGTTACTAATTTTTTAACATATTTTGTTGACAGCAAAATATTTTAAAAGTGATAACAGAGACTCTGTTAACAACACTTTTTTTATTGCTATTATCATATATTAAAGTAAATAATTATTTTATAGAACTTTAATTACTTAATAAAGAATAAATGTTTCTTTCCGCAATATAATTTACATTCACAATTATATTCATGTTAAATACAAACATTACTATAGTGTGCCATTCATAAGCAGTAGCATAACATTAACAGAGACTGCAAACACACTGTTATTACAAACATCCACTGTAGATTCATTTACATTCCACTCTTTTAGTCCAATACATAGATACATTCCAAATCCACACATTAAATTTCTCCTGCTCTTCTCTTAGTTTCATATTTTAACACCAGATAGTGTTGTTGTATCTTCTCAATTTGACAGTTTGTTTTGCGGTTGTCAGCACTGCCTTCTGAGAAATGTCAAAAATTTATTTGGCATTTTCAGTTGTCAGCGATATTTCCAGCGCGAAGGGTGTTTGTTGTTGTCTTGTGTATTGCGCTTCGAATGTGTATATAAACAAAAAACAAATTTTGACATTTCGGCGTCGCGGAAATGCAATTTTCATTTTAAATTCTATTAAAAATTTGTGTTTTTATTAATTAAAATTATTGGTAAATGCAATGGCGCTGTATTTTTAATAGAATACAAATAAAATGTAATAATTTGCTAATGAATTTCATGCGATAAAATCGATAAAAACAACGAGAATCACTGAAAAAAAAAGAAAATCTGTTTTGTTTACAATTGTTTATGCTATAAAAAAAAGTGAGATAAAATTGTTTTTTTTTTGTTTGTGCTGTGCTATTGCTTAAAAGTTTTCGTACCTTAATTAGAGTAAATAAAAAATTGGGGAAAAAAAATATTTGTGCATTTGTTTGTATTTGTTTGCATGCAATAAAAATTGTTAAAAATTGTGTGAAAAAGTGAAAATTTATGTGATTTTCTTCTACGACGGAGAGAAGAAATTTTCGTTTTGTACAACACAAAATGGCCACGACGAACTTGAACTCTGTTGCTGCAGCGATGTCGCTGCGGATGTTCACAATAGGATGTTGCCTGCTGTCATTGCTGGGTTACGGTCATGCTCATCTCAATTTGTATCTGAATCCGCAGGAAGTGATGCGTTTATTAGGTGAGTTTTGAAATAATTATGTATATTTGTATTTTAAGAATGTTGAGCTCAAATAATAAGTATTTAGAAGAAGATTGCAAATTCTTATGTAAACTTTTGTTTTTGATTAAGTTCTAGTTTAGTTTTAATGAAGAAAGACGTCGATATCTTGGAGATTTATGATTTGTTTATATTGATATGTCTAAAGGGCGCATTTTCCTATTAGAAACATTAAAATATCCAATTAGTTTTGTCGCCGTGGTCACCTTGATTTGGTTTTAGCCCGCGGGCAAAGAATTGAACACTCGCACCTTAATGTTTTTCTGATCTGGCAATGTCAAAACGTCATTCAAGGTTTATACTTTTATCGTTGTGAAGTTCACAAACGAGAAACGTTTAAAAATTATTAAAGATTGCTATTGAAATTCTGAATCGGTGATCGATATTTTAAGAGCGCTTACTTCGAATTTCTGTCGTAATATTCGTCCCACCAGACAGGCTTTGAGTGCTTTAGTGGATAAATTCGAGTCAACACATTCACTATTGAATATCTCTGTGCCGGTGAGACAATGCACCGGTCGAAATATCAAAAATATCGCAGCCATAAGTGCTTCAGTTCAAAATCAATCGATTCCACAACGTGCACAGGAATTAAGAATCTCTTAGTCCACATTTTGACGAATTTTGCGTAAAATCTTAGCCTACACCCTCACAAGGTCAAACCAACTCAACAAGTGAAGCCTTGTGATCATTTGAAGTGCCGAAACTTCTCCGATTGGGGTCTGCAAAAGTTTGAAAAAAATTTTAAGATTCATCGGAAAATCATCTTCAGCTATGAAGCTCATTTTTGGCTTAATGGCTTTGTCAGTAAGCAAAAAATGCATTGTAGTGCAGCAACAAATCCTCAAGTGCTTCAAGAGACTCCATTGCATCCATAAAAAGTGGCCGTGTGGTGTGAATTTCATGCCGGAGATGCGTTTGAAATTTATTTTGTCGTCCACCGTTTTCTTTTTTTTTTGATGTTATGATCAATGGAGTTCGCTAACGTGCCATGTTGGAAGACTATTTTTGGCCAGAATTGGATGGACTTGACATCAGTAATATGTAGTTCCAACAAGATGGTACCACATGCCACACAGCTAGCCAAACAAATGATTTATTGAAGGGGAAGTTCGGTAAGCGTGTAATCTCTAGAAATTATCTGATCGAATGGGCACCTCGCTCATGCGATTTAACGCCGTTTGATTTCTTTTTATAAGGTTCACGTTCGGCATTGTTCCTGAGCTCCTCTAAGGTTGTTGACTTGTTGCCATAAACCTTAAGTCGTTGGTTAGAGCAACTCAGGAACAATGCCGAACGGGAATTTGTCGACGTTCCGGCCGATATGTGTGGAAGAGTGGTGGGAAATTGGATCCAAAGAATCTATCGCTGCAAACGTGATCGATGTGGTTATACAATCGATATCGAAATCCATACTTAAATACAACCTGGAATAACGGTCGTTCACCAGTGGCATGAGCGGTTCAAAAATGGTCGTGAGTCAATCGAAGATGATGAATGCAGTGGCAGACCATCGACATCGAAAACCGACGAAAACATTGATAAAGTATAAGATATTTTAGTCAATAACCCCAAATTAACCACCAGAGAGATAGCAGAGGACTTGAACATTGCCTATGGATCCGTCCAAGACATTTTGGTTAATGATTTGGGTTTCTGTCGAGTAGCAGCAAAGTTGTTGTCAAAAGACCTCAATTTCATGCAAAAAAGAGACAGTGTTGACGTCGCAAAAGATATGATTTGCGAGACTGAATCCAATCCCACATTCATCAAAAGGATCAGTAAATTTTACAAGGAGAATCCGATAATTTTTTCTATTTTTTATTAATTTTTTAAACTTTTCAAACTGATTCAGGACGAAACTTTAAATCAAAAGCAGTTACTGACCTAGAAAAACTTTGAATGCAGGAGTGCTCAGTATCACCTTCTCTTTTTGAATCCGTAATCAAACCTGATGTCGAAGAAAACAAATCGGATTTGATCGCATAGTGTAACTAAGATTTCAAATTTATTTTTTATATTTGACTTTTTAGAAAAAAAAACACCGATGGAAGTAAAAAATATCGTTAAATAGATTTTATTTTGACTTTTTTCCCAACCATTGGAAATTAATCTCAAAAATTAGAATAAAGTTTTCACATTTCGGGGGGAGTGAGGGGGTCCGAACCCCCAAAATCTCCCCCCTAAATACGGCCTTGGTCTGCAATGACAGCTAGGCTGCACTAAAGACTCTTGCTAACCCTGTCTGCTTCTCGAAATTAGACAGCGAATGTAAGACTAAGCTTAATAGTGTTGAAAAACACAAAAAGGTCTGCTTCAAATGGGTCCCAGGACACTTTGGTATTGCAGAGAACGAATTGGCCGATGTACTGGCCAATGTAGGCTGTGCGATTTTATCATGAGGCGCGGAACCTTATTTTGGCATAAGATCTGAAGAAATCATTCGTTAGATCAACGACTCTATGGGATCTATCCTCAAAAGTAGATGGTCTGAGCTTGATACCTGGAAAAATATAAAGTTCTACAGAAAATTAGCGGAATTTCTTCTAAAATTTAAAACGAAAGACCTAAGATTACTAGTTGATGCAATCACCGAGCCAACATGGGCATTATCACCGATCCCATTTGCCAATCCTGCCTTGAGAAAGTCGACACTACCGAGCATTATCTCTTGAGTTGTTTGGCTTTTGCAAGAACCAGTTTAAGGCTGTGCTGGGTAGTGATATTTTGAGTATGAACAATGTTTACACTCCCTCCCTCTCCCCGAGCTTCTCAGGCTTATCAACGAAACTAAGAAGTTCAGGGTTGAGCGACCTGCCATTCCTTCTATTTCTCAGTTACTATTTTGTTCTGTCTTTCTACTCCCTTATATAGTTCTATCTTGGGTATATTACAATGATCCTTGAGATTAAGCAAGCACCTAATCTCGTAAAGTTATTAGGCATTCTATTAATTTAGTATGTCTACTAATTGATCTGTCACTGAGCACTGAGCAAGCCCTAAGTTTCGTCCACCCCCGCACTTTATATTTTAAAAATATCATTTTTCTCTTCACTGCTAGCAGTAAGTATAACTAAAGTATGCAAAAAGTGTCACAATAAGTTCTATATTTGTTCCGAAGCCTCGAGCATTGCCATCACCACCGTCATCATTACTGTCACCACCAACAACAACAACAACAACAACATTAGCATCAGCATCAGCATCAACTCAGTCACGTTTGTCACACTTCTTCTGCATATTTATTTATTTATTTATTTGGTTGTTTGTTTTTGTTTTTTATTCCAAGAAATGCTCCAAAAAAAAAAAGTTTTTCTTCTAGTTCTTTAGTTTTAGTTTTGTTTTTATTTGTTTTTGTTTTCGTTTCGTTTTTTTTTTTCAACCAACCTCCCCCCCCAACAAATATCACAGACAAACTTGAAGTTTTCGTTTTAGCTTCAGCGGATGTTTATTTGCATATTCACCTGATTGTGTAAATAGACAAAACAAACCCAACTAAACTGAACTAAACTAAACTGAACCGAACCTTACTGAAATGAACTAAAAGATGCTGAAGTCGAAAAGAAAAAAAAAAAAACAAAAATCTGGGAAATTTGAAATATATTTACAAATAGTAACAACAACAACAATCATAACATAAAACATAACAATGACACAAATTAGTAACAAATTTTTTCGGAAGAAAATAAAAAAAATAAAAATGAAAAAAAAAAAACAAATAAAAATAAAAAGAATATAAAATTCAAATTAAGCATGAATTGACGACAAATGAATATAGCAACAACAACAACAACAACTGCTTGTTGCACTAGAGAAATGCATCTACATATCTATCTAAAATATAGTTAGATATCTACACATATAAACTTAGTTATATACTCGTACATACAATATGCAACATCATGACAAATGAAAAATTCTAATGAGATGCTGGCAATGCAAACAATCTTCATTTGGATTTGAATCTCTATAGTTACTTCATCATCTTCCCAGATCTCTGTATGCACTGAGTACAATTTGATGTGTATCTGATTTGTGTAGAGTTTGAATTTGTTTTTCTATTTCTTCCTGTTTTTTTTTTAGGAATTTACTGCATAAGCAGTTTGCTTTTGAGAATTAATTTTATTTAAGAAAAGAGCTTAAACAAATACTCACTTGCTAGGCAAACAATTAAGATTTTTGGTATCATTTAAAATTTCTATTTGTTTTGAGGCTATACATATATGTATGTTTGTATGTATGTAAATGATAATGACAATGTTAGAAATAATCATTTGTATTCTTGTGAAAAAGGGTTTTCATTTAATTGAAGTTCGTTAGCAGCTATTTTAAAGCAATTAAATTAGTTAAGTATAATTTGAAATAAAGAAATCAATTTATAAAAAATTTTATTTATTTACTTAATACCAGAAAATCTTAAGAAATTTTGGAAAATTTATGAGTAATCGCGTTCGTTTCAGCAGATTTTGATGAGCAACTTGCCTCAATGACATGCAATTCGAGAAATAATTTGACTCTTCGTCTCCTGAGGATTAATTTGGCGTATAGGTATACGAATTTGTACACACATACGTCAAATCAATTCTCAGGCGACGTCTTGTTGCATACGCACTTGCTCTGCATTATTCAGAATCATGGTGAAATTATGAGCAAGGTGATAATCAAGAATTAAGGCGAATTCACTGACACGAGTGCCGTGCTCTCTTTTCTTTTTTTTTTTTATATGTAGTTTTTATGCACTCAATTTAAGTGATACGAAAATGCTCTTTTTACAGTTGCGAGGGAAAACCTCATGGTGAGAGTGTTTTACAGTCATTTCTAAAACATATACATACAAACACAATTGAAGGCATTTGTTAATGTATGCGTGAGTTTGTGAGAGCTTGCGCTCAGCACCTTACTTGCTGGTATAGGCTTAAAAATTAGTGCTTTAGAGATGCTTAGCTATCAGAGAGAGAGAGAGAGAGAGAGAGAGAGAAAATTATAACTGCAGTTTTTAATCTCTTTTGAAGATTTATTATGGCATAAAGGCATATTCGCCGACCGAGTACTGAACTCTCCTTTGTTTTTTTTTTACATGAGTTTGAAATTGAATTGAGTGAGTAAAAACTTCATATAAAAAAAAACGAGAAGAGAGTACGGCACTGGGTTGGTGAATTCGCCTTAAGTCTTGATCGCTTATATTTCAGTTAGAAATAATATATTAAATGGGTATAATTGTATTTCATTGATAGGACTGATAAACGAGTTTTTCTAAATATGCAATGAATTATAGTTAATCTGAAATTTTACCCTTCTCCTCTTTCCCACAGAAATTGCAAAAGAAACTGGTGAGAATGTTAACAGTTTTCTAGAGCTTTGAGCTGAAAAAATTAGCTATATATGTAGAATAGGAAATCTAAATAACATTTGAATGTAATATTGAGTGTAATCATCACTCATAATTTTACATCTGTTGCCACGTTTTTAGTAAAACCAAAGACAGTGGCCTTTGTGTCGGCAGTAGGTATTTTTAACGAGATTACAATGACAGGCTTTTTGGTCGAAATTTTCAAATGCAGTAGGTATTTTTATTTAAATTTCAAGCCAAAGAAGATTTCAAGACTTCATTATTCAGTATCGCTTGGTAGCTCAAATCCCATATTAAATGCAGACTATGTCTTCAGCCTTAAGAGTTATGAACTACTGGCCTTAGAGAGCAAAACTAGTCTGAATGTAGTAAAAACTTCGACTACTCTCATTAAGATCTTATACACCTATCCCTTTATTCAGTGGCGGATTTACAAGGGTGATTTTATAAATATTTCAAACATTTTTTTGAAGGCACAAAAAACGTCAGACTCTCATTTCGAAATCTTTAGTTCCGCTGGTAAGTAGCTCCATTTATTAACATTGCCAATTATTTTGAATATTACAAATATTCGGTCTGAAAAACCAAAGCATGCCTTAAGAACTCAATCTTTCTGCTGCTCTAGAGCTGTGGCAATGCAATGACAGTTCGGTTCTAACGCCTGGTTTTCACTATTTCAAATTCAATCAAATTTGCCAGCATGTTGGCCAATTTCATATGGGAAATTCGTTATATTGTTATGACTCATAATGTCCTCGGTGTTTCGGTTCTAAAATTTAATCACTCTTTTATTCTACATCTGTAGAAGTGTGATGGCAGTTCGATTCTAAGTAGTTCCAGTGTTTAGCAGTGATGAAAATCATGTGGTATTCAAATATTTTGTTCAGAAAAGGAACAGCTGTCAATGGGAATAATGATCTCGATGTTCATATTATTTTCATACTAAATACGACCCATTACGCTTTAGCTTATAGATGGCCAGAAAGGTATAAGCTTGGGTAAGGGACCCGAGTAGAAGATTAAGTAATGCATTCAGATCAGAGTCAGCTTTAAAAGGGAAAGCTCTGAAGTCTGGTAACACAATGAATTTTCAGTCTATTGCTCACATATATTTTTTAAAGTGACTCTTTTATGACGCGTTAGGTATGTTTATGTGTAAAAAACATAGAATCGATGTGGTGTTGATATTGATGCAATACATACAAAAGAACGAGTAAGTAAACAGTAAATCAACTCTAGCTAGTACCATGCAAGAACAACATGAACAGCACTCTCTCTCTCTCTCTCTCTCTCTCTGTCTCATATTTATGCATTTGCACTACACAAAATTCTTGCAAAAACAATACGACTAACAATAACAGTAAATTACTCTAAAGTTTATCATTCGTTAATTTAAGATGAGATTGAAAAAGCCGACTAGTATTGCATAAACCCGATTCCCTTACAAAAAATTTGTTCATATGAAAAAAAGTCCGATAACGATGTCAGCTCTCTCATGTACTACAAGGCAGAATTACACCAGGTGGTAGCAACAAGTACAACAAGACAATAACAACGTATTACTTTGTTGCTACAAAAACCCAGAAATGTTAAAAATACAAGAACAAATGCATGGAAAATAGACAAAAACAAAAACAAAGATAGTGACAGTTTTGAGTCTCTTTTATATAAAAACAAAATGAAAGAAGAAGAAGAAGAGAGAGTTGAAGCTGCTGTCAACTGTTATTATGTCGCCATGGTACTTTGTTTCTCTCGCATTTAAGAGGAAGTAAGAGTTAACAAGAGAAAAGCAACAACTAAATGTGGCGTATCTATAGAATATTGAATTAAAAATATTTATTTCATATTTTTAGCCACCGTAAGCTAATTGTATTATTCCTTGAAATTTAAAACACGAGTTTTGATATTTTCTGTTTTCAATTATACACGCATTTACATTTGGTAGGTAGTTATATTTTGTTTTTAATTTGAAATAATTCAAAAGGCAACTTTCTTTTAATCAAAGTTTTTACTCTTTTACTGTGTTCCACATGACACATGTAGTTTTTATGTGAACAATTCCTTTATTTTTACTGAGCAGAAAAAAATAAAAATTCAATTAGCTTTAAAATAAAAAGTTTATTTTGCATTTAAAAACAACATTGGTTCCAATAAATATGCCAAATTTTGTGTGTTTGCTAATTTAACAAACAAACAAAAAAAAAAAAAAAAATGTCTTTCATTCTCTTTTTCTGCATAGTTAGTTAGTTAGTATCTTAAATCAATTGTAATAGTTTTGCTTACTGCAGGCAAAAAAGTTTCTCTGCTCATGCATGCACAAAATAAATTAGCAATTAAAACTGAAGATGAGAAAGAAAATAAAAAATGAAGCTAGCTGTTGTTATTTTAAATAATTATAAAAATTAAAAGCTATTTAATTGCACAAGAAAATAAATTTCACAAAAAAAAGAAGAAGAGAAAAACAATGAACTAAATTTAAAAAAAAAATAAATAAAAAAAAAACTAATGAGTAACACTTGCATCTGTGCAACAGCAGCACACATTAAATTTAATCATCTTACAGTGAGTGAATGAGTCAGTGAGTGAGTGACCTGCTTAAGATAAGAGCGTATAAACAAATACAATCGACTTCACATTCATAAACCTAATAGTTGAAGTATGAAATCAATGTAATAGAAAAACATTTAATATTTATAAACAAAAATGCAAATCGAATCAAAACCAATAATATAATTGAAGACTACAAAAATAAAATTGTACAATATATAAAAAAGCAATAAATCAATTCAATTAATTTGCATTTAATTTTTGACCAATTCATTATTATTAAGAATGCAAAAATATATTGTATAAAAACATACTTATATACATATCGTCGCTTGAGAATTGATTTGGCGTATATGTATACGAATTCATATACATATGTATACGAATTCATATACATATACGCCAAATCAATTCTCAAGCTATGATATGCCAAAAAAATAAACATGCAAACAAATCAAAATTAAAATTTATTATCTTTTTTCTATACATATTTATGTGCCTACATATGTCTGAATGTCTGTCTATCTGTTCTTCTGACTGTGCCGTTTTCTTGCTTCAATTCTTATAATTTTTGTTTTTTTTTTTGTTGAGGGAGAAAATTACTGCGTTTTCGAGTTCGAGTGAGTGAGTGTGCGAGTGACTTATTGCAGATTCCGAACTTGTGTGTAACATTCAAAAATGTCATAAATATTATGTGTGTTTTTGATGTGGGAAACAAAAGAGAGAGACCCAGACAGGCAAGAAATTGCTTGCTTGCTTGCATTTAAACGCTTAACATTGGCATTAGCATTTGGTAATAAAAAATATAAAATAAAGAAATAAAAATTAATTTTATTTCAATTTATGTTTTGAGAACTTGGAAAAAGAAATCGCATTTGAGAACTTCAAAATTAAATCGCATTTGTGAACCTCAAAATGAACAACAACAACATGACCAACATGCCAGAAGGATCAACACGCACGCAACATAAAAATTTGTTGCTATATTGACGCTAATATATTCTTAGAATCTCACAAATACATTCAAAAAAAGAAAAAAAGTCAGATACTTTCACGTACTTTTTCAGTGACACTGCCTTGCCTTGGATTATTGTATATGGGTGGAGATATTTTTGTTTGTATGTATATGTACATATATGTTAGTATGTATTTGTGACATTTTATTTTTATTATTATTATTTTTTTTTTAATTTTTTTATGACTTTCTGTTTGCATTTAAATTTCAATTTATGACTTGATGCCATTTGCTGTTCATTGAAAAAATTTAAATAAATTCTTTTGTTATATTATTATTGTTGTTGGTTTTTGTTTTCGTTATTTATATATCATATATAAAGCATATTACCAACTAGCTCCTGTTGTTGTTGTAATAATAAAAATATTTTTTGTTGCATTTTATTTTTATTGATTCATTTAATGAAGTCGTAATTAAATTGATGACACATTCCTTTTGGTTTTTTTTACGTTTTTTTATTTTATTTTTCTTTCTTTCATGGAAATTTTCACTTCATAATCAACTTTAGGCAGTAGCGGGTGCAAAGGGGGAATAAAAACACTTGTTGAAGTAATGTAAAAACAATTTTAAAAAAATAAAGAAAAAAAACTGCACTTCCCCAATCAGTAAGGTGTGGATCGGGGATCGTTTTTTTCATATTTTTATTTCGTGCTAGGTAGGCTTCACTCAACTCCGCTGTTCGGTCCGCTGACAAAGTTTAAGTAATGCGTAATTTTGTTACAAAAAAAACACCTTGAGCCAGTAAAAAAGGTAGTAAAAACAGTAGTAAAAAAGGTAGTAAAAAAGTAGTAAAAAAGGTAGTAAAAAAGGTAGTACAAAATGTAATAAAAAAGGTAGTAAAAAAGTAGTAGAAAAAATTAGTAAAAAAAACTAGTAAAAAGAAGTAGTAGAGAGAAGAATTAAAAAAAGTAGTAAAAAAAAAAGTAGAAAAAAGTAGTAAAAAGTGTAGTAAAAAAGTAGTAAAAAGGTAGTAAAAAAATAGTAAAAAAGGTAGTAGAAAAAGTAGTAAAAAATAAAGTAAAAAATAAAGTAAAAAAGTAGTAGAAAAAAGAAGTAGAAAAAATTAGTAAAAAAAGTAGTAAAAAAGTAGTCGAAAAATAGTAGAAAAAATTAGTAAAAAAAAGTAGTAGAAAGAAGATTTAAAAAAAATAGTAAAAAAAGTAGTAGAAAAAAGTAAAAACAAGTGTAGTAAAAAAGTAGTAAAAAAAGTAGTAGAAGAAATTAGTAAAAAAAAAAAATAAAAAAAGTAATAAAAAATGAATTAAAAAAGTAGTAAAATAAGTAGTAGAAAAAAGAATTAAAAAAAAAATAGGAAAAAAGTAGTAAAAAAAGTAGAAAAAAAGTAGTAAAAAAAAGTAGTATAAAAAAGTAGTAAAAAAAAGTAGTATGAAAAAAGTAGTAAAAATGTATTTAAAAAAGCCATTGTACAAAATTTCAGTACTGGACTGTACATAAATGGTTCCAAAGATATTCCGTACTACAAATAGTTCCTGAGATATCTCGTCATGTTGTATTTTCAGTTTGTATTGAAGGAACCACGCCCATTTGACATTAAGAACTCACACTCCACTATAACCTTGCATACCAAATCTTAGAACCGTACTACAAATGCTTTCTGAGATATCTCATAATGAAGATTGAAGTCGTATGGGAAGTGCCACACCCCCCTTTCCAATCCCACTCAAATCTTTTCTGTAGTATGACATTGTCATACTACGTCGTTGTACGAAATTTCAGTTCTATATTGTGTATTGTTCGAGAGATATACTCAAATAAGCATATGATTTGTATGGGAGGTACCACGCCCATTTTTCCAAGCCTTGAATGAATATTACTTTCGTACAAAATCTTAGTACTGTACTACAAGCAGTTCCTACGATGAAAATTCAGGTTTGCATGGGAGATACCATGCCCACTTCTCCAATCCCCGTCATGAAGGTTAGCTTCCATAAGGACTGAGGTACCGCAACATGTTAGACTCGTGAGGCAAAAGGTTACAATACCAACAAGACCCTCGTTAGTTTCTCTAAATGCCCACCTCAAGAAGCACTCGTCAGCGACAGGATAAACCTAGCTGAGGGCCTCGTCAGAAGCTCAAAAATTATTCGACTTGAAGCGAGCAGTTGTGCTGCTGAAAGATTTTGAACGGAATTTAAGTTTTTGGTAGGCGATGTACCCCTATAACCCCCTCTGAATCCACCACAGCCCATAACGGCTATACCCACACTATCTCTCACACGCAACACACACACTTATACATATATGTATGTATACATTTTAAGCCATAAAGTATGCAACTAATTAAGCATTTAGCATTTAAAAGCGTTCAATTCTTTTTTATGCGTTTTCGTTTTTCCACTTATTTCTATATATTTAGATATATTTTTATTATTATTAAAAAATTCTTTTGTCATAAATATTTTTATTACAAATCCACACACACACAAACACACATAAATACATTAACATATACACACACACATATATACAGAACATTTTAATGGATGTATGCATTTTCCTAAATGAATTTCATTTTATTTCAGTCACGTGCCCTTATGCACTTTGCATTTGCTATGCAGCGACAATGGCAGCCTAAAATCCGCGTTTAATTAAAATACAATATTTAATTTGGCAATTTATAAGCTTGTGAAATTAAGAAATTAGTGAGAAAAATATAATAAAAAAAAACAAGTCAATAATAAATAAGCGCCCACATAATATTTTTAACTAATATCAAATTACCCATAAATTTATGGTTTCCTTTTAATGACGTGGTTTGGCATTTATTATCTGGCGAGTGATGGTGCGGCGAGGAGAGCTGGATGTGGGTTACCCAGGTGAAATTATTTAGGCGTGAAAAGTAAAGTCAGTTGATACGCCGGAAGGAATTATTGTTATTTCAACTAATTTTGTAAAATAAAATATACCATATTTGAATTAAATACACAGTCAGAAAGAAAAAGTTCTAAAGTTAGAAGAAGAGGTTCTGAAAGGAAGAAAATGTTCAAAAAGATAGAGAGGCTCAGGGGGGAAAAAAAAGTTTAGAAAGAAAAAAGTTGGAAAAGAAGAAGATGTTCAGAAAGAAAAACAAGTCAAGAAAGTAACTGAAGTTCAGGAAGAAAAATAAGTTTAGAAAAAAAGAACAAGTTTGGAAAAGAAGAAGAAGTTCAGGAAGAACAAGTTCAAAAAAAAAACATGTTCAAAAAGAAGAACAGATTCAAAATAGGAACAGAAAATTCAGAGTAGGAAGAACGAGTCCAGTGAGTATGAAGAGGTTCACAGTGGAGACAAAAAAAAAAAGTATTCACAGTAGGAAGAGAGGTTCACAGTTACCCATAAAAGAAATTCATTGTAAGAAGAAGAGATTCCCTGTGGAAAGCAGATAACCGAGAGTTTCAGGGTAGGGAGAAAAAGCTCCATGAAAACAAAGACGTAAGGTTCAATACCGAAAGAAGAGGTTCATCCCCGAAAAAAACGATTCTGATAAGGAAGGCGAGGTTCAAACTATAAAGAAGAGCTTCAGTGATGAGTTAGAGAAGTACAAAGAAACTTAGTGAGAAAGGAGAGACTCAGATAAGAAGAAACTGTTTAGATAGTAAATAAGAAAAGTCTCAATGAAGAAGAAGTAGTCTCAGTGTGGAAGCAATATTCAGAAGAAGATGTACATTGAAGGAAAAGAAAGTGCCGTGCAGAAGCAGAAATACAAAAACGAAGAAATAGTTTAGTGTATGAAGAAAATACTTAAAGTGGGAAGAAGTGGGTTAAACGAGTACAAAGCGGGTTGGTGAGAAGAAAAGAATTAGAGAGCAGGGAAAACAGTATACCAATCTGGCTGTAAATGTTTACGAATCTTTGATCAAAATTTTAAAATTCAAAATGGCGGCTTCAAAATGGCGATCAAAAAAGTTTTAAATCTATCGAATCTGGCTGAAAAGGCTTATTCCAAGATTTTTGGGGTCTTCAAATCCGAATTTTTGATCAAAATTTGAAAACTCAAAATGGCGAATTCAAAATGGCGACCAACAAATTTTTGATTTATCGTCGAATTTGATTGAAAATGCTTACTTCTTGAGGTCGCTGAATTCGAATCTTTGGTTAAAATTTGAAAATTCAAAATGGCGGCTTCAAAATGGCAACCAACAAATTTTTAGTTTAACTAATTTGACTGAAAATGCTTTCTCCAAGGTTTTTGGGGTCGCTGAATCCGCTGAATCTTTGATCAAAATTTTAGAATTCAAAATGGCGGCTTCAAAATGGCGATCAAAAAAAGTTTAATTCAATGAATCTGACTGAAAATTTTTCTTCGGGGCTTCTTGAGGTCGCTGAATTCGAAACTTTGGTTAAAATTTGAAAATTCAAAATGGCGAATTCAAAATGGCGACCAACAAATTTTTAATAAATCGTCGAATTTGATTGAAAATGCTTACTTGGAGGTCCTTGAGGTCGCTGAATTCGAATATTTGGTAAAAATTTTAAAAATCGAAATGACGGCTTCAAAATGGCGACCAAAAAAATTTTTAATTTTTTAACGAATTTGACTGAAAATTCCTACTAACAAGTTTTTGGATTCTATATATCAGAATCTTTGATCAAAATATAAAACTTTAAAAATAGTGGCTTCAAAATGGCGACCAAAACATTTTTCCTTTAAAAAATTTGACTGAAAATTTTTTTTCTGGGGGTTTTTGGGGCTGCTGAATCCGAATCTTTGATCAAAATTTTAAAATTCAAAATGGCGACTTCAAAATGGCTTTCAAAAAATGTTTTATTCAACGAATCTGGCTGGAAAATTTTTTCTTCGGGTTTTTTGGGGTCTCTGAATCCGAATATGTGGTCAAAATTTGAAAATTCTAAATGGCGACTTCAAAATGGCGACCAAGATATTTTTATTTTTTCTAATCTCACTGAAACTGTTTACTCGGCGGTATTTTTGGGTAGGCTAAATCCGAATCTTTGATCAAAATTTCAAAATTCAAAATGGCGGCTTCGAAATGACCAACCAAATTTGTTAGCTTTTGAATTTTTTTGATCACCATTTTGAGTTTTTTAAAATTTAATAATTTCTTATTTTGAGAAAATTTTTTTTACCACATTTTTGGCATGCAAATTTTATTTTCACTGGGTTATTTGTTAAGAGGTTAAGATTGTAAGGCATAAATATTCTCAAAAAATAAATTCTATGATTTTTTCAACCTCTAAAGTCGTAATGCCCCCTTAAGTATTAAAATTTAAATGTTATATTATTGATAGACGTGCATTTATCGAAATGAAATAATATTAACTATAAACATGCAAAAAAGAAGAAGAAGAAGAAATAAATGCCTATTTTACCGCAATTTAATAATGAAATTATATTCATAAATGTATTGCATATAAAATTGCAACTCAATTCTCAAGCACATACACACAGATATACATACCAATAAGGAAATAAAGTAATTTAAAGTGCATTGCACTATTAGTTATGAGAAACGATGACGATGATGATTCACAATCGATTCACTTCGATTTTTACTATTTTTCACAACAAATTTTGTGATAGCGAAATTCGCTTCATTTATATTCATAAACCGAGAAAGAAAACGAATAAAAAAAAAATAAACAAAACAGAAATGACAATATGGAGAATTGACGTCTGTCAGGCAATAACTGATAACCCTTTGCGCTCGCTGCGAGATGTCATTATCCTGAAATATGAAATATAAATCGCATCCAATCGAATCGGATTCGCATTGCATATTGCGGAACAAAAAAAAAAAATTATTCTGAATATTCATAATATTGCGGCACGCCAAACAAACAAACAATCATAACGGAATATTGTGAAACTCAAACTCGGCATGCAACCACAATTTACATATATGTAAATATGTATGTGTGTGTGTGTCTGCGCGAAAGCAGATGCAACATGTTGCATGTTGTAAGAGCGCGCCGCCGAAAGGCTTTATAGGTTGCTTTGTGATATGAAAAAAAAGAAGTAAAACAAATACCGCAAATATCATAATTATGTTGTTGCACATGGCAACCCGCAGTAGTTCTAACTGGATTCCCAACTTCTTAGCTCTCATCCTCATCTCCTTCATCTTCATCGTCACCTTCTCTACCGTTATCTCCTCCTTCATCACCACATTCCTATCCACTTCAATTCAAATTCCATTCACTAAATGTAGAGTAAATTGAGGGTAATGATGAGTAAATACATTCAGTTGGTTATGAGTGGGTGGGGTGATGGGGGGGGGGGGGAGGAGGGGGAGTGGAGGGGTGGTGGAGCGGGACTTGTTGTCCAAAACGTTTATACGCTATTTGCTACAATCGTATTTTGTGTTTGTTTGTGTTGCATGCATCATTGCTGTTGGTTACATTTTATGAGATAAGAACCAGCAAAAGGTGCTTGCTGCCTAACTAAATTTGTTGTTGGGCAACTAACTATCACTATCTGATGTATGCATCTTCAATTCATTCGTGTAACTAGCAGTAACACATACTTGTATTTTCAAGTATGTATGTGTGTGTAAGTAAGTGTATTTGTATGTGTTTACTAGGCAAATGAGATAGGGATAAATTTTGTAATTCAAAACCATTAGTCTACGTCAAAAGCAATTGACTTAAATTTTCGCAATGACGTGCAAGGCATTACTACATACACACACACACACACACACATACACAGACACATACATACACACACTACACTACACTAACTAACATAAGTAATTCATGAGGGTGGTGTTTGTTCACCGGAAGCTTTGATTGTAGCAGATACACTAAAGAAAATGAAAACCAAATTTTAGTTATCTCTAAAGAATTTTCAGCACAACTTAAGATTTTTATATTTTTTGCAGAATATTTGTGAAAAGATTCAGAAAAGATTCTGTTGATCTACGTTCCTGAGCGGCCAACAGACTCCGGTTAAATGGAGTCTGGCATGTCGAGGCGGATGTCGAGGCACAGTATGATATACCACGAGTTGTCCGTACAGTGCCCACCACTGTTCTTGATGCCCGTGGACAATCTTTTTTCTTGCATCCGTTTCGGAAGAAGATATGAAGTCAGGTTCCCGAAACGTGATCAATGGTTAAGTCCAGAGGTCGTACTCCGGGGTCCTCGTTTTGTCTTCTATACCGACGGATCCCAAACCTCAAACGGTACTGAATCCGGTTGGTACTTGGACGATGAGACCAAGTACTCTTTTTCCACTGTACACTGGATTGGCGTCAGTCTTCCTAACGGAGGTTTTCGCTATCCCAGACGTGCTGAGCTGAATAATTGAGAAGAGGTGACATGGGAAGTGCATAGGTATCTGCAGTGATGGTCAAGCTGCACTGAAGGCCCTTGCTAACCCTGTCATTGTAGTACTTCAGCTATCAACCACATAGTTGATTCTTTGTGCGAGAGAAGCGGGGCATTCACTGAAATGGCCTCCCTAGCCTTTGCTGATTTGATAAGCCCAACGATTTTTTCCCCCCCCTCCAACCATGTTCAAATTATAAAACTGTGCTTTCAAATTCACAAAGCTAAAATCAGCTTTCAAGTTCCTAGTAGCAGAAAAATTATAAGTTACTCCCTTTTTTAATGTGTTAACATCTTTACTCGGGGCTGAAGGAAAATTTATAATAGTGAAGTGAATTGATAGAAATTAAAATCAAATGTCACGTCGATGTCGTGTGAGGTTTCAGAGTATGTGTGAGTTTATAAGTGTGTGTTTTATTATATATTTTACTTTAAGCCTAAAAGTATGCAAACCATAATTTCTATATCAAAAACGGTTGTGGAATGTATTTACTTATCAACGGAATAGTGGAACAAATCAAAAACTATTGTTATGCATTGTATTATAGTTTATTCTTTCGTAATTGAAATTTTAAAATAATTTTAACATTAGAAAATAAAAATTGAAAAATTAAAAAACCCATGGTTGCATTTTTTGGAACATAAAAACTAAAACTTTTATAATGAAGTAAACAACAATGCGTCACATCATGTGGCGCGTGCAGAAGGCATTTATTTTAATTTCTTAACCCTTTCGGGTCTGTAAGCGAACTAGTGAAAATAATGCAAAACCGAAAACGGATTCGTATTCTCTGACCTTCACTTTTTGTTATAATTTTTTAACAAAACAGAAGTTTTGCGGGTCACCAATGACCCTGTGGCCCTCAATGGGATTTTTTTTACTAACTTTTTTATTTTAATTTTATCAGATATTTTTTTTTTTAAGATAAATAAAGTTTTTTTTTATAAATCGTTCACTTAACCCTTTCCTGTCTGTCAGGAAATTAGAAGCAATTGAGTAAATTCGTATTCTCTGATCTTTGTTTTATTGAAAAAAGTTTTTTAAAAATTTCTATTGATGACCTTAGGGTCTCTAGAGACCCATAGTAAAGTTTAACTTCTAAAGAAAGTAAAACAAAAAGTTTAAAAAATGGGAAGTTATATTTGAGCAAATAGTTTTTGAACATATTTGAAATTTGGTGGATTTAGACTAAAATTGTCTAAATTGTGAGCAATTGAAAATAGGTAAACAAATTTTTATTTTTTTTTAGTTTAAGTCACTCTGGTGCCGGTGATTAAGTAGCAAACTTTTGTTGATTTATATGATCTAATTCAATAGGTTTATAATTATTTTTGGTTTACACCACTGGCTTTTTGAACGTTAATTGAAAACGCAAGTTTTACTTCGTTTTTTTCTCCAACGTTCCGCTGATTTCTTTTCAGCTTCTTTAGTTGTTAATAACAACTAAAGCACAATCAATTACATCAAATTTAAGTTTTGGATCACTCAAAGAAACGGAGCATTAAAAGTTCGGATAGTTTGACTAGAATCGCAACTCCATACTTCTGATTGACTACTTCTTTTGTCTTTTTCGAAATTAAATTTAGTGTTTTTTTGGTTTACAGAACCCAGTCAAGTTCTCTCGGAAACTTGGTAGAGTCAGAAAATCATAAAATTTTGTGTGTGCAGGCACTTAAGGTAGCAGTGGAACTTTGTTGTTTATTAGAAAATTATTAGAAAACATTTATTAACACATTCCCTTGAAGTTTCTGCAGTCTTCTTCTTTCTATTTTGTTGTTGCTTTTCTTCTGTTGATACTCTCTACACTTATCGGCACAAACACCACGACGTAGTAAACATATATAACACATAAGAGAAAAGTTCGTTTATATGCAATCAGAGAGAGAGAGAGAGAGAGGCGTCTATGTCGGCTCTCTCACTAATACACATGAGATACAACTGCGAGAAGCTGACTCTCTGCTTGATTGTATGTAGTCGAATAACAACTGCATAACTTCGTTTCTTACCACAACTGTTGTTGTTGAAGCTTTTGCATACTTCCTCTTTCGATTTTCTGAAGCTTTTTTTTTTTGTTTGTTAATACTCTCTACACTTATCGGCACAAATACGACGTAGTACACGTATATAACACATGAGAGAGAAAGCTCTCTCACTAATACACATGAGATAAAGCTGCGAGAAGTCGGCTCTCTGCTTGATTGTATGCAGCCGATCCCCATATGACCTCGTTCGCTAAACACTAACAACTACATAACTTCGTTTCTTACCTCGTTCGCTAAACACTAACAACTACATAACTTCGTTTCTTATTAGTTTCGTTTGAGTGTAATGAAAGCTCGTTTTCAAAAAAATTTCACTTTAAAAACTGAAAAAACAATTTTGGGTTACCGGTGACCAATTGTCTTGAAAGGATTAAACTATAAATACCAAAAAAGCCATTGACAACTGATTCATAGAAGAAATGCAAAGAAGATGCAAAATCTTTCGGACATGCATCACAAAAGCTCTATTTTTTAACAACGATTTTTCTTAGAAAAGCCTACAACACCTCCGCAAATTTCACAGATCTTGTCTAGGAGAATCAATAAACCATGTGTCGGCATAGCTTAACTCAGTGATAACTAACTCTTTTTTTTTCTAATAACTCTCAACTAAAATATAAACTTTTTCTATTAGTGTAACTATTTACGGATCTTTTCACGCATATCTAGGCCAAGTAAATAAAAGTTACTTTAACATTTACAAATGCATGCATATGTATGTATGTATATGTATATGTTGTTGTAATGTTTTGCTGCCACTATTTAGAAGCAATTTGTATTGCTCACCAATGAGATATGCCAAATCAGTTGTCACTCAAACATATGTCATTATGGCAAAAGCCAAAAGTAAACACGAGTAAGAGAAAAAAAAATAAAAAAAAAATGTAAATATGGGAAAACACAAAAGTTTTTTTTCTTTTTTCTTATTCTTCTTCATCTTAATACTGCTGCTTATTTCTGCTACAGCTTAGAAATATTTTTTTCTTTTTTTTTTCTTTTTTAGTTTTTATTTTGATTTTCATTTTCAGTTGGAGCGAAAAAAAAGTGTTGGGAAAAATAAGTTGGAAGTTGGAAAGTAGAAGAAATAACAACAGAATCCCTCAGCTTATCCATTTGTGATATCACAATGCGGCAGCTTGATAAATTATCCTTGTTCTCACATGTCATTGTTGTTTGGGAAAATAGTTTAGCTATACTCATACATAGCTATAGCAAAGCATAAGTTTCTATATGCAATGTGCTTCTGCTTCCTGGCAAATAGAGGAGACGATAAACGACAATGTATCTGCTATTGATTCTTTTTTTTTTTTCTCTTTTTATCTATACGAATATCTGTCTATCTAAATGTTGTATGTGCATACATATGTAGATAGATAGTTGGATGGATATATGCATGCAGTTATATAATGCTTTATAGTTTTAGAGATACATATCAAATTTCAATGAGCATGAACTTAAATGTATTCTATTTTATTTTATTTTACTTTATGTATGTATGAGTTTTTAGCTGGCATACGCTGCTCTCCTCCTGACATACACATACATACACATGCACACATCTGGCCCAGCATAATTTTGAATTTGTTTGCTTTTCTCCCTCATTGCCATAAAAAAAAAATTCATTGTTTTTACCAGGAAAAAAAAAGAACTAAAATAACAACAACAAAAAACAACAAGCGTATAAATCGAAAAATAAATAAAACAAATGATCGCAAACAATTTGTGCAAGAATAAAACAAGAACAAACAACAACAATAATACGCTATAGTTTTATTGAATTCGTGTGTATGTAAAATAATATACAGATGTATGTTTGTATGTGTATTTGTTTGCCTGTGTATTTGGCAATCAAAATCAATCGTTTCATGTAGTTATTTGCCATGAAATATTTTGATGGAAACTAATGTTGTATATTTAACGCAATCGTATCTTCAATAAATATTAAATGCTTGTCATACTCACTCACACATGCACACATACATCCAGACATAAAAGAGAGGCATAAGCTCGCGCTCTCACCACATGAGACTTGTTGTTTTACTATAACGTATCTCTCTGCACATAGACACATACACAGATACTCGAGGGAGACATAAGCTCGCGCTCTCTCCACATGAGATTTGTAGTTTTAGTATAAGGCATCTCTCTGAAAACAGACACACACATACATACATTAACATAACTACATGTCGTTGTTGTTGTTTTTTTTTTTTTTTAAATTATCGTAAGTTTCAGCGAAAAACACCGCAGGTTACCGCGTTGATAAATGATCCTTTGTTGTTATTATGATTGCGGGTACATTTTTGGAAACGCCACAGGTGATCTTTATCCCTCATTTTATACACTAAGCGGAAAGGCAAGAAAAATAAAAACAAAAACGGAGAAAAAAAAACTATAAAAAAACATTAATAAATTTAAATTTTAATAAACAACAAAACAGCAGTACTTAACTTACCTTTACTTACCTTACCTTACGTGTTGCGTTACTTCATCACATTACCTACACGTTCTTACTTCTTACCTAAAAAAAAAACTGAGTATTTTATTGGCGTCGTTAATTTGTGTCTCATTTTACAGTTGACCCTTTTTTTCTGTGATGCTTTAACGATTTTGTAAATTATGACCATTTAAGTTTTTGATGATTATGCTGACGGTGCTGAAGTTGAAGTTGAAGATATTGAATATATGTTATTAGTTAGACCTTAAGTTATTTTAGTTCAATAGTTATTAGGTATTTTATTTTTTTTTTAATAATTATGATTAACAAGCGAGAGAAGTTATTAATTACCTCATGGAAATGCCTACAATTGTTAGTTAGAAATAACTGCATGTTGAAAAAAAAAAAATTATAAAACACTGAAATATTCTTGGATTATTAAATATTTAGCTACTAATGAATTTACATTATCTAGGAATTATTAAAATGAAAAAAGCAGATTTAGTATACAAAATAGAGTGGAATACGGTTCTTTATTCTTAATCATAACTTAATATAAAATCCTTAATTTTGCAGATTTTTTTTATTAGAGTAAAGTTCTGAATAACAGAGTAAAAAAATAATGCTTTACCCTAGAGCGTAAACGCATCTAAAACTGATATAGTGCACTCTCTGCGATCAATGTTTCCAATTAAATGCGCCAGCAGCAAAACGTTTGTTTTTTATTATTTTTATTGTCGTAAAAATCAAGAAATAGACAACACTAATTTTCTCTCTTTCTCAGAGTAACAGAGTAACAAATAATTTACTCAAAAGTCAAACCAGAGTTAAAGTGTAAAGTGAGGATAAAAGCAAATGCCGCATACTTTGCTATTGTAGATTAATTTTGTGTTATAATTTTAACCTGTTACTCCGTCACCGTCCGTTACTCTAAAGCGTGAACAGGGCTATTATGTTTTCATCAATAAAGTTAACTTAACATTAAAACAAACATGCCCAGCCCTTGAGCTTTCACATGTACACACATAGAGCTTATGTGCTTTCACACATACACGATCAGATCGTACGTGTACCCAACACAATCGCACAATTCGCACAAATTGCATATATATTGACGTTGGGCATACTTGCATTCAAAGCTATACGATGCTAGTGTAGTACAAAACCATTCGGCTTTCTCTCTCTCTCTCTCATTCTCTCTCTGAAAGTCGGATTAATTGCATTTGCTTTTCGTCAATTCGCCGCAGACTAACTGTACATTGAGAGAAACATAATACTGCAAAGCGTAGGCCAGTGCAGAAAAGAAAGGCTTTGCTTTTACTATCCCTTTCTCTCTCTTGCTCTCTCTGAGAACATTTGCACATTTAGCGCAGTTGCTTCCAGTGTACTTCAGTGATGATGTACTTAATTTAACTTAGGTACAAAAATTGTACCTAAACGAACATGAATGTATCTAAAATAATATACTTCAGAATTTCAGTTATAATTTTAGATTTTCAGCCAAAATTATGTTTCAAAGCTAACAGCTCTGTTATAGCTGCTTATAAAAAGAAACATACATAACGCAAAAAAGAAAGCTTTTTACATAAATCGTTTAATGTTTATTAGAATTTTGACCAAATTTTATAAAATTGTTGCTAAATTTTTAAAAACTTTTTATGACTTTGATCCTCTTTAATCACCAAGAAACATTAATCGATTTGGAAAATAGTTTTTGAAGTATGTTTTCCTTAACCCTGTAGTAAGCTAATTTTTTCAGTAATAAAAAATATGAGGATTGGTTGATTTTAGTGTATAAAACTCGAAAATGAAGTCGAAAATCAAATTTACTCGAGGTGAAAAAACAGATGACATATAGTTTTGAGTAATTTAGGGTCGCTGACCTCGAATCTGAAGACCATTTTGCTCGAGATAATGATACATTAAATCATAAAAATAGCTTTATTAAGACTGTACAAGGACATTCTTAATTTATGTCTTATCGTTATTGGTGTCTATGGAAAAGTTGTTTAGTATAAAAAGAAGCATATTTTTTGTAAACACAAGAATCCTCCATCTAAGCTCCATACCCCAAATTTCGGGAGTTTTTTAACTACAGCTTAAAACAATATTGCCTACAGGCTAAAGGAATGATAAAAGTATTACAGTGTGTTTGAGGAAAAGTTTGCTTATCAAAAAGTATTGGGGGGGGGGGGGGTCCTAGATTATAAAAATACCATCCACCCCGTTATTCTTGGAAAAATAACTTTAAACGTTTTTTAATTTCAAATTTATACAGTTTGAAAAAGCGTTCCACCCCCGTGAATGCTTTACCAGATTATAAATCTATTAAACCCAAAAACGGTGTCACAAATATAACGGTACTTTTATCTAATAAAGAGCTAAAACTGATTTTACCAAAATCATTTAATATTTTCAATGATTTGCTGACATAAAAAATTATACATAAACATATTTCACTATCAGAAAGTTTATTATTACGAATTTCCGATAAATTATCTCCAAAATTTAAACTGTGATGAATAACAACAAACAAAGTCAACTACCCCTGAGAATTGAGGGTGTTCCACATACTTTATTCTCAGTATTATTAAACGATAATTCTGGTTGTTTGCTCTGAGCGTTTCTGGGCTTATTAACCATTTTAAATAAAACTAGTCAAAATAAAAAAAGCATTACCTGAAAAGAAAATCTTTTTAAAAAAAAAACCGCTAACACACCAAATAATCTGTTCTCCGGTTTTTTATTTTAAATCCCACCTGCGGGAAATCCACCACACTAGCTGTGAGCTTTGAAGTTGACCAATACAATACTTTGTCAACTTTAATTTTTACAAAATTCTATATAAAATTTTTTTTTTTTTTCAATAAAATTGTACTTAAAATGTATCAATTTAGGTACACTAAAGTACATTGTACTGAAAAAGTCGGGAAAAAGTACAATTTTATCTACTTTCCCATCACTGGCATAGGGCAGTACAGAAGAGAAAAGCTCTGCGGCTCTCTGATTCTCTCTTTATTTGTGAGCCACTACACAGAGGGAGAGAGAGAAGCAGACACGTACTTTTCAATTAAATACTCTAAAACAGGGGTGCCCAAAAATTTCTTATGGATGTGCAAACACCAATACATATAAACTTTATTTTTATAAATTCATACGTTAAACAACAACAAAATCTACGTTGAAGAACAATAAAGCATACGAAAGTGTTGTTGCTTTGCACTTTGCTATAGACAAAGAAGAGAGATGAGAAATGCTCAGCCTCTGCTTGATTGCATTTACAAAAACAAATGTACACCATATATAGGCAGTGGACACCTCTGCTTTAAAAGAGCAAAAATTCAAATCTCAATTAAAAATAAATATATTTTATTAATAAATAAAATAAAAACTAGCTTAGAAATTAAATCATTAAGAAATAATTTTGTATAATTGATCTTAAACTTCTAGCTATATTGTATGAAAAGCTGATTACTTTGAATAAAGAAATTCTGGACTGATTTGATTTTCGTTATGCCATTTTCAATGGCAGAGAAAGAGAGAGAGAGAGAAAAGGAATTCCCCATATGAAGTTGCCAAATTAGTTCGAAAATTTGATTGAATTTGAAGGTGAAAGTATGCCAGAATTTTTGCCAATGTCTAAATTTCAAATATTTCATAAAAACTACAGCACTCTCAAATATATAATCGCCTTCACAAGGAATCGCATGCTTTCTACATACGAATGTGGTATAGAAAATAAAACAATAAACTTCTGCTATCCAAAAAAAAAAAAATATAAAAAAACTTCACTATTTAAGTCCTTAAGAAATATGATAATTAGGTTAAAATGTTTTTTTTCTTTTTTTTTTTTTCGTTCGAATATAAAATTTTAACTACTTTTTTTCATAAAACTAAAAAGTAAAGAGCTAAGTAATGATTGCTTCAACATTTCCACTTGGCTTAAAATCAACTACTCCACATATCTCGTTTTCAATTTTAACACAAGGAGGCAACCTATTTACAACTTTCTTTCATATCTTTTCACTTAGCAATTTTCCACTGTAATTGCACTTAAATCATGCTAACTACACGCAACATAATTACTCGTATACATCTTCTTTTTTTTTTTTTTTGTAGCTAACAAAAAGAAACGATTTTTCATAGTAAATTTTAATCGTTCGTTATTTTACTTTAACTATAAACTACATACTTACTTGCCATGTTTTAATTTTTCTCTAAATACTAGTACTAGAGATGCATGTATTTATTTTCTAGAAAAAGTATGAAATAATTTTGCATAAAATGAAAAAGCAACCAACCTTCTTATTACGAATTAATGTTACGTTAGTTAAATGTTGTAATGTTGCCAAGAGAATATTGGTAGTAGATGGTAGGGGAAGTGGAGTAGCTTCTTAATGTATTTTTTTGAAATTTTTACAACAAAATTCTAATTCATCACTGTAGACGAGTACTTGCAGTAACTGAGTGAGTGAGTTTTCTTTTTTCTTTTTTTTTTGTTTTGCTATTTTTCAATTAACCCCATTTCAATTCATGACTTCTATATTTCCCACACCATGCGCGATAAGAAGCCATCAAAAAATAACGAAAAAAAACAAAAATTCAACAGAAATGTGTTGAGGTTTTTCTATTTTCACGATAACAATACATAAATGAGTACCTACCTAAATATGTATGTATGTATGTATGAGTGTGAGTATGTTGGCTTTAATATTTATTTATATACGCGTATGTTTAGAGCAATTACCACCTGAAACCACATTAAATTGTTTACGGAGTTATCCATGCGCGCCGAGGTACCGCCTTCTTGAATACAAAAACAACATTCAACAGCAGGAACAACATAAACACACAGTATCATAAATCAAAGTTTGATATCACGTTCAACAGTAACAAGTTTGAAGAAGAGAAAAAAAAAAAACAAAAATAAAAAAGATTTATAAACTTAATCAGTATTTTGAAATCTCTCTTTCTCTTTCGAAAATCACTTCATTGATTCCTACTTAGAGAGAAAATACAAAAAAAAAAAAAAAAACAAAAAAAAAGGTGAACATTAAACAAGAAAAGGTGCAGGCGGGCAACCAGACGTAGACGAATACTAACAAAAAAAATCCCAAAGAAGAAAGAATATCGATGAACGAATCCGTAATGAAACATGTTTAACTTTTTAATTGATTGTGACCATCATCATGATCGTTATTATCAGGACAACAACTTCATCATCATCGTCATCGTCATCGCCATCGTAATCATCATCATCATAGGCAATGTGCTCTTTTGACTTTAATACATACGGTCGTGCATACATAGTAAGAGTTTTGAAACCTACCGCTCATTCCTTTGGTTTTTTCTTTCGTTTATGAAGCTGCAACATTTTCAATGACCCATAACAAACGTGATTGGATTGTTTATGTTTAAATGTTCAAGCACACACACACACACACACACACACACACACACACCACATACTCTATACCCTCTTGAAGAATATTACGTTCCTTTTCCTAATAACAAAAATAAGCTATAAATGAACCCTTGCTTCCTTTCTTCAGTTATTCCTTTCATTTAGAGATGGTGATAAAACTAAATTTAAGCAAGTATGAAACAGTCGTTGAAATTGGTAGGAGAAAAGTTGGTCTAAGGCGACTTAGTTATACTCTACTTAAATAGTAAAAATTACTTAAGAAAAGATTTTCTCTTCTATTAAAGCACAAATATACCATAAGTTGGACAATTTAAATGGATAGGCTGTTATGGTTTTCCAGAGTTGTTTTCGATGATGATCACGAATCTACAAATTTTTTTTTTTCGGGTCAGGTGATACCGATCATTTTATGACTTTTTAAAAAATTGTAAGGTAGGAATACGTGGGAAAAATTCTTTTTTTTCGATATTTTATGATTTTTACATGTTTTATTTTTTTTTTTTATAAATTTTTTGAAAAATTTAAGTTAACAAAAAAATTTGTTTTTTCCGAGTTTTTACAACATTTTCAACAAAAAAATTTTTTTTCCCCATGTACCTCCCCCTTATGAATTTTTTGACAAATTTGTGTCGAAAAAAAATTTTGATTTTTTTGTGTTTACTACACGTTTTATGAGTTTTTACAACGTTTTCAACAAAAAAAGTTTTTTCCCCATGTACCCATCCCCCTCCCCCCCATTATGAATTTTTTGAAAAATTTGGGTCGAAAAAAAATTTAGATTTTTTGTGTTTTCTACACGTTTTATAACCTTTTTAATTAAAAAATTTTTTTTTTTCATGTATACTCCCTTATGAATTTTTTGAAAAATTTGGGTCGAAATTTTTTTTTTTTTTTTTTTTGGATTTTTTATGTTTTCTACGCGTTTTGTGAGTTTTTACAACGTTTTCAACAAAAAAAAATTTTTTCCCCTTGTACCCATCCCCCTCCCCCCATTATGAACTTTTTTAAAAATTTTGGGTCGAAAAAAAATTTTGATTTTTTGTGTTTTCTACACGTTTTATGAGATCTTATAATCTTTTTTAACAAAAAATTTTTTTTTCCATGTGTACCCCCCTTATGAATTTTTTGAAAAATTTGGGTCGAAAAAAAATTTAGATTTTTTTGTGTTTACTACACGTTTTATGAGATTTTATAACCCTTTTTAAAAAAAAAAATTTTTCTATGTATACCCCCTTATGAATTTTTTGAAAAATTTGGGTCGAAAAAAAATTTTGTTTTTTTGGATTTTTTATGTTTTCTACGCGTTTTGTGAGTTTTTACAACGTTTTCAACAAACAATTTTTTTTTCCTCTTGTATTACCCCCCTTAAAAATTTTTTGAAAAATTTAAGTCCAAACAAAAAATTTTTTTTTTGAACATGTTTCTTTGTTAAAAACGTTATTAAAACTTATAAAACGTGTAGAAAACATAAAAAATCAAGAAAAAAAAAATTTTTTTTCCCCACGTACCAAATCATAAAATCATCATCGATATTACAAAAGTTCGACCTGACCTGAAAAAAATGTTTTCAGATTCTTGATCAGTATCAAAAACAACTCTAGAAAAACCGTATGAGAACTCAGAAATTTTTTGTTAGCCCCATTTTGTTGTACAGTGCTATGGACACGCCATCGATTTTAGGGAATTTCATTGTCTAAATTTCAATTCCATTTTAAGCTGTGATTAGGACTACCAAGCATCTTTTTTTAAGTAAAATTTGTTCTTTTTCCACTCCCGTCTGCTATTAAACGCTCGAATTCGAACCTAAATTTAGACCGAAATTCCAACCACCAACCCTGAATCAAACTTAACTTCAAATAAAAAGTCAGATCAAACATCAGATAAAAATTCATACCTAAATTTCCGCACCATTTTCCCCTCTGAATCCACTAAAGCTTTGGATAATTCGCCCTACTATACAGAGCTAAAATCGAGTCCTTAGATAACCCTATACGAAGATAAAAATTGCATTCCCCATCAAGTCTTGAAGTGAAGCACCTTAGACCACAATGTGGCGATCTCGGGTACAGGAGGAGGGAGCCAGAATATGTAATAATAATCATTGACAAAAGAGACTCTGCCGCATGAATGGTGTGAGGCTCTAATATTTCCCATACATAAGAAAGGTGATAAGAGAAACTGTAGCAATTACCGGGGCATCTCGATGCTCAACTGTGCCTATAAAATTTTTACCAACACATTCTACGAGCGAGTTGGCCAAATTGCAGAAGAAATAATTGGCGGTTTAGGTGAGGAAGGACAACTACCGACCAATGCTTTACGCTCAGCCAAATTTTTGAGCGAAGCCACGAATATAACTACGACTTTTACTGCTTGTTTATAGATTTTCGGCAAGCGTTCGACTCTATGGACATAATGAAGATCCCTGCAGTTCTACGTGTGCTTGGAGTACCCGCAAAGTTTATTCGGCTGATAATGATGACCCTGCATAACACCAAAGCAAAGATTCTTATACAAAAGGAAAGTGTCGGAAGAGTTTGAAATAACATCAGGAGTGAAGCAAGGTGACGCGTTATCTACTTTGGTGTTTAATCTAATGCTACACTATGCCATTAGGGAAATTGATCCTAAGGGCACCGTCTTTTATAAGTCCACACAAATTTGTGCATATGCTGACGATATAGCAAGAAGCATTGACAGCCTGAAGGAAACTTTCCTTAAATTGGACGAGCTTGCAAAAATTGGTTGGGCTCCATGTCAATGACGAGAAAACAAAGTTCATGATAAAAACAAGGACGCGGCACAACTTGAATAATCTGCGAGTGGGGTGCTATAACTTTGAATCAGTGCAGCATTTCAAATATCTGGGTGTTACTTTCTCCGGTAACGATGACACAAACTGCGCAATAGCGGAAAAAATAAAAGCTGCCAATAAATTTCTGTACGCCCACATTAAACTCTTTAAATCCAGTATCCTTAATAGAGCGACCAAACTGCGAATGTATCGAATCATCATACGCCCAGTCTTGACGTATGGATGCGAAGTCTGGACTCTGAAAGATTTCGAAGCTAAGCAACTGGCTATTTTTAAGCGTAAAGTGCTTCGGAAAATCTTCGCACCTGTAAGAGACAATGATGACACCTACCGTATAAGTTTCAACCATGAACTGGAGCAGTTAATAGAAAAGAAGACGATGGCTGGGGCCTGTACTGCGCAGACCCGATGAGGTCGTCCGTAAAAAAATGCTGGCGCAACAAGTTCCTGGTACGAGAGCGAAGGGAAGACCAAGAAAGAGATGGATTGATGCTGTGGAAAGCGATTTAAGAACGATGAATGTGCGGAACTACAAAAGAAAGGTGATTGAGCGTGATGTCTGGGAGAGAATCGCAAGGGAAGCCTTGGCCTACCCAGGGCTGTGATGCTTAGATGATGATGATGAATCATTGACAAACTTTGGGCTTTGGGAAAACCTGGATTGAAATCAAAGTAATTGTAAAAAAAAAAACCGAATGGGCGAGCTTAGTTTATGCCATAAGGTTCTAATAAAACTTCGAAAAGTATCTCAAATCCACGATTCCTGTTCTATGAAATCTTGAATCGTTCAGTAGAATTTTGAATTTCTTCAGTGTTTGGTCTTAGGCACGAAAGTAACTCGGTCCCTAAACTAATTTCTGTAAAATTAAATAGACTGAAACTTTACTTTTATTAGTGACTCAGGGAAAATCTATTCAAAATTTATTTTGTAAAAGTATTCCAGGGTCTCGATACACCCAGAATATTTTCAAATATTTCTTATTTACCAAACAAGTTCGTTAGTTCTGCAAAAATGGACATGAGGGAAGTATAAATTTGGTATCATCATAAAACCTTCTAGGTCACAACTTGGGGTCTTCTTTTTTATCTTCGGACTAATTTTACAGCAAACTGAATATGCCAACACTGTTTGGGGGAGTGTGTAAAAATATCATTCGAAGATTTTCGTTTTTGCTAGCTGCATGCTGTGTTGCTGTGTTGCTGCTGCTGCTGCATGTTGAGGAAGAAATGTTGCTTGTTGTTTGTGATTGTGACCACGGGCAATATGCGACAATATTTCTGTTGTATCCGTTGATGTTGTTGTTGTCTGTTTTTCCTTTTTTTTTTGGTTGTGATTATAAGATTTTTATCAATTTCTTTTTAAGACATTCTCTTTTTTTTTGAACTTTTTTTCTCATACTCTTTGGTTGCTGCAATATAATCATTGGTCATCGATTTAAATTGTTTGTTGTGTATCTTGTAGAGTAACTCATACATATCCATAAATACACACACACACACACACACACACACACACATACATCCATATATATGTATATGCGTGATTGTTTTCCTTGGAAGTGAACATTAAACCATGTTCGCCGCATTTCTTATCTCATTTTACTGATAAAGTATTTATTTTTCTACAAAGATGATGACGATGTTGTTGTTGACTCTTTTCGTTTGTCTTTTTTTTAGTTTTTTTGTTTTTTTGTGTAAAAAAATCTCAAGCAGACAACGAAAATTAAGCATCAGTAGCAACAAACATGATCAAATTCAATACAAATCGACCGACCATAAATATACAAGACTCTGGGTTTTTAGTAGATATTAGTTATTGATAATGAAATGCGGATTAAACTTAGAAAATATTTGTTGCTGTTGTTGTTGTTGTTGTTTTTTTTTTGTCTAGCAAGAAAATAAACAAAAGAAAATGTACAATAATTTTTAATTTAATGATAAATGAATATTTGCATAATATGTTAGAAATTCTGTTGGTAATTGTGGATAATTTCAACATAAATTATAATTGAATAGTTCCAGTCAATCGTAAATAAAATTGATGATTGATAATTCAGTTGAAAACTTGTTCTACTTAAGTATGAAATCTGTAGGTTTTTGCTATTAAAAGTTAGTTATTAAAGATTGAGTTGAAAAATGTATGAGGTTTTTATTTATAATTCTTAAGTTGGTCACCGATTTCAGTTTAAAAGCGAAAATTACGCCAAATTTTTCTGACCAATGCAAACCTCAAACCTACTTTGATGTCGCCTAATGAAAAGGAGAATATTTTCCATATGGACTACGAATGTATGTTCAGTTCAGCGAAGGTATATCAGCCTATAGTTCCTAAGATTTCATGGGACGGCTAAATTCGACTAACAAAATTCGCAAACTCATGATTGTTTGGATCTCTAAATAGTTTTTTACTTAACAGTCTTAAAATTTTAAAATCCTTGGCAAATGAAGATCAGGCGGAAAGTTAAAAAACCTGATCAAAAACTCAGAAGACTCAGACCAAAAGTCTTATCAAAATTTGCCACAAAACTAAAAACAAAATTCAAACCAAGAACACACAAAATGAGGATCACATTCAGACCAAATCTCGCACGAAAATTTAGATCAAAAATACAGACTCAGATTGAAAATGTTAACAAAATTCACAGCCAAGTTCAGACCAAAGATTTGACCAAATCACGACAGTAAATCACATTAAAATTCAGACTTAACATTCGACCCAAATTTAGAGCAAATTCAAAATAAAATTCGAACCTAAAATCAGAAAAAAATCAGTTTAAAATTCGGACTAAAAACAGGCAAAAAGGGAATAAAATTCATACCAAAATTCAAATTGAAATCCCGATTCAGGCCGAGTAGCTTATCAAATTCACACCTGAATTCCGACCAAAGCTCTAACAAAATCCTAACTGAAAATCATAATAAGTTTCAGACTAAATCTTTGCCCGAAAGTCAGCAATTTTATCCCAAAAACTAAAACCAAAAATTACCAAAAAAATAAAATCGAAATCCAGACCAAAATTCAGACAGAAGTTCGAACCGAAAATAGCAAAAGTAACCCAAAAATCAAACTTAACTTCAGATAAAAAGTGAAACAAAACAACTGATCAGAAGTTAGACGAAACCCCAGACAAAATTCAGATCAAAACTCAGCCTAAAACTCAAACTAAACCTTAGATCAAAATTCAGACCTAAATTCAGCCAAAAATCAAGTCGGAATACAGACCAGAAATCAAATCAAAAGTAAGACTAAGTGTCAGATAAAAAATCAGGCCAAAAGTCAAATGAAAAATCAGTTCAAAAATCAGACCAAAAAATAATCTAAACCCCAGACCTAAATTCAGCCGAAAATCTGATCGAAATATAGACTAAAAATTAGATCACAATTTAGGCCAAAAATTCAGACAAAGTTCAGATAAAAAGTCAGACCAAAAATCAAACTAAACTTATATCGAAATTCAGGCCAAATTCAGATAAAAAATTAGATCAAAATTCAGACTAAAAGTGAGACAAAGTTCAGGTAAAAAGTCGGATCAATAGTCAGACTAAAACTCAGACAAAATTCAAATAAAAAATTAGACCAAAAGTCAGACTAAAAGTCAGATAAAATTCAGATAAAATTCAGATCAAAAATCAGATCAAAGCCCACACAAATTCAGATCAAAAGTCAGACAAAATTCTAATAAAAACTCAGACCGAAAGTCAGACGAAATTCAGATAAAATTAAGACTAAAAGTCAGGTAATATTCAGATAAAAAGTCAGACCAAAACTCAGACAGAATTCAGATAAAAAATCAGATCAAAAGTCAGACTAAAAGTCAGAAAACATTCATATATCAAAAGTCGAACCAAACGCTCAGACTAAATTCAGAAAAAAATTCAGACTAAAAGTCAGACAAAACTCAGATAAAAAATTTGAACAAAATTCAGGCTAAAAGGTAGACAAAATTCAGATAAAAAGTCAGATCAAAAATCAGATAAATATCAGATCACAAGTCAGACCAAAATTAAGATAAAAATCAGATCAAAAGTCAGACCAAAATTCAGATAAAAAATTAGATCAAAGTCAGACCAAAATTCAGATACAAAATTAGATCAAAAATTGAACTGAAACTCAGAGAAAATTCAGATCAAAAGTCAAACAAAATTCATATAAAAAAATCAGACCAAAAGTCAGACAAAATTCAGAAAAAATTTAGACTAAAAGTGAGATAATATTTAGATAAAAAGTCAGACAAAATTCAGATAAAAAGTCAGACAAAATTCAGACCAAAATTCAGACCAAAGTTCAGAAACAAAATTAGATAAAAATCGGATTAAAATTCAGGCAAAATTCAGATCAAAACCCAGACAAAATTCAGATCAAAAGTCAGACAAAATTCATATAAAAACTCAGACCGAAAGTCAGACAAATTTCAGATAAAATTTAGACTAAAAGTCAGGCAATATTCAGATAAAAATTCAGACCAAAACTCAAACAGAATTCAGATAAAAAAACTAGACGAAAAGTCAGACTAAAAGTCAGAAAAGATTCATATCAAAAGTCAGACTAAAAGTCAAACAAAACTCAGATAAAAAATTAGATCAAAATTTGGACTTAAAGGCAGACAAAATTCAGAAAAAAAGTCAGATCAAAAATCAGATAAAATATCAGATCAAAAGTCAGACCAAAATTCAGATAAAAACTCAGATCAAAAGTCAGACCTAAAATCAGATAAAAAATCAGATCAAAAGTCAGACCAAAATTAAGATAAAAATTCAGATCAAAAGTCAGACCTAAAATCAGATAAAAAATCAGATCAAAAGTCAGACCAAAATTCAGATAAAAAATTAGATTAAAAATTGGGCTGAAACTCAGAGAAAATTCAGATCAAAAGACAAACAAAATTCATATAAAAGTCAGACCAAAAGTCAGACAAAATTCAGATAAAATTTAGACTAAAAGTCAGGCAATATTCAGATAAAAATTCAGACCAAAACTCAAACAGAATTCAGATAAAAGATCAGACAAAAGCCAGACGAAAAGTCAGACTAAAAGTCAGAAAAGATTCATATCGAAAGTCAGACTAAAAGTCAAACAAAACTCAGATAAAAAAATTAGATCAAAATTCGGACTTAAAGGCAGACAAAATTCAGAAAAAAAGTCAGATCAAAAATCAGATCAAAAGTCAGACCAAAATTAAAATAAAAACTCAGATCAAAAGTCAGACCTAAATTCAGATAAAAAATCAGATCAAAAGTCAGACCAAAATTCAGATAAAAAATTAGATTAAAAATTGAACTGAAACTCAGAGAAAATTCAGATCAAAAGACAAACAAAATTCATATAAAAGTCAGACCAAAAGTCAGACAAAATTCAGATAAAATTTAGACTAAGAGTGAGATAATATTCAGATAAAAAGTCAGACAAAATTCAGATAAAAAGTCAGACAAAATTCAGACCAAAATTCAGAAACAAAATTAGATAAAAATCGGATTAAAATTCAGACAAAATTTAGATAAAAAATTAGAGCAAAAGTCAGAAAAAACTCAGATAACAAGATAAAAGTCAGACAAAGTTCAAATGAAAAGTCAGATAACAAATCAGACGAAGAGTCAGATAAAATTCAGATAAAAAATCAGTTCAATAATCAGACCAAATATCAAACTTAACCTCATATCTCTCCTCGTAACTAATTGGTGAGCCAAAGAAAATTAAAAAATCCCTCCCTACCTCCCTCCCTCTCTTCCTCTCCCTCCTTCCCTTCTTTCCCTCTTCCTGCCCCCTACCCCAATCTATCAAAATGTCAATAAAAAAATGACTTAATAATAATGAAATAAATAGAAAACATTTGATATGTTCGCATTCTTTATTTTGATTTACGTTAGAAAATACAGGAAGCCAAGACACACAGATTCAAATCATCTTCCGTCACCGTTACAATCTCCAGCCCTTCTACATTTAACTTCTTCAATTTCTCTAGCTTTGCTTTCTCGCTACATAGTTTTGACAAATTAAGTGTCTGCTATGACAGAATTTTAATGCCTTCCTCGCCTTCAGCGCCACATTATTGCACCCGATTATAATAATTTACAAATTTTGAGCAATTTAATTTTGAAAATGCATATGAGAAATGAGAATGAGGTGCTGCCTGCCACTATATTAAAAAAAAAAAAATAAAAAAAAAAATTAAAAATAATAATCTTTCTTTATCTTCCTTCATATTTTATGATTTCATACCTAAATAGCAATCATCTATTTACAATTCATGAAAATATGAGAAACTGTTTATATTTACGTTTCTTCTCAGGGTGAAGGAGGGAGTCTTTACATAATAATAAAAAAAAAATGGAAATAGAAGCAGAAATATAATAAACACATTTATAAATTGTCCCTAGATAGTTGCCAAGGCAATATCCTTTACTTATTGTAGTATGCATTGTTATTGTTTATTAACTTCCTCATTGTTGTTGTTGTTGTTGCAACAACTCTCTACTTACCATTTTCCCCAAAGGGGGCCATTATTATAAAAAAATATTATTATATGTTTGTATAAAGAATAATCAAACACTTAGCACAAAAACCAAACCAAAAATCAAATGCATTTCATTTTTCCCTTAATGGGATTTTCATATTTTGTTTTGCCACTTAAAGAAAAATCATAAAAAAAAATAACAAAAAAAAAAAAAAAATTACGGAACAAAAACCAAAAAAATTTCGAATATTAAAAAATATGAAAAATTTCATGCCTGAAACCTCAGCAAAATAAAAATAAACAAGAGATCATTACTGAAGCATCAGCAACAGCAACCATAGCAGCAACAGCAACAACAACAAGCAACAAAAGTTCAAGTGAGGAAAAAGTAGCTGGAATATATCGTAGTTCGCATTGGAGAATCACTTAAATACTTTTTTCTTTCTTTCGTTTTTCCTGTTTTTGTTTTTTTGTTTTTTTGTTTTTTTTTTTCTTTTATTTTTGAGAAGAAAATCTCGAGCTCATTTTTCCTATGGTTTATTTGCCCCCATCTGGTTGTAATTAATGGTAGGAATCGTTTACTCAATAATCACCCCACAATGTAACCACAAAACACCCAAAAAAAAATATATATATTAAAAAGTAGGTACATACATTGTATATAGAAGAGGAGGAAGTAAAGGAAGGGGGGGAGTACCAATGAAATTAACTAGGTGTCGTATTCGGGGGCAGACAAGTAGAAATTATGTATGCATATTTTAAATGAAGGACCAACGCAATTGCATGAATGCCTTATGAATTTCTGTGTTGTGTTGTTGTTGTTGTTGCAAGGAAAATGGGAGAAAAAAAAAATTCATGAAATATTTTTCACAGAACCAGTAGTTAGTAACTGGTTACTAATGTTTTAAGCTGAGAAAAATTAAAAAAAAAAAAAAACAGAACAGAAAAAGAAAATCTTTGGGGAAAAAATGTAGCACAAAAATGTTAAAAATAATTGGAACGTATAATATTTCATTTTATATTACAGTGAGTAAAAAAAGTATGCAAACCTAAAGAAGGCTAAAGTTGAGGGAAGGAAGTTGAATGCGAAAATAATGTGAATTGAATTGTGAAACAAGAAAAAAAAGAAGAGAAAATAATAATAAAAATAATAATAATTTTTCGCTTAGTTTAACTGATTTGACTCTGTTGTTGAATCAGGTTCAGTTGGCGGGTAATTACGGTATTCATAAAATTAAATTTGTGTTTTTTTTACGTTTGTACAATGGAAAAGCGAGGGTTGAGAAATTCTTTTTCAAGTAGCCGAGTAGCTTATCAAATTCACACCCGAATTCCGTCCAAAGCTCTGACAAAACCCTGACTGAAAATCATACTAAGTTTCAGATTAAACCTCTGCCCGCAAGGCAGAGCAATTTCAGCTCAAAAACTAAAACCAAAAATTTAAAAAAAAAAAAAAATAAGACCGGAATTCAGACCAAAATTCAGACAGAAGTTCGAGTCAAAAACAGCAAAAGTAATCCAAAAATCAAACTTAATTTCAGATAAAAAGTCAAACAAAAGAACAGATCAAAATTTAGACTCAAATACAGTCAAATATCAGATCGAAATATATGCCAAAAATCGCACCAAAAGTCAGATCAAAATTCTGTTTAAATTCAGCCAAAAATCAGTTCGAAATACAGACTAAAAATTAGATCAGAAGCTGGACTAAAATTCAAATGATAAATCAAACCAAAAGTCAGCCCAAAAATCAAACTAAACTTCAGATTTAAAATCAGATAGATCTAAAATCGGATCGAAATACAAACCAAAAATCAGTTAAATAATCAGACCAAAGGTCAGAGTAAAAATGAAACAAAATTCAGATAAAAATTTAGATCTAAAGTCAGAACAAAAACCAGACTAAAACTCCGACAAAAGTCAGATAAAAATCAGATCAAAAGTCAGACAAAATTCAAAAAAGAAATCAGAACAAAAGTCAAACCAAAATTTAAATAAAAAGTCAGATCAAAAGTCAGACAAAATTCAGATAAAAATTTGATCAAAAGTCAGACTAAAAGTCAGACAAAATTTAGGTAAAAAGTCAGATCAAAACTCAGATAAGGCTTAGATAAAAAATCAGACCAAACCTTAAACTAAAAGCCATACAAAATTCAGATAAAAAGTCAGATCAAAAGACAGACAATATTCAGCTAAAAAGTCAGACCAAAATTCGCACAAAAAAAGAGATCAAAAGTCGAACCAAATCTCAGACAAAATCTAAATAAAAAATCAGTTCAAAAAACAGACAAAATTCATATCAAAAGTCAGACCAAAACTCTAACAAAATTCAGATAAAAAATTAGATAAAAAAGTCAAGCCAAAATTCAGGTAAAAATCAGATCAAAAGTCAGACAAAATTCAGATAACAAATCAGATCAAAAGTCAGACCAAAATTCAGATAAAAAATCAGATCAAAAGTCAGACAAAATTCAAATAACAAATCAGATCAAAAGTCAGACCAAAATTCAGATAAGATTCAGATCAAAAGTCAGACAAAATTCAGATAAAAATCAGATCAAAAGTCAGACAAAATTTAGATAAAAATCAGATCAAAAGTCAGACCAAAATTCAGATAAAAAGTCAGATCAAAAGTCAGACAAAATTTAGATAAAAATCAGATCAAAAGTCAGACTAAAAGTCAGACAAAGTTCAGGTCAGATCAAAACTTAGACCAAAACTCAGATAAAAAATCAGACCAAACCTTAAACTAAAAGTCAAATAAAATTCAGATAAAAAATCAGATCAAAAGTCAGACTAAAAGTCAGAAAAAGATTCATATCAAAAGTCAGACCAAAACTCACACTAAATTCAGACTAAAAGTCAGACAAAACTCGGATAAAAAATTCGATCAAAATTCAAACTAAAAGCCATACAAAATTCAGATCAAAAGTCAGACAATATTCAGATAAAAAGTCAGATCAAAAGTCAGACAAAATCTAAATAAAAAATCAGACCAAAAAACAGACACAAAATTCAGATAAAAAGTCCAACCAAAACTCAGACAAAACTCAGATAAAAAATCAGATCAAAAGTCAGACTAGAAGTCAGACAAAATTCAGATACAAAATCAAAGAAAAGTCAGAGGGTTGAGAAATTTCTTTTTTAAGTATTTTAGATCTATTTTTAACTCTGGTTTTCGAACAAAGCAATCTCAAAAGTGCCGAGTAGTTTTGAGTTTAATTTTCTCGGGCACTTGATTTGATTGAGAGTTTTCAAATAATTCCAATTGAAACTTAAACCTGGTCACCAAAGCTTAGTAGTTAACAGTGCTGGACTGCAATGCAAGGTGCCAAAGTTTAATGATTGGCATGGTTAAAACTAAAATAAAATACTTTTTTATAGTATTTGCTCTCTCGACCCTTTCAAGAGGTTTTTAAAATAATTTTTCTAAAAAAGTTCATCGGCAAAAAAATTTCTCATAAAAAAGTAGAAAAGACGCCCGAAAAATCTCTGAAGAAAGGGGTACAGAGAGGAGGCTGAAAGGCTAGACAATGGTTCCAAAACCTCTGAAAACTGACCAAAATACGAAGTTTAAATTTTCTGTACATCCAACTTACCTTTGTAGGTTTTCGGGGTCGCTGATTATGAATTTGAGATTAGATTTTCAAAAAAAGGAAAATGGAGATTACAAAATGGCAACAAAAGTCTTCAGATTTGCATGAAACTCTAAGGGTTTTTGAGCCTGCTGATTATGATTTTGAATTTAAATCTTTAACCCATTAAGTCCGAGAGCAAACCGATCAAAAACCACAAAATCTTCAATCAAACGAAAGAGTATTTACATTTGCATCAAACTCTGAGTTGGGGGTGTTTTCGGGCTTGCTGATTACGATTTTAAGATCGGATCTTTAAAAAACAAAATGGCGATTACAAAATGGCGGCCATGTTTGTAGAAAAGTCACCAGATGTATATAAAACTTTGTGTAGGAGCATTCTTGGGTTTCTTAATTACGATTTTAAAGTCAAATCTTTCAGAAAACAAAATGGTGGCAACAAAATGGCGGCCATGTTTTTCGAAAAGTCACCAGATGTTCCTAAAACTTTGAGTAGGAGCGTTCTTGAGTTTCTTGATTATGATTTTGAAGTCAAATTAAAAAAAAAAACAAAATGGCAATTACAAAATGGCGGACATTTTTTTCTGAAAAGTCTTTAGATTTGCTTAAAACTCTGAGTTAGGGGCGTTTTTGGGCTTGATGATTACGATTTTGAAATCAGATCATTAAAAAATAAAATGGTGGCAACAAAATGGCGGACACGTTTCACGAAAAGTCATCAGATGTGCATAAAACTTTGGGTAAAAGGGTTTTTGGGGTTTTCTGATTACGATTTTGAATTCGAATTAAAAAAAAAAACAAAATGGTAGCTACAAAATGGCGGCCATTTTTTCTGAAAAGTTTCCAGATTTGCATAAAACTCTGAGTGGGAGGGTTTTGGTCTTGCTCATTGGGATTTAGAAATCAAATTTTAAAAAGCAAAATGGAGGACATTTTTTTTTTTAAAGTCTTAAGGTGTGCATACAACTCTAAGTAAAGAGGTTTCTGGGTTTTGCTGATTACGATTTTGAAATCAAATCTTAAAAAAAAAATAAAATGGCGAATATGTTTTTCTAAAATTCATCAGATTTTCTAAAATCTCAGAACCCTTTTAGGTTCTTGTGTTAGCTAATTCAAAACTTGAATTGAACATCAGGAAATCAAAAAAATCTTTTGAAAGTTTTGATAGAACAGCTAACTTTTTCGGTGACTGAAATTAATTTCACCCCATTTTTCCTCTCCCATTCTTTCACAAATTTCTATCATTTGTTTATAACTAGATTAGAATGTTAGATTAGGACTGTTGAGGAGGTGGGCAAGACTATCCCAGATCACTGCGGCCAACTTGGGTCTATTGTGATATCCCATGAGCAATTAATGTATTTTTATTTCTTCCTCCTCGTTACATATTCGACACATATCGTCCTGTAGTAAACCCAAGGTTGATAAGTAATTGTTGATCCTGTGGCTTTGTTCGGATTTGTTTTCTACCTAGATTAAGCAATTGCTTAGTTCTATTATGACAGACGTTTGGCATGAATGATTGAGGGGATTTCTCTCCACTATTGTAGCGAATTATTAACCAGCCAATTTTAAAAAATTAGATCCTTAACTGAACTCCATGGTGAGCCGAAGAATGATTCTGTTCCAATGAATTCACTGGACTAGCCTTTTCAAGCAAGTTCATCTGCCATTTCATTGCCAACGTGCCCCTTATGCCCTGGCACCCAAATGAATTGTACTCTGTTGTGAGATGCTAGGTTATTCAGGAGCTGTAGGCAATCCCAAACTAGTTTTGATGTGATTTCGCATGCAGAGAGTACAAGAAGAGCAGCTCTGCTGTCAGAGTGTATGTAAATGTTCTTGTTAACCACAGATCGGTTTTCATACTCCCTTAGGCTGAACTCATGGGCATGCACTTCGGCTCGGAAAACTGAGTTAGCTGTGCCCATACCTGGATAAATGGATTTTTTTGCTACACTCCTTCCTGCCTCGACTCTATCGCTTGCCTTGCAGCCATCTGTATAGCATACATGATAGCAAGACCGTATTTAGGGGGGAAGTTTTGGGGGTTCTGACCTCCCCCCTCCCCCCCTGAAATGTGAAAACTTTTTCCTAATTTTTGATATTGATTGCCAATGGATGGAAAAAAGTCAAAATAAAATCTATTGAACGATTTTTAAATATTTTTTAATCGGTTTCTTTCTAAAAAGTCAAATAAAAGAAAAAATTTTAAAAATAAATTTGAATTGAAATCGTATGAAGTTGTGCTACATGGCCAAAAACAGTATTTTCAGGGCTTTCAACCCCATTTTTCTAAAACGTGACGTAACGGGAAGTTTTTGACCTCAGATTCGTGTTCAGCATGAAAAATTCATTCGCAAACACAAGGAACAATATTGTTCACCTATTGTTCACCCATGCAGGGCAGTGTTATTGAATAAGCTTCAAAGTTCTTAATCTTTAAATATAATTAATCCTTTAAGCCATTATTGCTCGGAGCACCTGACTCGGAAGATTTCAATGCTGTGACTGCACGAATTTAGAGAATATATGCCAACCTCATCCTCATCATTGATAGTGGCCCAAATTCCCACTAATAATCATTTGAAAAAAATTAGTCTCTGACTATTTTTGGCATTTTTGATCATTTTTTTGAGGTTGGGTTCATTATCGGTAATGACAAGTCAATGAGTTATTAAAATTATGTCTTTCACGATAAAAAATGTATTGGAATCCACATTAAATAATATTTATTTGAAAAAATTTAAATTGATTATTCTGTGAATTTTTTTTTGTCATTTTCGGGCATTTTTTTTAGGTTAAGATTATGAAAATTCGGAAACAAACATTTTTCCTAAAGTTTTAAGACATTTATCCACTTTTCTCCCTAGTCTGATAGGGTCCATCATCGTATTTAATTTATTGTATTTAAACATCAGTTTCATACAAATTTTATATGAATATTTTCGTCGAATGAAAACCGCCCCCCCCCCCCTCCCCCCCCGAAAAAAAATCCTGGCTACGGCCCTGCATGATAGTCCCCTGAAAACTTTGGTCTCGTCTCTTCCCAGTTATTTCGATCAGGGAATGCTTGTTTATAACTACAAGCGTGGGCATTTATTATTTACGATAACATAATAAAATTATACATTCTTTCACGAGTTGGATCCATTTTCAGAATTCGTAATCGTTTGAGTAGTTGAATTTTTTTTATTTTCATTATAGAGGTATCAAAATTGTAGGACTTGAAAAATTGAAATTACTATTTTTACTGGTAGAATTAAAATTTCCTTAAATTCATGTCGTTACTTTCGAAAAGTATTTGCAGATTTATAAATTCAAAGCAACCTTCCGTTTTTCTTTACTGATTTGAAGTGGTCTCAGTTGAACCTTGTTTTCTTGGGTCCTCAAGCTGAAAAAAATTTCAATATTTTTCGAGTGCTGTGATTTCTGGGACCCAAATCTAGTGCATCAATCGCTGAGTACTAAGCGACTAAATATTTTATGATAGCCGCTTTTATTTACCACCACACTGTATACACACACACTCACACACACACTCACACACACATATACTTATGTCTGATAACATTTAGAAAACCAATAAAATAAAAACTAAACTGTAATTACTAAATCATTATTGATTTTCAATAAATCTGTTCGCATGCACATTTATAATCTTTTTTCTTCTTTTTTTTTTACGCATTCACTTGTGCAATATGACATTTACAACAACAACAATAATAATAATAATAGAAAACAGACACTCATACCAAATATGTACAGTGTTGCGCCTCTTACGGCATAACGTGCCACATAACACAACATAAAGAACGTGTGGCAAACGTTCCTTGCCACTTGAGATTTCGTCTTTCCCAGAACCCAGAACAGAAATGGGCGCAAAAAAACAAAAAAAAAAAAAAACAAAATTAAAACGCCTTTTTGACATACAATATTTGTTGTTGTTGTTTTTGTTTTCAATTAATTTAATCTGAAACAAAAAATTTTCATGCAAAAACAAACAAATAAATAAACAAATTGAGAAAAAATAAGACACACACGCATAGTCAGCAGCTCCACCGTCAGGCAGGCAGACAGACAGACATACACGAAAAATTGGGACTAGTGGTAGGATGCTGATGCTGTTGCCGCTGCCGTTAACGCTGCATTCGTCCCAGTATGTATATATGCTAAAAGTGCTTGAGAAGAGTGACAAACGATCTGTCAAAACAACAAAAAAAAAAAACAAAAAATTGTGATGCAATGCAAAGGATGTGCGGAGGATGCGTGTGTTATTTCTATGTGTGTGTGCGTGTGCGTGTTTGTTTGTGTGCGAGAGCGATTTGTTAACGCATACGCATTAATGCTGGTAGAGGCAAATAAATTATGCCATATCTGCATATTATTATTATTTTCCGTATTTTGTTTGTATAAAAAATGTACTTGAGATTGTAAACGTTGCATGCTGCATGTTGCTGCATGTGTGCGTGTGTGTGTGTATTTACATGAGCCTTATGCACACATATCTACTTCTACTCTTCTTGAATTTCAAATGAGCAATACTCGTCCTGCTGTTCCTGTTGTTGCTTCTGCATCTTTTTCAGTAATTAATTTTGAATTTTTATACTTTCTTCTGCATATTTTATATATTTATGTATGTACATATGTGCCCAACGTTGGTGGGGCAAGGATTTTCTTTATTCTGGTTCAGAGCTTGTAAGTGCATGTTTTTTGTGTTATCAAAAAGCAAATAAAAGTAAGCAGTAGCGGATTTAGCGTTGAACTTTGATGAGGACTTATTTTTTAGGATAATTACCAGAGCATCAACTAGACCGAAATTCGAACCAAAAATCAGATCCGAGAAACCAATCCGAATTCAGACCAAATTCCATCCAAAAGTAAAGCAAAATCAGTCCAAAATTCAGTTAAAAAATTAAATCAAAATTTAAAACAATTTCAGTTAAAAAATCAGTTGAAATACCGATCCACAATTCATACCGAATTCAGAACAAAGTCAGACAGAAATTTATACTAAAAATCATAAAAATTCAGATCAAAACTCATACCAAAATTCAAGCATAAATTCAGATCAAAAAGAGTGCGAAATTCGGCCAGAACTCAAAACAAATTCAAAGACAACTCAGATCAAAATCCCAGACCATAACCTATTCAGACCATTCGCAGAGCAAAATCGAACCAAAATTTGGATAAAAAGTCAAACCAAAAAACCAAAAATAAACCGGAATTCAGACCAAAAATCAATCCGATATTATTAACAAATTCAAGCGAAATATCGGATCGAAATTCAGATTAAAACTCAGACTACAATTTTTTACCAAACACCATATAGAAATTCAGACCAAGATTATAATGGCGAATTGCCTCACATAGACCAAAATTGGCTTTCAGTGAGGAACTCAGACCAAAAATCGGATCGGAATTCAGACATTAATTTAGAACAAGATTTTACCGAAATTTCTACCAAAAATCTGACTTATGGCCAAATTGAAATCACAATTTAAACAAAATTTTAGACCAAAATTCAGAACACAACTCAGATAAGATTCGGCCACATTTTAAATAACAAATTAGGCAAAAAATCAAACAAAAATCAGAGTAAAATATAGACCGAAAACTCAGATTAATCTAAAACCAAAAGCCAGTCCAGAATTTAGAGAAAAAGCACCAAAAAACTCAGACCAAAAAAAAAAAAACTAGAAACAGTTTCATTGGATCAAAACAGAACAAAAATCAGATCAAACAACATTATCAAGGCAGAATGGAAAAAAATGCTAACAAAAAAAAAAATTGAAGAAAATTAGTACAATATTTAAAAAACCTGTGCAAGTACTCAAAAAACTAGAAGTACTAACATAATTAGTACAAGTACTATCGAAATTGGTACAAGTACTTACGAATTTAGTCCAAGTACTTACATAATTAGTACTAGTATTTACGAATTAAGTACAAGTACCTACAAAATTAGTACAAGTACTTGCGAATTTAGTGCAAGTACTAGCAAATTTAGTACAAAAACTTGCGAATTTACCATAAGTATTTGAAAATTTAGTACAAGTACTTACAAACTTAGTACAAGTACTTAAGAATTTAGTACAAGTACTTACGAATTTAGTAAAAGTATTTACGTAATTAGTACAAGTACTTACGAATTTAGTACAAGTACTTTCGTAATTAGTACAAGTACTTACGTAATTAGTACAAGTATTTACGTAATTATTACAAGTATTTACGTAATTAGTACAAGTACTTAAAAAATTAGTACAAGTATTTACGCAATTAGTACAATTATTTACGTACTTACAAAATTGGTAAAAGTATTTACGTATTTAGTACAAGTATTTACGTAATTAGTACAAGTATTTACAAAATTAGTACAAGTACTTACGAAGTTAGTACAAATACTTACGAATTTAGTACAAGTACTATCAAATTTAGTACAATTACTTACCAAATTAGTGCCAGTACTTGCGAATTTAGGACAAGTAGTTAGAAAATTGGTGCAAGTACTTACTAAATTAGTACAAGTACTTACAAAGTTAGTACAAGTACTTACAAAATTAGTACAAGAACTTACAAAATTAGTACAAGAACTTACAAAATTAGTACAAGTACTTATGAATTTAGTACAGGTTCTCAAAATTAACTACAAGTACTTACAAAATTAGTACAAGAACCTACAAAATTAGTAGAAGTACTTACGAATTTAGTACAAGTACCTACAAAATTAGTAGAAATACTTACAAAATTAGTACATATACTTACAAATTTAGTACAAGTACTTGAGAAATTATTGCAAGTACATATGAAATCAGTACGTCTGGCTCTCCTATTTATGAAGAACACAGAGTTTTTGGATAAATTTTCATAGTTTCCCCTGCGGAAACATAAATTACTTCTAAAATGGAATTTAGATCTGTAAAAATTCTCGCAAGTTCCTCTCAGAAAGTTTTTTATGAATAAATTGCTAATGTGAACAACAAAAAAGAAGAAACTTGGGTTTGCTTTTCAAATCAATTTCCACTCACAAAGACTTTTTGAAAGAAATAGTTGAAATTTCCTTGTAGAAGTAATTTTCATTAATTATCAAAAATATAATGGAAATAAGTTTGCATTTGCATTAATGCTATTAATGGTTGATCAATGCATTAATGCAGCGTACACTTGAGTCAACCCTGACCGGCTAAAGCAAAACTCCTCTCTAACTTATTTGCAACACTAATATGCATTTCTATTTTTGCTAATAACTTTTCTATTTTGGTCGATTGCTCACTCGTTGCATGCAATATTAGATGCATATGCGTAGGTTTTTATTGCCACAACACAAATGTCGTCTTAGAAAATCTATTTTTTTACGATGCTAAGAAGAAAATTTACATTTCATTAATGGGTGCCTGACAGCTTGCCCGCCTAAATGACTGACTGGCTTGCCTGCCTTGCCTTCCTGCTTGCCACATAGCTGCCCAATATATTTTCATAGTGGTCTTGAAGATACTTAAATACTTTGGTTTGGAAGTTGGCTGCACATGTAGCTGAATGATGAAGTAGAGGCTGTTGTCACAGTGCAGCATATGAAGTTTTAAGAGAAGCAAGCGAGATTGATATGCAATACGCGGGTCGGGTATAAATTGTGTCAACACAATAAAAATTGTGGCTATTGCTGTTGTTGTTGTTGTTGTTGTATACGGGGTGTATTGATGCGCAGCGAAATAAAATGAACTACGAGCTGAACAGAAACAGGCGGCGTGCTAGAGCGAGCGTGCATACCAAAATGATTTGCTGCCGAAAGCTATTTCCTTTTCTTCCTACACACACACACACATTCATAAAAATTCTCCTCCTTCCCTTCAGCATGCTATACGCTAAATGAAAATGATTTTATTTTACGTATAGGAAGAAATGGAAGAAAACGGCAAGTAAACGAATCAAATTTATATATCTCAGCGTGTGCGTCTAATAATAATAACGATGACGAGCAGCAGCAAGAGCAGCAGCAACAACAAAAACATTCAACAAAGTGGCAAAGAAGTTGAAGGTGGATGTGATGGAGGCATTTAAATTGATCTCAAATTGACCTAAAAGCCGCAAGCGGCATGAAACCTAGTAAAATTCAAGTATATGTATACAATATTTCCTTTTTCTTAGTTTCGTTGTTGTTGCTGCTTTTTATGATTTTTATAGATTTTTTTTCTATTTTATTGTTTTTTGGTTGAACATGATGCTGTCAACATTTTGTGATGTTGTTGCAAATGATGAAGCACGTTTTTTTCTTTCCTTCTTGTTGGTTCATGTTGACCTTTGTCAGATTTTTAGCTTGTTTGAGGTTGAAGCGAAATATTTTATTTAATTTTTTTTTTTTTTGTACCTCAAAGATGCACACACACACACATACATATACATTCATATATGTATAAGTACTTGGTAGATAGTTGAAGCGCATGCTACTTTGAGTTGTGTGCTGTATGCAGTTGCTATATTTCTGTGTGGCATACCAAACTATGCTATGCCTGCCCTTATGCCTTGCTATGCCCCTTGCCTTACACCACATACTTAGCTTGCTCTTAGGTTCATGCGAAAGTCATGATTCTTATATGTCGTGATTTTTTTCGTGCTGCTTGTTAACTTTGTCATCTTTGTTGTTGTTGCTGTTGGTTTTTTTTTGTTTATTTATTTCTTCCTTTTATTATTTTAATTGCAGATATGGTGAGTGTTGCCATATTTTGGTTAATATGGAAGTTTACACTGTACAACAAAATGGGACTTTTAAATAGTTGTGATCCGGTTTTTCTTTGATATTTTTGCCCGCTAATCATGAAACTGTAAAAAAAAATTCGGGTCGGGTCAGCTTTCCTGTATATTCGTAAATATTCGTTTTTTGATTTATAGATAAAAATTTTTATTTTCGTTCAAATTTCCCAAAATTGCATAGTTCGTATAAAAAATCAAAAATAAACAGAAAAAAAAATTTGATCCATGGCCCCCACCGTTATCAAATTTTCAAAAAGTAAAATCTCGAAAAATTAAAATTTTATGAAAAAATTTTTTGCATCTAAAACTCTTAAAACTTCATAATTCGTGTAGAAAAGCTAAAATAAACAGGAAAAACAATTTTCATATATGACCCCCCCACCCTTATCAAATTTTCAAAAACGAAGATCGAAAAATTTAAATTTTATGGAAATTTTTTTTTTTTATCTAAAACTCCTAAAATGGCATAATGCGTGTAGAAAAGCAAAAATAAACAAAAAATAAAATTTTTCATCCATGACCCCCACCCTTATCAAATTTTCAAAAACGAAGATCTATCAATATACACGAGAAATTTAAAATTTAAGAAAACATTTTTTTTCCATCCAAAACTCCTAAAATTGTATAATTTGTATAGAAAAGCAAAAATAAATAGAAAAAAAAATTTTGATCCTTGAACCCCTACCTCATAAAATTTTCATAACGAAGATCTCAAAAAATTTTAATATTATGAAAATTTTTTTTTCAGCTAAAACCCCTAAAATTGCATAATTCGTATAGAAAAGCTAAAATAAACAAAAAAAAAATTTCATCCATAAGCCCCTGCCTATCAAATTTTCAAAGTCAAAGATCTGCCAATATTCACGAAAAATTAAAATCTTATGACAATTTTTTTTTCATCTATAACTCCCAAAATTATATAATTTGTATAGAAAAGCAAAAATAAACAGGAAAAACAATTTTCATCCATGACCCCCATCCTTATCAAATTTTCGAAAACGAAGATCTTGATAAATTTTAATTTTATGAAAATTTTTTTTTTTCATCTAAAACTCCTAAAATTCCATAATTCGTGTAGAAAAGCAGAAATAAACAAAAAATAAATTTTTCATCAATGACCCCCACCCTTATCAAATTTTCAAAAACGAAGATCTATCAATATACACGAGAAATTGAAATTTTAAGAAAACATTTTTTAAATCCAAAACTCCTAAAATTGCATAATTCGTATAGAAAAACAAAAATAAACAGAAAAAAAAATTTTGATCCTTAAACCTTATGAAATTTTCATAACGAAGACATCGAAAAATTTAAATTTAAAACTCCTAAAATGGCATAATTCGTATAGAAAAGCAAAAATAAAAAGAAAAAAAATTTCAGCCATGACTCCCACCCTCATCAAATTAAAATTTTATTAAATTTGTTTTTTTCATCTAAAATTCTTAAAATGGCATATTTAGTATAGAAAAGCAAAAATAAACAGAAAAAAAAATTTTGATCCTTGAACCTTATCAAATTTTCAAAAACCAAACGAAACCTGACCCTAAAAATTTTTACAGATTAGTGAACAGCGACCCAAAATACCTAAGAAAAACAGTGTCACATCTCCGGTACTATTTAAAGTATCATTTTGTTGTACAATGTAATCAATCTCACTCAATATTCGGTACAAAGAGATAAAATTAGAATGCATCTGAGCTTAGTTTCCCTATATTATAATAACAGTTTGAATAACTCGTTTATTTTCGATCGCACCAAAACTGTTGATCTCCATCTCTTATCCGACTGGGTTCATAACTCATGAGAATTTTATAACGGCTTATAGTAATTCAAAAGTAATTAATAAAACTACTGGCACAAGCATTAAACAAGTTCTTAATTTTTTCTCAAATATGGCAACGCTGCGACACTCACTGTCATAAAGCGCTTTAGAGTTTACACACTCAAAGGCGCGCGCACACACCCAAGAACATATACATGCATACATAGACCAGTTACATATACCAATAAAGATAACTTGAGTGCTTTTTTTTATGATCTATGTGTGTGTGTGTGCATTTGCGTGCGCGTGTAAGTATATGTGTGATGCTCATCAGAGGACTTCAAAGGCTCATGTATAGCTTTGCTTTATTTATTTTTTTGTTTTTTTTTTGAGTTTTCTGAATAAAGAACAAAACGTCACCAACTGTAGTAGCTGTAGCTATAGCAATTCCAGCATGAGATGTTCGCGCTGCATGTTTCTTTGGTGTGAACGCAACTCAAATGCAAAACGCACAAAGGATTTTGCTTTGCTTAAGTGTTTCGGATGTGCTTACAGATGTTTTTGTTGTAGTGATTGTTGTTGTTGTTTGTCATGGCTTTTTGAGTTGTTGTCACACGCGAATTCGCTTTGGCAAAGGGAAGAGTGTGTGTGTGTGTCTTTTGCACCAAAAAGCATCCATCCTTTTTATAACTTTGAGCATAGAAAGAAAACTTAAAAACAAAAGCATCATGAAGCATAAAAGCGAAATTCACATTAATTTAATGCAACAACAATAAGAAAAAAACAAACAAAAAAAAACAAAAACATTATAAGCGTTATGGTAAATACAAGAACAACAAGGAATATTCAAATTATACTGCATTGGCTCGGGAAGGAGAGAGGGAGAAAGGTAGAACAGAAAAGTGCAAAAAGTATTGTTTCCTTTTTGAAGGAGACGCTCTATTAGCTTTTTAATGAACCCACGCGTTTGCAGTAAGCAAACAAAAAAAAAAAAACACCAACAACAATAACGTGCTCTTTGTTGTAGCGTAGCAAAAAGCGCTTGTCATCATCGCCATCAACAACAACGTCAACGTAGCTAGAGTTGTTTTTCTTGTTGTTTTTCTTGTTGTTGCTGTTGTTGTAGTTGTCATCTCAGTAAGTGACTTTCAACTAAACTCTCAGCACGCTGACACGCTTCCTTCTGCAGCAATTTTTTACTTTTGTTTTTGTAGCAATGCAACTGTAACTTACTCTCCCACCTCCTAAATTGGTCAAAGATGAAATGGAAATTGTATAACATTTTATGCACGCTTTTTCCCCCCAAAAGCAAAAATCGTGGTTACAATATTTTTCTTTCATCGTTTTCATTTCTCTCCCCGTGTTGCATTTGTATTTTATCCTAACAAAATCTTCTTAAAATACCTTCAACCAAAACTAACTGAATCCACTTTGGCGTAGAAGTTGAGAGGAAAATTTCATGGTGCTTGCAACAACAACAAGAAAACAAAAAGCAAAACAACAAGGTACTCGTACATGCAAAGAGTAAATACTTACATACACACACACACACACACACACACACACACATATACACATACATAGAGCTATGCACTATAGTATTTAGTAAACTAGGCAAGGGCATGTGGGGGCAATCATGATGATGTCAAAAATGTTGTGCACTTTAATTTCGTCGTTTTGTTAAATTGCTTTAATTGCATGTTATGGGAGCAACAACAGCATCGCCATCTAGCAGTTGCAACAACAACAACAACATAAACTCCTTAAGCCGCTCAATTGTGAAAGTACATAGTTTTTGAAATTAAAGCTTGGGAGCTAGTCATTATTTTTCCTTGGGAGACAAATGCGAAAATAATTTATGCTATTGTTGCAATGATTTTTGTTGCTTTTTTTTTTTTTTTTTGGTTTAAAAACTTTCAAAATCCATTAAACTTTTGAAATCTTCTCATCATGCCTAGGCTTTCGACAATTTGTTAAGATTAAATATGTAAATGAAGATATCAACTTTTTTACTTACTTTGAGCTTTTTTCTTTTAAAATCTACATATCCTTTACAAGGTTCAGTGAGGATTATCTGGAAAGAGATCAAGAAATTTTTATTTCCTTTTCTCCCAATATATTTTATAACCTTCTAACAGCGCTAGGTCTGGGTAGCGCAATGAAGTTGTTCGTTTCTTCAGCAGTGTGAGCTGAGGCTGAGGAGAAACGTATTTATAGGCGCAAGAAACGAGACGATATCGAGATTTTTGTAGACAAAAATGAGGTACGAAAATTCTTCGAGAAAATAAGACACCTGACTAACGGTTTAAAGATCGGCGCCTCTTCCTGCAATGACAAAAACGGAAATGATGTTATGGTGGAAACACTTCTCGCAGCTGCTGAATGGTGATAACGGCAACAATTCTGGAAACCCCAATCACTGACGGCGTTAAAGTACAGCCGCCCGATTATGACGAGGTCAGCCATCGCTCTGCTGCCTGCTGCATCTGACAATAAGGCTGCGTGTGCAGATGGCCTGCCTGCTGAGTTATTTAAGACCGGACGCGAAGAGGTCACAAAACGAGCACGAGCTTTTATGCAAAATATGGATGAAATGAAATATGGATATCGGATGAAAGCATGCCCAGTGATTCTAACCTCAGCGTACTCTGTCCAATCTATTAGAAAAGTGATCACGCGATTAGCGCCAACTACATTGGGCTAACTCTTCTTAACATCGGCTATAAGATTCTATCGAGCATACAGAGTGAAAGACTGAAGCCCATCGTCAATAAACTAATTGAACCTTATCAATGTGGCTTCAGCCCTGGTAAATCCACCATCGACCAGATATTCACCCAACGCCAAATCTTGGAAAAGATCCAAGAAAAACAAATTGACACACACTATCTATTCGTCGATTATGAAGCCGCCTTCGACAGCACAATTAGAGATCACCTGTACGCCGCAATGTCTGGTTTTGGTATCCCTGTAAAGCTCATTCGTCTTTGCAAAACCACACTGACCGACTCCACCAGCACAGTGAAAATTATGACTGAACTCTCCGCGCCATTTGAGGTTTCAGACAAGGTGATTCTTTATCGTGCGACTTCTTTAATCTAATGCTGGAGAAAATAATTCGAGCTACGAACATCGACATCTCTGGCACTATCTTTTACAAGAGTATCATGCTGCTGGCATACGCTGATGATATTGACAGCATTGGCACCAACTCGTTAGTAGTCAGGCCAGCATTCTTCAACTAGTGTAGTCTAGTGGTGAACCGGGAAAGTCACGGCGTCTTGGACAAAATGTCACTGTTGACAATTACAAATTCGAAGTCATCAAGGATTTCATTTATCTTGGATCCAGCATCAACTCTAATAATCAGCCTTCAAATCAAGCGTAGAAAATACCTCTTGCCAACAGGTGTTACTAACGATCTCAGCAGGCAATTGAGAAGCCGAGTCCTCTTTCGACGTACAAAAATAATGCTTTTCAAGTCCCTCATACTTCCCGTTCTAATGTATGGCGCTGAGACGTGGACATTGACCACCAACGATGACAGGCTGTTGGGAGCTTTCGAGAGGAAGATACTCTACAAAATCTATGGTCTAGTGTGCGTGGACGTCGTATATCGTATGAGATAGGACCATGAGCTGTACGCCGACAGCGCATAAACATCCAGCGGCTTCTCTGGCTTGGTCATGTTGAGCGAATAGAAGAAAGTGCTTCGGCTAGAAGGGTGTTTTATTAGAGCCATGAAGGTGGAACGCGCAGAAGAGGACGAACTAATCTCCATTGGAAGGACCACGTACAGGGGGCCTGACTGCACTTGGCCTTACGCCGGTGCGCGGATAGCAGAAGCGACTGACGAAGCCTTATAAAGGCGCCCAAGACCGATCATCGGTTGTTGAGCCAGCTAAGTTAGTAAGTAATTAAGTAAGCTGAGGCGTTATCATGATACAAAAAGTAGCGGCGCAGTTCATTTTTTTTTCTGGTTTCCCAACAAGTTTTCGAAAACTTGTGTTAAACTAATTTCAGCATACCATTTAGCAGTTAACGTCTGTTCAGTTTTCTGAGGAATAACTGCAACAATTTTTTGTTTTCTCTGCTCCTTGGTTTTAATGGGTGGATTAGCACCTTCTGGGCTTCACTCCATCGGCTATTGCTTGGTTTCTGGAACTGGTACTTAAAGAATCAAGCTTCATCATCTGTTATAATTTTATTGAATGTACTGGACTCTCCATTTTCTAAAATTTTTGACGAAAATATTGGACTTAACGCACATGCACCTATTTTTGATCTTCCTGCTGATTTCTTCGTGTGTTCAAGATGATTCCTAAATATTTCGCGATACAATCATGGCATTCAAGCCCAGCAGCAGTTCTTCAGCAAATCATTTTCTTGACTTAATCTTGGATCTTCATCGATTTTGGGTTTCACCAGAGCCTCACTTATGTCATCAGTCGAAGGTTTTCGGTGAACTTTACGAGATTGGACTTCCATAGAAAAACATGAGGTCAGGAATCTCCAAAACCACTTCGAGACGGTCATTCATAAGAAATGGCACATTAAATTCTCTCCATAAGCGATTAGGCAATCATTAAATATTTCCACAGGCTTGAGGTTACACCGGAATCCATAAAGAATGGCACCCCGAATCTCTTGACAGTGGAAATTTTACTTACTTTTTCTCCGAAGCTTAACGTTTCCTTGTCCCTATGTTGACAAGGACGAGCAGGAACCAAAGTAGATAGATCAAGAAAGTAACTTGAGAGAAAAATTGTTTTTGAACCTGGCTCAGGAACGGCTCAGCGACAAGGTGCCATATGGCACCGCTAGGCATTACTGGGTTAAAATGAAATATCGCAATACTATGCCAAATCAGCTGCCATTTTTTTGATTTTCAGTGTTGCCAAGTACGACGAGGCTAAGAAACTCGTCGTACTTGTATATTTTTAATCTTTAGTGGCAACATTTAAACTTTTGTTTTTTTTTTTTTTGTCGCCACAATCGTAATTGTCGCCTTCTCTCTAAATCTTTTGCAATTAAAATGCAATGAAATTGTGCGTATGTAAATTCAAATTGTATTCGCTTGACTCGCCTTCAGACAGACACACAAAAGCATAACAAAACTGGAGAGCTCGGCTCGTTAGAGTTTAGCAAATAGGCAACGGTAGTCCCGTGCTGCTGCCCAAAAGGCAATAACTCAGTGTGGGTGTGAGTGTGAGTGTGAGGAGCTATTTGAGGTAGTATTGCAATAAATTGTACTAAATAAACATATACACACACATACACACGCACCACATGTCAGTCCTGGTTGTTGCCTGCCTGTGTTACTCACGGGCTCATCTGTGCAAGAGATGAATGTTGCTCTTGTTCGGCATTTCGCACAATCGCTCATTGTTTGAAGCGGAAAACCGCACCGCCGCCAACCCGCCACTGCCACCGCCGCCGCCGCCGCCGTGTCGCCTTCAACATTTATGCTGCGGCAGCTGAAGTTGGTTGGTCGTGGCTTTCAAATTCATTTGCATCGCAATTGCATGCAATTCAATTCTCACAACGACAATGCAATTGTCGCTCATCGCCCGTCGTTCGTCGCTGTGTGTGCGCCACTCACGCCCACCTGCACCCGTACCCCACCATCATCACTTCAGTAATCGACAATTTTCAATTGTAATTGTGAGTTTGAAGGAGGTGGAGGGTTGTATGCGGGCTAGCAGGCAGGAGCTGCGGAAAACCCATCGGTGCAGTCAATCAATGCGGTGTTGTATGTTGCGGTTGAAATGTCAGTCAGTATATCGCTTAATGCTTGTTTGTATGTATCTCGCGAGCACAATAGGCCGGAAATACTCAGGACATGTCAACTCATTTCATTTCATTGTTGTTGTGCTCTCTCGTTTGCGCTTCATCTTCTTTTTTTTTTTTTTGGTTTCTAAGCGTTGTCATGTTCGTGTTGCACGTGATGAGACTTACCTAATTGCGCTGTTTTGAATTAAGTTATTTTAAATCGTCGGTTTTGTTTCGCTGATGTCATATTACAATGACATTTCATTCATTTACGTAGGTACAATTAGTTACCTGCTTGCTGCATGTGGCAGACAAGCATGCAGCACAGAGCTGCGAGCAGGGCGCAGGGCCCAGTGCGCTACTTGATGATTGAGGCACGCGCACAATTGTTTGGCATTACAGCTTGAATTCAAGTTAGAATCCAGTTCCTATTTTATTAGGTTATAATTCGTGCACGAATTGAAGGAAGCAGAACTTTACAAAATTTCAAACTGAATCCATAATTTCGCTGAACCTATAACAACATGTTCAACCAATTCCTAACACACTCGCCACGTGTGTAATTAACCAAAAAAAATCACTAAATTGAGTGGTTAACGTTGACAACGGCGAGAGCTCTATTACCGCATTGTAATGCAGCAAATGCAGCAACAACATGTTGAACATTCGAATACATCGTGTGCTCGCAATAAATTTTTACTTTAGTTCGTGTTCAACTGAACACATTTGCTGGTGGTTATGTTTTTCGTTTGAGCGTTTGCGGAGTTTTTCCCCCATCAACTATTGAACATAGTAAATGCTCATGATAATTACTTTACATTTGACTTTTTAGAATTTTTGGGTTTAAAGCTAATGGCAGCAAAACGTGCTATGTAAAATTTAACCCATTTTAACCCGGTATTAGATGTTTAGACAAAATTTGCAGAAAAATTCAAAGCAAATTCAGATCAGAGATCTACGCAAATTTTGACCAAAATTAAGATGAAAACTCAGATCAAATTCGGAGAAAATTTCAAAACAAATTAAAACCAAAATTCAGATTAAAATTTAGACCAAAATTCGAGCCAAATTCATAGAAAAATTCAAATCATTCAGACCATAATTTAGACAAAATTCAGGCAAAAATTCAGACTAAATTTAGACCAAAATAGAAACTAAACTTTGGCAAAACTCAAAGAAAAACTCCAACAAAGTTTGGACCAAATTCAGACTAAAATTCAGAAAAAAAACTTAAACCAAGATTCTGACCAAATTCAGACCGAAATTTAGCTAAAATTTGCAGAAAAATTCAAAGCAAATTCAGATCAGAGATCTACGCAAATTTTGACCAAAATTAAGATGAAAAGTCAGATCGAATTCGGAGAAAATTTCAAAACAAATTAAAACCAAAATTCAGATCAAAATTTAGACCAAAATTCGAACCAAATTCATAGAAAAATTCAAATCATTCAGACCATAATTTAGACCAAATTCAGCAAAAAATTCGGACTAAATTTAGACCAAAATTCTAAACAAATTCATAGAAAAATTCAAATCATTCAGACCAAATTTAGACCAAAATAGAAACTAAACTTTGGCAAAACTCAAAGAAAAATTCCAACGAAGTTTGAACCAAGATTTAGAACAAATTCAGACTAAAATTCTTAGAAAAAACTTAAACCAAAATTCTGACCACATTTAGACCGAAATTCCAACCAAATTCAGACCGAAATTTAGATCAAATTTACAGAAAAATTCAAGGCAAATTCAGATCAGAGATCTACGCAAATTCTGTCCAAAATATTAAGATGAAAAATCAGATCAAATTCGGAGAAAATTTCAGAACAAATTGAAACCAAAATTCAAATCAAAATTTAGACCAAAATTCTAAACAAATTCATAGAAAAATTCAAATCATTCAGACCAAATTGAGCAAAAAATTCAGACCAAACTTTGGCCAAATTCAGACCAAATTCAGACTAAAATTCAGAAAAAAAAACTTAAACCAAAATTCTGACCAAATTTGGACCGAAACTCTACCCGTTTACAGTTAGAGTTTGAAAGGATATTATTTTTTTTAGGAACAATCGACGTCTTTGGCTAGTAATGGGTTAAGTTTTTCTTGTATTAATCGATGTTTCTAATTGCTTATAATTTAAATGGCGTCCTTAAGGTTAGTGAAGCCTTTTTGTAATTTCGTCATGCAATGAGTTTGTCAGTTGCAAAGAACGAGTGAGAGACAGGGAAAGAGAGAGAAAGATAGAGAGAGAGAGGGAGCGAAAAACAGCAACAGGAAGAAATCCCACAAACAGGCAATAAATTCAAATTCTACAATTACAAACTAACAACAAAATGTTGTCGTTGTTGTTGTGGTTGAAACTGGTGCTGATGCTGTTGTTATTGTTTAATAGGATTTTAAGTGAGTTTTATTACCAAACAACAACAACAACCACAACAGCTTCAATAGTTTCTTGAAAATGCTTGTAACCATTAACTACAGAGACAACAGCATCAAAAAAAAAAAAGAGGAAAAAAGTAGGCTGCAAGGCGTGGCAACAGCTACAACTACAACAACGAGGATAGCAATAATGTTGATGACGATGCCGACTATGTGACGACAACGACGACGATGACAACGACAACGACAAAACTGTGCATAATTGATTTGAAAATCAAGCGACGATGACTAAACTGTTTGTTGTATGTTGCAGCAACATAACAACTATGCAAAAATTCAATACATGTCGAGTGTAATAGCAGCAGTAACAACAGCAGCAGCATGTCTGTCTGTCTGTCTGTGTTTCCTTGGCATGTCTAAAGACGCTTAAAACATTTATCATTGGCAGTTTTGAATATGAATAAAGAATAATGAATAATATATACAGAAGCTTAGCTTATTAATGTTAGTATGTTCAACAAGCTTACTTAGCTTGCAACATGTACACGCTAACAAATACACATGTGGTCATTGTTGACATGGTTGTTGTTGTTGTTGTTGTTGTTTTTTACGCTTATCAAAGTTTGCCGTCATGGAAATTTAAAAAATATATTAAAGCCTCAAGGGGTCAAAACTTGTAGAACGATCTCGATATTTCATTGATTTTCAAGTGAATTTTTTGTTTTTTCTAATTGAAGCATGCGTGACAAACGTGTGAGATACGCAAAGAGACAAAGTGCTGCTGCATGCAACATGCCGCCAAATGAATGAAGTAATGAGTGTGTGTGTGTGTGTGTTGCTTTCAAAATTGAAACATTTCGTGATTTCGTTACCAAATGACGAGGAACGACATCAAATTGAAAGATGAAATATGTCGCCAATATACTTACAATTTAGTGATATTTCATGGAATGTACATGCAAGCAGGCACACACACACAGACAGACGCACATATATGGCATATAAATACACACACACATTTGTAGGCAGTGGCGGATCTAGGATTGTGATTTGGGGGGGGGGGGGGGGGCGTGATTTTGGTAAGATATGCAAAAATTATAAAACCAAAAACTAGAATTGAAAATCAAATAAAAACTCCGATTTAAACGCAGACCTAGACTAAAAACCAGTTCAAAAATGTGATCACAGCTCAGACGAAACTTCTAATCGAAAATAAGCCGCAATTCAAATCAAATTCAGACCAAAATTTACACCAAACTTTCACCAAATACCGAGAAAAACTTAGACCACATTCAAAAACCAATTTTAGAGTCAAACTCAGAACAGAATTTAAACCAAAAATTTTGCACCAAACTTAAACCAAAACTCAGAGAAAAATTCAAACTAAACTCAAACCAAAATTTAGACCAAATGTAGACCAAATTCAGAAAAAGTTCAAAGAAAAATTTATCCCAAATTTCAGATCAAAATTCCTATCAATTTCAGACCGAAATTCGATCCAAAAATTAAACCAAATTTGGAAAAAAATTTAGACCAAAAAAAATCAAACCGAATTTCGACCAAAATTTGGTAAAAAATTCAAACCTAAAATTAGACCAATTTTAGAGATAAATTCAGACTACAATTCAGCTCAAATCTTAAGCCAAAATTCGAACAAAGTCCAGACCAAACTAAAAAAAAAAAATTCAAATCAAATTCAGTTCAAAATTTCAATCAAAATTTATACCATAATTTAGACAAAATTAAATTCAGACCGAATTTGCAACAAAATTCAGACCGAATTTACAACAAAATTCAGACCGAATTTACAAAAAAATTCAGACCGAATTTACAACAAAATTCAGACCAAAATTCAGGCCAAATTTAGAGAAAAATTCAAAACATAATTTAGACCATTATTCCAACCAAATTCAGACCAAACTTAGATAAAATGCAGGAAAAACTTAAACCAAAAACGCAAAAAAAATTTCATAGCAAAATTTAGGTCACAATTTGGATCAAATTTCAAACCAAACTCAGAGAAAAATTTAAACCAAACTCAGACCAAAATTTAAACCAAATTCAGACTAAAATTCAGAGAAAAATTCAATCCAAATTTCAAATCAAAATTCCAATCAAACTCAAATCAAAATTCAGGACAAAATCCAAACCAAAACTTAGACCAAATTTAGAGGAAAATTCTGACAAAAATTCAGTTCAAACTTTAAACTAAAAGTCGAGCCAAGTTCAGACTAAAGTTCCAAGCAAATTCTGACCTAAAATTTAGACCAATATGAAAAAAAAAATTTGATAAAATTTAGACCAAAATTCGAACCAAATTCAGAGAAAAATTCAAATCATTCAAGGCATAATTTCAACCAAATTCAGGGTAAAAAATTTAGACCGAATTCAGGCAAAAAAATTCATACCACATTTAGACGAAAATTCAGACTAAAATACTAACTTAACTTTGGCAAAACTCAAAGAAAAATTCTAACGAGGTTTGGTCCAAAATTTAGACCAAATTCAGACTAAAATTCAGAAAAAAAAAAACTTAAACCAAAATTCTGACCAGATTTAGATCGAAATTCCAACCAAATTCAGACCGAAATTTAGACCAAATTTAGAGAAAAATTCAAAGCAAATTCAGATTAGAGATCTACGCAAATTCTGTCCAAAATTAAGAAGAAAAGTCAAATCAAATTCGGAGAAAATTTCAAAATAAATTAAAACCAAAATTCAGATCAAAATTTAGACCAAAAACTGGGACCAAATTCATAGAAAAATTCAAATCATTCAGACCATAATTTAGACCAAATTCAGGCAAAAAATTCAGACCAAATTTTGACCAAAATTCAGACTAAAATACGAAATAAACTCTGGCAAACTCAAAGTAAAATTCAAACGAAATTCTGACCAAAATTTAGACCAAATTCACACTAAAATTCAAATATAAATTTTAACCAAAATTCTGACCAGATTTAGATCGAAATTCCAACCGAATTCAGACCGAAATTTAAACCAAATTTAGAGAAAAATTGAACGCAAATTCTGTCCAAAATTAAGATGAAAAATCAGATCAAATTCGGAGAAAATTTCAAAACAAATTAAAACCAAAATTCAGATAAAAATTTAGACCAAAAATTGGAACCAAATTTTGTCTAAAAATAATATCAAAAGAGAACGAAATTCAGAACATAATTGAAATCAATCTCAGACTTAAACTTAAACCAAAATTCAGACCGAAACTCATAAAACTTAATTTAGACCAAATACCAAACCTTAAATCAGGTTTAAAATCAGAATTGGAAAACTTAAAAAAAAATTATCCATAAACTGACCCTGAAATTTCAAGTTTAATGTAGTTCAAGTTCCTCAAATAAACAGCTCAGCTCTAAATCTCTGTCTAAAGGTTATGAGAATTCACATTATTGTGGTCAACTACAGCCCCTAGAGGCCCCTTCTAGATCCGCCACTCGTTCTACGCCTCAGATATGTCTGTGTATGTCAACTTGATATCCCCAACGGAAATTGATTTCATGTATGAAGCTCAATGTGCACCACTAAATCGACCTCCACATTTTGGGTTTAAGATGATGGGCGGGGGCGGTGTCGAAGTTGGAATGTTCTGACGAAGTATGAGGAAACTTATATACTATATATATGTGTGTGAGTGAAACCATTTCCTGTATACTTATTGCAGACAAATTATTGCAATGTCATTGTGTGCGATTTTCTTTTCTTGTGTTTTTTGAAAGTAATCGGAAAAAAAAGAAAGAAAATAAGAAAGTAAGACGTTGGAAGTTACCGTCTGCCACGGCTCAAGTACTAGGTATTTGTTTTTTTTTTGTTGTTTTTCTTGTAAGTTTTTGTTGTTTTATTTGCTTTATTTTTTTTATTTTTTATTACTACTTTTGTTTAGTTCGTTGAGAGGATTTTGTTAAGTTTTTTCTTTAAGTTATTGTAGAAGTGAGCGGAAGTAAACTTTTCAAATGAACTAAAAGTTCAAATAAATAAAATACAACAAATATAAAAAAAAAAAAAAAAAAACAAAAAAAAATCCTTTGCTGAAAAAAAAGTAGCGCACTTTTGGGCAAACACAAGTGTTCGTATTGTTGTTGTTGTTTTAGTTGAAAAAGTTTTTGTTAGCATTTCCATTTTTTTCTCTCTATTTTCTTGTTTCACCTTTTTGGAAAATTCTCCTATTTTTTTGTTTTTGTAGGTTAACAAAAAGCTTTTTAAATCATTCAATAGAGAAAGCAAGCAATGGCATTCAATGCTATTTGCTGCAATTTTATTTATTTTTTGGTTTGTTGAAATGCATCCTAGCAGTTTGACTTCACCACCACTTACAATTGACGGTACACAGAAGTAGAATAGAAAATGAAATTGTTGCCACCTCAAGGGATTTTTTTTTGTGTGCTTGTGTGGTGTTTTTATAGAAAATTTCACAAGTCCAGAAGTTTAACCAAATGTTTGAAATAAAAATCTTTTAGAAATTTATTTAGGTGAAATTTAGAATTTAAGGATTTTTCTTTTCGTTTGTTAGGGCGAAAAGTAGGAATAGATATAGAGAAATGATTGGATTGAGGAAATTTCTGAGGATTCCCCGATTGCCACGGAATTTAGACACGTGAGGGGAATTGGAGAATAAACGAGTTTTGCGTAGTCAAATTTAGGCTTAATTCAAAGAAAAATTCAGACCAAAGTTCAGATCAGAATTAGGACCAAAATTCAGATCAAATTCAAACCAAAATTCAGGACAAAATCTTAACCAAAAATTAAACCAAATTTAGAGAAAAATTTAAACCAAAATTTGGTTCAAATTTTAAACTCGAAATCGAAACAAGTACAGGCTAAAGTTCCAAGCAAATTCTGATCAAAATTCTTTTAAAAATTTAGACCAAAAAAATAGAGAAAAAAATCAGAAAAAATGTAGACCAAATTCAAAGAAAAATTCAAACCATTCAGACCAAATTAAGGAGTGAAATCGAAAAAATCTTAACACATAAAAAATTCAATAATTTTTAAACGGTTGATCTTAGAGTTTTGATTTTTTTTTTATTTAATTGATAATATTTTACAAATTACAGAAAAATATAACTTTTATAGTTCTAACCACTATTTATAAACTCGCAGACCTTTTTTGGTAAGCCTTCCATTAGAGATTTGATAGTTGTTTCAGACACCTTTTTGGAACAGTTTGCCCAACTCCTTTTAAAATCTTCGATATTTTGGGACACCTTTTTTGTGCTCTTTAAGTTTCTTTTCACAAGAACCCAATATCTCTCCACTGGTCTTAGCTCTGGACAATTTGGAGGATTGGCCTCTCTTGGTACAAAAACTATGTTATTACTTTGGTACCACTCCAGAGCTTTTTTGCCGTAGTGACATGATGCCAAATCGGGCCAAAATATGTGGACACATTGTGCTCTCTTATGAAAGGAAGAAGCCTTCTTTTCAAACATTCTTTGATGTATATTTCGGTGTCTATAGAGCCCCCGGTAACAAATGACTTGCTTCTTTTGCCGCAACTGCATATAGCTTGCCATACCAGGAATTTTTTAGGAAATTTTGTCTGTTTTTGGATTCCAAATTGTTCTTCGACATTTCTTCGAGCTTCAGCAACATAAAAATGTTGACCCGGAAGCTGCGTAAAATCGGCCAGTACATACGTTTCGTCGTCCATTATACAACATGAATATTTTTGTATGAAATTCGTTTTTAATTTCCGAGCCCAACTTTTGGCGTCTAAATTTTTTGCAACATTCCTGTCTGGAACTTTTTGGACTTTGTATGTTTTCAAACCTGCATTGGCTTTAACTTTTCGCACCAAATAGTCAGAGCACTGGGCTAACCGGGCAGCTTTTCTACCAGATGTGTTTGGAGATCTTTTCAATATGCTTTCTATTTTCTTGGCTTTCCCAATATCATGTGGTCCTTGTTTTCTTCCCCAACCAGGTTTCCTATTTTCTATCGATGATCAAATTCTCCTGAAACTGTTTAATAACATTGGAAACAGTTTGACGGCAAACAATCAATTCTTTGGCCAATTTTTTGTAGGACCCATTTGGATTTTTTTTGAAAATTTTCAATAATTTTAAGACGTACTACTTTTTCTTCACTCATTTTGTTCAAACTCACAATAAATCAACATGTTTGTCATTAAAAATAACAACTGACATATTTTTCAAAGATAACTACATAAAAAAATTTTTAAATTTACCTCCAAAAAAAATTATTAGGTAAAACGTGTGTTAAGATTTTTTCAATCTCACTCCTTATGTAGGCTTCATTCAAATAGATCCTGGTACATCTCTCTGGCTATAAAATAAATTAGGCACGGTTTCACCTAAAAACTTGAGGAGGTACAGGGCTTTTGAAATAGCCAAACCGGCAGCTATTCTTCTGTAAATCAATTTTGCAAACTATTTTTTGACTGACAGGCATAACTTCTGAAATAGTTTAACTCCTATTGTGTTAAGTTAGGCTGAAGTGTCTGTCTTCTAATGGAGACAAAAGTTAGATTAATTTGAAGGCGGGCAGGAATGCTTGGATGGGTTTTCCCTCCATTTGTTGTTGTTGTTGCCATTATTCATGATTGTTGAGCCCTCAATCATAAATGGCTATCTAAGCTTGAAATATGTAGTCACCTATAGTCCTATGATATCTATGCTGACACAAGAGAGGCTCTGCTAGGGCTGGAACGAGCCTTTATGGGAACAAGTATTCAAAGCCAGACCTATGTTAATTGGGTGTCAGCCTCAACTAAACTTGAATTTTAGTTTAGTCAGCTAATTGCTGACGTTGTTAATTCGCATGGCTTTGATCTTTTTGATGTTGATTTCTAGGCTCGCGTTGTATGCTGGTCTGATCAGATGGTCAATTTTCGCTTGCATGTCATTGAGCTTGTGCGGGAACAGAGACATATATCATCTGCGAAGTCCAAGCCTTCGAGTTGACGGGTGAGGCTACATGTTATGCTTCTTCTTTCGGAGCACACGTTTACCATAACTTCGTTTAGTAGAACTGCTAGCTCAGAATTCTCGTACATCGCTTTAATAAATCGAATGAGCTTCAGAGGGATTCGCTTTCTTTGTAAAGAACTTTACTGAATCTTCAGCAATAATGAAAAGATAATTATTTCAGCTAATGCCGAACCTAAACCTTGAAGCTATTGAGATTTTGAGGACTATTTTTTGAAGTGTATCTACCGGCGATTTTATCGAAAAATTCAAAAACAAAAAAGATTAAAGTTATGAAACTAAAAATAGTTTTTGGCCTTTTCTTTGTAGCCGAGTAAACGAACTTTTGTTAGTTCCTCCGTAAAAACCCCAGAAATGAAATTCCCCGATTTTAAAATGTTTATTTATTCGTTTTTTTCTACAAATTTCTTTTCTTTTTGTGTAACTATACAAATGTCCGAACATGTATTCAAATGTATGCGTAACGTGTAATCCCAGCCTTACACAAACTACCGATGGTGGATGATGGTGCATTAATAGAAAATATCATTTTACACAAAACACTCAGCAGCGTGTACACTTGAGTTTTTTCTCACGCATCAATTAGACTCGATTAGTGTCATAATAAAATAATGTTCGATAGATGCCGGAGTGGGGGGGGGGGGGGGGGGGCGGGGGGAGGAAAAGGGGATGATAAAGTGTAGGAGTAGAGCTCAAAGTATTCAGATTTTAATACAAGCTGCAAATGGATGTAGGTTTGTACATATGTATGTATGAGTGTGTGTGTGTGTGTGTGAGGGTAACACATAATAATAGATCTTATAACACATTTTCGCTTTTATATTCATAGAAGAATAGCAACAACAACGCCGCCGTTGCCGCCGCCATTTATTGAAAAGCGCTTGTCAAATAAAAATTCAATTTTGTAATTTTTTTATTATGTTTTTTTTTTTTTTGCTATTTTTTTCTTTTATTTTTTTTCTTTGTAAATCAACAAAGAAGAACCGTCAAGCATTAGCATCAGACTGAATCGTCCTCAATGTCGTTGTCGTGTAGTTATAGCCTTCTCTAATGGCATAGCAAACCAAACTCTCATTTCGAGAGCGTTTCACTATTGCATTTGCTGTGTATGTATGGCAAAACAAAAACAAATCGAATTCTCTGCGTTTGCTTTTAGCTTTTAATAGATTTCGTCAATAAAAAAAAAAAATTAAAAAAAGAAGAAAAATATATGTTCTTTCATTTTAACGCGTATTTTCTTCTTCACTGCGGCTGCTCCAGCTCCTGCTGCTGCTGCTTCCTCCTTATTCGCTTTTAAGTGTCTGCAAACAGTAGCATTCCAAATGGAATATGCTACGCACAGGCTTGAGAAGAAGACAAACAATCTGGCAGACAGACAGTCAAAAGGAGCAGGCAGACGACCGTACGTACTGAAGTAGAAGCAGAGCAAAGCTTGTTAAAGTGCCTCGCCAAATGAAAGTAAACATTTTTATTGTTAGCATATTTTTTCATCAACCAACCAACTTGCCACTACTACCACTATAACAACTGCTGCTGCTGCTGCTGCTACTCTGCTGCCGCCACCACTGTTACCTCCGCTACCCGCTACTGCTACTTTATCTCGTTTTCTGTGTGTGCTTGCTACTCTTGCAAATTTAATGTTGTTATTATTAAAAAAAAAAAAAGAAAAAAAATCAGCAGCAGCTTGGCGAAATTTCGTTTTGCCACTTCATTGCTGTAACTGCTGCTTGGATAAATGGATATTAGTATTTATCTAAATGTTATTGTGTTCTTTTTTTTTTTTTGAGTGTGCTCAGGTGACCATTTCTCCATATTTTAAAATGCAAAGAAATATTTTCGTAATGGCATTACTTTGTCTCTAGATTGGTTGGAAATAAATATTGACTTTATCTCTTTGAAGATTTATTTGGCATCAAATTTCTGAAATTTCATTCGTTAGAAATATTACACAAAGATTTAAATTGAATTTGATTTGAATGAACCTGGTATTTTGGTCTTTATGTCCGTCTCCTTCTGCACTCGTCACGTAGTGAAATGATATCAAAAGCTTAAGCAACTCCATCCCTTCAACAAAGCTTGTTAAAATCATTCTAAACCCTTAGAAATTCTCAATAAGTCAGTTAATAGAATGTCTACCAGTTCCTCTAGTTTCTCAAACAGTCTGCTCCCCATATAACGGCTCTTGAAAGCCCATTACATCATTCTGAAACTATAAATCCTAATACTTTCGGTTTGAACAAAAAATTCTTTTGCTTAGAAAGTAAAACTATACTGCAGCAGTTTTGTAATTTAACTTTGACTTGTCAGATTCCGTTCATTTTGGATTAATCCTTTCGGAACCGTAAGAGCGGATACCGAAAAACCGAATCCCGATTCGCATTCTCTGACTCCCATTTCTTGTTACAATTTTTACTCAAAGCAGAAGTTTTGCGCCTCTGAAGGCCAGAACTTTCATGGGTCACCGGCGACCCCGTGGGTCTCAATGAGAATTTTTACGAATTATTTTAGTATATTTTTATTAGACAATCTTTTTAAAGTTAGACAAAGTCTTTTACTATTAATTCTTGACTTAACCCTTTCTTGACCATAAAAAAACTAGAAGCGATAGAGCAAAAACCGAGTCCAGATTTATTTTCCTTTGCTGATCTCCATTTCTTTGTAAAAAGTTTTTGAAAATTTTCTATCGAGGATTTTAGGGTCAGTGGTGACCCATAGCAAAACTTAATTTTCAAAGAAAGTAAGTAATAATTTAAAAAAATGGAAAATAATTTTCTCATAATAAATATTTTGAAAATTTGGTGAATTTAGACAAATATTGACAAAATTGTGAGCGATTGAAAATATGTAAAAAAAATAAATGTTTTTTGTTTAGGTCACTCTGGTGCCATCAATTAGGTTGCAACTCCATATTTTGCTTATAGCAGCTAAAGCGCAATCTATTATGTTTTCAATGAATATAAATTTAACAAAAACCGAAAAAACTTAAACTAATGTTAGGTTACCGGTGGCCAATGGTCTCGAAAAGGATCAATATATATTGGTTGCGATATTGGTTATGAATAACCGAAGAAAATGTTGGTTGCAATATTGGTTATGGATAACCAAAATAAAATTTTGGTTGCGGTTTTGGTTATGGATAACCAAAAACAATTTTGGTTGCGATATTGGTTATGAATAACCAAAATAAAATTTTGGTTGCGATATTGGTTAATGGTAACCAAAATAAAATTTTGGTTGCGATATTGGTTATGAATAACCAAAAAAAATTTTTTTTTGCGATATTGGTTATGACTAACCAAAATAAAATTTTGGTTGCGATATTGGTTATGGGTAACCAAAATAAAATTTTGGTTGCGATATTGGTTATGAATAACCAAGGAATGTTTGGTTGTGATTTTGGTTATGGATAACCAAAATAAAATTTTGGTTGCGATATTGGTTATGAATAACCAAAATAAAATTTATGTTGCGATATTGGTTATGGGTAACCAAAATAAAATTTTGGTTGCGATATTGGTTATGGGTAACCGAAAAAGATACTGGTTGCGATATTGGTTATGGGTAACCGAAAAAGATACTGGTTGCGATATTGGTTATGGGTAACCAAAATAAAATTTTGGTTGCGATATTGGTTATGAATAACCGAAAAAAATGTTGGTTGCGATATTGGTTATGGATAACCAAAAACAATTTTGGTTGCGATATTGGTTATGAATAACAAAAAAAAATTTTTGTTGCGATATTGATTAACAAAATGATGAAGCCCTAAGTTCTCAAGAAGAGTAGAAGAGGCGGGGGTGGGGGAGGGAATTGGTTATTGGTAACCGTAATAAAATTATAATTTCGGTAGTTTTGGAAAACCATTTATAAAAAAAAATCAAAATGGCGGCTCCAACTGCCACCAAATAAAACCATCCACAGCCTTTTCAGTTCATCTGAAACAAAACCATGTTAAAAATCCAATATGAGACGACGAAATAGTCGATGAGTTTTTCTGTTTTCCAACAAAAATTCTTATTATCTGGCCACCCTAATCGGATCATATCTCTTCACACGTTTATATTTTTATATCTGAATATGTTGTTGCATTAATATTTTGTGCTCATTATTATTTGTTTTTGGTGTTTTGTTTGCACCATGGTTAAGTTGAACAACGAACACACGCACACACACACACAAAGGAGTAATATAAAAGCTGAAACTTGGCCTGCTTATCCTGTTTCACGCTTCATTCTCACACAGATATAAATAAAATTTGCTGCAGACACTAAAGACGGTTTAGCCATATTTACGCCCAGTTTTTATTTTTGTTTTTGTTTTTGCTCTTTTTTTTTTTATAATTTAACAGAAGAAGAGACTGTTTGTTGTTGTTGTATTTAAGGCAGCTATATGATTATGAGCCTACTGAACTTATTTACAAGTTGGCACAACGTGAAAAAATGAAATGGCATAAAGTTTTTCACGCGCCACACATTGAAGCACACTAGCTACAACAATAACAATTGGAAACATCAACAACAAAATAAACAAGGACACAAAAAAAGAAGAAAAATAACAACAATAGAAATGCAAAAATCTCTCGCTCTTTGAACTCAGATAGTGGCGAGATGGCGACAACGTCAGAGCAGCCGCCAGCCTAACATTCAAATTGACTTCCGTTGAGGAAATTTAAATTTTGCCAAATGCAACATGGCCGCACATTATTGGCAACGCACACACACAGCACAGCGCAAGTAGGCAGGCAGGCAGGCGGCACAGCAGGGCAAATTGCTGTCGTTGTAGTTAATGTTGTTGCTGCTTGCTTGCCTGCCTGCCTGTTGTTGTGGTTGTTGTTATTGTTGCATTTACCGAAATTGCTAGCTTGCTTTTATGCTAGTGGTTTTTTCAACTCGACTGCTCTTGAACACCTCGGTATATATCCAAGCTATCGAGCTGTAGTACAGTTAGAAAAAAAAAACAGAATCAAAAACAAACCCAGGAAACGTTGCAATGTTGCAGTAAAATCATTGCCAACTCGGCTGCTGTTGAGGTTGTCGTCATAGTTACTTCTACCACAATTTCTACTACCGACTGCTGCTGTTGCTGATGCTTTGTTGTTGGCATTGCTGGCTTTGTGCATGCATTCATTGTGTGCTTCAATTCGTGCTGCAACCAACAAGTAATGAATGCGATAATTTGCAGTAAACTTTGACATTTGTGCAGGACATTCTCATTCTCGGCAAATGATTGCAAGGGGCGAGCAAGGTGGGACACAACAACAAAACTGCTGTGAGTTCAGCCAACAATATAATAGTATTCTGGCTTTTGATAATTTTGCTGTCAGTACTGTTGTTGCTGCTGGTGTTGCTGTTGCTATTACTTTGGGTGTTAGTGTTGCTGTTGTTGCTGTTGCTTTCTTGTGTGGCTACTACTGCTGCCAGTATTGCTGAAAGTGTTGTTGTTGTTACTGTTTATCATAATGCTACTTCCTTCTTCTTCTTCTACTTCGTCTTCCTTACAACTTCACTTCTCTTTTGCAATTTGCCAAGGTTATTGTCAGTTTTAGTCAAATGCTTTTTACTCTGTATTGCAACTGAAATTGCAACAACAGAATATGTACCTAGGTATATAATACGTTTGTAGATAATTTCTGACAAAAAATATTTTGCATGCAGCCAGCAACAATTGCCGACTACCTTCCTGCCTGCCTGCCTGCCATACAACAGTTGGCACCCTACTGTGCGCTCTGGGTTATTTTAGATTTTTGCACACACGCACGTAATGCAACTCTAGAGAAATTATTGTCAATGCAGCAAGCAACTTGAGAGCTCAACAGTGGCAGTAGCAGCAGCAACAAAGGCTGGAGTAGTTGCAACAACAGCAGCAGCAACAACAACAACAACAGTAATAATACAACAGCAGCAATAAGCAAACGTTTCATAAAGTAGATTTTTTTACTTTTTCATTCGGTATCTGCATGTGTAAAGTGGCACTGACAGCAGCAACTTCACTATACATACTCCATTTCAGTGGCGTATCAAGGATTTCACCTTGTGGGAGATGTTGATTATTCTTAAATTAAGGGAAAATTTTAAAAATGTAATATTTTTTGAAATTTGAGCATTCGAAAGAATAGTCGAAAAGCTTATCAGTCTATTGAATCGACTTTCAACCAAAAATCGAATTTCATACCAAAATCAGTTAAAAATTCAGACCATAAGCAGACCAAAACTCAAACTGATATTCAAAAAAAATGAGTAGAAATTCAAATTAAAACTCAAATCGATATTCAAACCTAAACTAGATCAAAATTTAGACCAAAATTCAGACCGAAAATAATACCAAAAATCAGATCAAAATTCATCCTAAAAGTAGATCCAAATTTAGGCCAGAAATCAGAACAGAACTCAGACCAAAAATAAGACTAAAGTCAGGTAAAAAATCTGACCGATAATCATATAAAAAATTAATCCAAATTAAGACCAATTTGGACCAAAATGATGCCAAAAATCTGATAGAAATTCAACCCAAAGTAGACCCAAAATTAGACCAAAAATGAGAACAGAACTCAAAGCAAAAATTGGTCTAAAGTCAGGCTAGAAATCAGACCAATATTCAAACCAAAAAATAGTCCAAATTTGGATTCAAATTCAGCCCAAAACTAAATCAAAATTTAAATCAAATGTGAAACAAAAATTCAGACCTAAAGCAAACAGAACATGATACCAAAAACCAGATCAAATTTAGCTCAAAAGGAGACCCAAAATCAGAACAGAACTCGAACCGAAAGTAAGTAACAAGTTAAGCTAAAAATCTGACTGATATTCGAAGCAAAATTTATTCCCAAAATCAGACCAAAAATTAATCCAAATTCAGACCGAAGCTCAGATCAAAAACCAGACCAAAAGCAGTCAAAAAATTAGACCAAAAATCAGACTAAACCTAAGATAAAAAATCAGGTAAAAACTCAAACCAAAAGTATACCAAATTACGACCAATAATACGATCAGAACTCAGATCAGGAAAAAGTCTAAAGTCAGACCAAAAATCAGGCCGATATTCAGACTAAACATCAGATAAAATTTTGACAAATAGTAGTCAAAAAATTATACCAAAAATCAGACAGAAATTCAAACCAAATATCATATCAAAACTTAGCCCAAAAGTAAACCTTAAACTAGAACAAAAATTACATCAAAATTTTGGGCCAAACGTCTAACCAAAATTCAGACAAAAAACCCATAAAAAATTATACCTAAAATCAGATCGTAATTAGGTCTAAAATTATATGAAAAATGAGACTAAATTTAAACCGGAAATCGAGCTATAATTCAAAATAAATCTCAAGTCAATCCAAAAATCTGACTGATTTTCAAACCAAAGCTGACAAAAAATTGTACCAAAACTTGGACTGAAATTCAGACCAAAAATCAAATGAGAACTCAGCCCAAAAGAAGCCCAAAAATTAGACCAAAAATCAGAACAAAAGTAAGACCAAAAATAAGACAAAAATTAGATATTCAGATATTAGTTCCAAAGTCAGACGAAAAACTAATTCGAATTCAGATAAAATATCTGACCGAAATTCAGTCCAAAAATTGACCTAAAATTCCAACCAAAGGCCGTCAAAAAATAAGATTGATATTTAGGTCAAAAATCAGACCAAAAAAGTAGACCCAAAATTAAACCGAATCCCGATCAAAATTAGAACGGAACTCAGACCAAAATTCAGGCTAAAGATAGGTCTAAAGTGAGACCAAAAACCAGAGCGAAATTCAGACCAAAATTTACTCACAAAGTTAGACCTAAAATTATTTCAAATTCAGCACAAAAATCTGACCAAAAACAAGGCCAAAATATAGACCAAAATTCAACAAGAACTCAAGCCTGAAATAAGTATAAAGTCAGAACAAAAATCAGACCTATATTCGGACCAAAGTTTCAGTTGAAAGCAGTCAACAAATTTTACCAAAAATCAGACAAAAATTCAGATCAAAACTCAGCGCAATAGATAACCAAAAATTAAGACAAAAATCAAGGCAATACTTAGACCAAAAATAAGTCTAAAGCTAGACCAAAATTTAGTCGAAAAGTTAAAGCGATATTAAGACCAATATTCAAACCAAAAATCAGACTTGAAACCATTATCAAGTTCCCCAAAAATGGGAGATCTATTAACTCACCCTAACCCCACTCTTCCCCCTCTGAATCCACCACTGTTCCACTTCATGTGCTTGTTCAACTTTACTCTGCATCGTGCAGTGCCATAACAGTGAAGTGGGTAAGCAAGTATATATCTACTTTTTTTCAGACTAGTATTGCAATAATTTTTTTTTTTTTATACAAATTTCTTTTAAGTTTGACTTTTACAATTTTTACATTATCATTATTAACCAACAATTTCTGTTTTCTTTTTTCTTTCAGGTGAGTTTGTGTAAAAGTTTTAAAACTTTTTTTTCGTATAATGTTGAATAAGGTAAACTCACGAGTATTTGTTAATGCAACGGAATTATTAAGAAAACTTTTTATTTTAAATTATTGTTTTTAATTGTATTCATTAAAATTACTGATTATAGAATTTAGTTCCTAATAGGTCTCTGAAAAAAATGCTTACAAAATATTGCATTTGTACTGCAGAAATTTATAAATATTTATTGAATTTCGTTTGTACTTTAAAAAATTAGAAATGTACTTCAGAATATTTTATTTGTACTTTAGAAAATTCCAAATGTATTTCAGTTAATTGCAAAAATGTACTTCAGAATATTTTATTTGTACTGCAGAAAATTCCAAATTTTGCTTCAGTAAATTACAAAAATGTGCTTCAGAAAATTCCAAATGTACTTCAGTAAATTACAAAAATGTACTTCAGAATATTCCAAATGTACTTCAGTAAATTACCAAAATTTACAAATGTACTTCAATAAATTACGGAAATGTTTTTCAAATATTTGATTTGTACTTCAGAAAAGTCCAAATGTACTTCAGTAAATTACAAAAATCGACCTCAGAATATTCCAAATGTACTTCAGTAAATTACCAAAATTTACTTTAGAAAATTCCAAATGTACTTCAATAAATTACAAAAATGTATTTCAAATATTTTATTTGTACTTCAGAAAAGTCCAAATGTACTTCAGTAAATTACAAAAATCGACCTCAGAATGTTCCAAATGTACTTCAGTAAATTACCAAAATTTACTTTAGAAAATTCCAAATGTACTTCAATAAATTACAAAAATGTATTTCAAATATTTTATTTGTACTTCAGAAAAGTCCAAATGTACTTCAGTAAATTACAAAAATCGACCTCAGAATATTCCAAATGTACTTCAGTAAATTACCAAAATTTACTTTAGAAAATTCCAAATGTACTTCAATAAATTACGGAAATGTACTTCAAATATTTGATTTGTACTTCAGAAAAGTCCAAATGTACTTCAGTAAATTACAAAAATCGACCTCAGAATATTCCAAATGTACTTCAGTAAATTACCAAAATTTACTTTAGAAAATTCCAAATGTACTTCAATAAATTACAAAAATGTATTTCAAATATTTTATTTGTACTTCAGAAAAGTCCAAATGTACTTCAGTAAATTACAAAAATCGACCTCAGAATATTCCAAATGTACTTCAGTAAATTACCAAAATTTACTTCAGAAAATTTCAAATGTACTTCAATAAATTTCAAAAATGTACTACAGAAAATTGCAAATGTACTTCAGTAGATTACAAAAATGTACTTCAAATATTTTATTTCTATTTCAGAAAATTCCAAATGTAATTCAGTAAATTACAAAAATGTACTTCAAATATTTTATTTGTACTTCAAAAAATTCCAAATGTACTTCAGAAAATTCCAAATGTACTTCAATAAATTACAAAAATGTACTTCAAATATTTTATTGGTATTTCAGAACATTCCAAATGTACTTCAGTAATTTACCAAAATTTACTTCAGAAAATACCAAATGTACTTCAATAAATTACAAAAATGTATTTCAAATATTTTATTTGTTGTTCAGAAAATTCCAAATGTAATTCAGTAAATTACAAAAATGTACTTCAAATATTTTATTTGTACTTCAAAAAATTCCAAATGTACTTCAGAAAATTACCAAAATTTACTTCAAAAAATTCCAAATGTACTTCAAATATTTTATTGGTATTTCAGAACATTCCAAATGTACTTCAAGAAATTACCAAAATGTACTTCAGAAAATTGCAAATGTACTTCAGTAGATTACAAAAATGTAAATCAGAAACGAATGTTTTTGAAGTACATTTGAAATTTTCTAAAGCACAAATAAAAAATTATGATTATTCTGATTTTCTTAAGTACAAATAAAATACTCTGAAGTACAACTGAAATATTCTGAAATCAATTTGAAATAATCTCAAATCGAATTGAAGTATTTTAAAGTACATTTGATTATTCCAGAGTAAAAATGGAATAATTTTTCCTATGGAAAAAAACTGCCAACAATGTCATGTTAATATTGCTACCGGTTTTCTGTCACTCTCACATTTCATAATCATAGCATCATAATTACGAAGTCACCAGTATAAAGCCAAAAGTTTCGCTTCCAATTTTTTTCTCATACACTTGTAAATTATTTTATTCTCTCTTACTTCTAACTTTTTCACTGCGAAAAATTTGGCATCAAAAGTGATTTGTTTTTATTGTTTTGCTTATTCGCCGCCGGGTTTATTAAACAAATAATAAAAAAAAAACTGTAACTTTAAAGTGTAATGGTGTTGAAAAGTTTAGTTTTTTTGTTGCAAGACAAAAAAAAAAAATAGGAAAAAATAGAAAACAAAATGTTGGTAGAAATTTTGTCGCCATTTTGTTTATAAGACAGGAAGAGAAGCTTAATTTTTTTTTTTTAGTTAGTATGCGTTGAGAAAACTTTAGTTCACAGCTGCAGTTTGCGAATTCTTACAAATTATTGTTATTTTTATTTTTATATTTTATTGAAATAATGCAGTTGGAAAAGCTTTCTGATAAGTTTATTCTTAAAAAAGAATGTTGGAAGTATCAGGGGGGAAAAAGTGAAAAAAAAACTCTGAGAATATTCAACAATTGTGGCTATAGAATTTTTATTGATTCAGTTTTTTATACTCTGAAATTCTAATGGAAGATATTTCTACTGATTTACTGAAAAGAAACCACAACGATTATGATTTTTTAGTTCAAATCGCAGAGTAGCTTCTCACTGCGAAACTGACTCGTAGTCTAACATTTGATCATTATCAAAAAAACAAAAACTCTCTCTCTCCTTGTGTCTCTCTCTTGGCATCTGAGAAACTGAGAGCAAAAGTGGGTTCAAATTTCTATAAGGGCAAAAGTGAATTAAATTAGAAGAGTACATATGAAATTTCAATTATTTCAGAGCAAAAGCGGCACAACAACTTAACCCATTTTGGCTCTAAACATATTTTGTTTTTATTTTTTCTGAACTTATAAATAAGTTGTACTGCTTTTACACTCAGCCCCTCATTAGTAGAAGCTGAAGTTTTTCTTCAGACATTTTACTTAAACATTGGCTTGTTGAAAGACTTGTCACATTAAGCTAAAGTTGGATTAAAAATACTCCAAAGGTCATGGTTGAAGTAATTCAAAATGTGTACGAGACTTGGGGGGGTGAGGTAATAGTGAATCAAACTATCGTCGCTGATTTGTGAGATCAAGAAGTGGCGATTTCGATTCAGATAAATTAAATCGATAGATATTCAGACCAAAACTCCCACCAAAACTAGATCGAAATTTAGACCAATAATGAAAACAAAATTAAACTATAAAACCGGAACAGAACTGAAACCAAAAACCAGTCTAAAGTCAGATAAAAAATCAGACCGAAACTCTGACTAAAAATCAGTCCAAAAACAATCAAAAAATTAGACCAAAAATCAGACTGAAATTTAGATAAAAAATCACAAAAATTCAGACCAAAATTACACCAAATTCCAAGAGAAAAATGCGATCAGAACTCAGACCAAGAAAAAGTCTAGACCCAGACCAAAATTTATACTAATGTTTAGACCAAAAATCATACAAAATTTTGACCAATAGTAGTCAAAAAATTGGACAAAATCAGACTGAAATTCAGACCCAATCTCAGATCAAAACTCAGCTCAGTAAACTAAAAATTAGACTAAAAATCGGCAGACCGAGGTTCGGATTAAAAACAGTCAAAAAATTATACCAAAATTCAGACCAGAACTCAAAGCAAAAATAAGTCTAAAGTTAAACCGAAAATCAGGCCGATATTCAGAACAAAATTTAGTCCAAAGTTCAACCAAAAATCAGACCGATATTCAGGCATAGGTATATTCAGATATGGGTGCCGCAAATATTTTTTGAGTGTAATCCTATGGAATGTTTTGGGTTCTAGTTTTTTTCGTCTTTTTAAACATTTTTTTTGAAAATGGCTAAAGACGAAAATGTATGAAACTTATTTTTAAACCAGACCGTGACTAGAAATGTCACAATTCTGTTATCGTCCTTACAAATACAAACATTACGCGAAAAGAATTTTTTAAATCGGATAATGTTTATTGGTGTCGCAAGATGTTCAAAGTTTATAAGTTTTTTAGAAATTTTTAGCAAAAATTATCTGAAACTTCTGAATTTTGAAAACCTTTTGGTATAAATGAACATTATCCGATTTTTGCATAAAGCTGAGAAATTTCAGACAAATTTTGAGCTTAAAAATGTAAAAAATAAGAGCTTATACCATGTTCCCACTGAGCCGAAATTGCGTAATTTCGGCAAATTATTTCGAACGAAACTACAATCGTTCACATTGTAAAGTTGGTTTCGATTCATTGTTTATTTCTTGTTTTAAAATGCTGGCGGCTGATATAAATATTGCTAAATAATTTGGTCTTCACCATTTGAATATCAAGAGAATCAAAATGATAAATATTATATTTAGCAATGAAATAAAAGTGTATATGAGAAAGCGTCAATTGTTATGTATCTTGTCTTACTTCAAGCGCAGCCACTGTGCAACCTTGCTGCCGCAGCTCCTCCATCTTTTCTGCCCATACCTCGGCTATGAGATCCTCTTCGCACGCACTCCACAAATTTATTTTTTTATATTTTTATCTTTATATATAAAATCGTAGAGTTTTGTGTGTATGTAAGCGTGTAACTTCTGAACGATTGAACCGATTGAAGTTATATTTCCAGAATATATTTTCTTGAGCGGATGAAGCATAGCTATTCATAATAGCTTTTAGGAAAGTGGGCGTGGCATCTTCCATACAATCCTAATAGTTTTTTGCGTATATCTCAAGAACCATTTATAGTACAGTATAGAAATTTAGTACAATAATGAGAATTGACAATGCCATGCTACAACAAAAAAATATAGGTGGGATTGACAAAGAGGGTGTGGCACCTTCCATATAACCTGAATTTCCATTGTGAGATATCTTAGGAGGCATTTATGATACGGTACTAAAATTTAAATTCTTTCAGTTTGTTGGATTAGTGGATGTGGCACCATGCTTCACTTTTATTTTCTACTACTATTTCTACTGCTTTTTCTATTACTATTTTCTACTACTATTTTCTACTACTTTTAAATTTCTTTTTTTCTACAATTTCTTCTTATTTTCTACTACTTTTTTAACAAATATTTTCTACTACTATTTTACTACTTTTTTTCTACTACTTTTCTAATACATTTTTTCTACAATTTCTGTTTACTTTCTATTACTAATTTCTATTATTTTTTTACTACTTTTTTTATAGTTTTTCTACTACTATTTTTTACTTTTATTTCCACCACTCTTTCTACTACATTTAATTATTTTTCTACTACTTTTTCTGCTACCTTTTTGTTACCTTTTTACAACAATTTGTAATACTATTTTCTATTCCTTTTACTATCACATTTTCCACTTCTATTTCTACTGCTATTTTCTACTACTTTTTTACTGTTTTTTCATTAATATTTTCTATTACTTTGCCCATTCCGTTTGTTCCTATTATTTCTACTAATTTATGAAATATCTCAAGAACCTGCCTACCTATGTTAAAGTCCGATAGGTGGCGCAGTAACAAATTCTATAATAAATTCTATATTTATAATAAATAAGAAATGGGTCCATATTTTAAAATAATTTTTAGGATTAGATATAACTTCTAGAACGGTCTTTGATACGGTCAATTTTGATGCCTCTTTTTTAAATATAAATTTAAATTTTTCTTCAAATTCAATGTACGTCCTTTAATTCAATTCAATTTTAAACATCAAAAAACTTCATTCTTCTTCATTCAAATAAACTTAAATTTTCGCCCTTCTTCGTAGAAAGGGCAGAACAACGTCTGCCGGGTCAGCTAGTATTTTATATAAATCTCAGTATAGAAATGCCAGAGCAAACTCATTTCAATATTCATTTCAGTGAACACATTCAGGGTTGCATTCAATATTTGCTCGATTTCGAATGCGGTTTCGTTGAAACCACCTCATTTTCGTGGTTTGGTTTGACAAATTTTTATATACCGAAATTGAGCATTTCAACACAGTTTCAGCCGAAACCATGGAAATTATCGAAATCACGCAATTTCGGCTCAGTGTGAACATAGTATAATACTATATAAAAATTTCGGGGGTTTCGAGACCATTTTGGAACCTGAAGATATTACCTGATTTTAAAAATTGTTTTTCCGTTGTATTCATCCAGATAAGTAAAACTGAAACTTTTCGATTTGAGTTTTTTTTAGTTAGTTTTTTTTTTAGTCACTGTAACTACTACTTGTTTCTATTAACAAAATATCCCATAAATACATCAAAAATCGTATGTAAATATATTTATTTTAAGTAAATGACGACCTTCTGTCTAAAACGAATTATTTGTATTGTATTAAGCTTCTTAACACTTCTTCTTCTTCTTCTCCCTAACTAAACAAACATTTCCTATAGAAATGAAATAGAGAAAAGTGTAAAAAAATACCAAGCAACCCGGGGGTACTCATAGCTTATTGTACAATTGTAATAACTCCACACTCTTGAGCTTGAGTTTGAGCTTAAGTTCTCCCAACAACAACAGTTTTAACAAGACACGAATGATTTGTTCTCATTCAACTGTTGTATTGTGTATATTTCTTTTCCTTATTAGCGAATGCGCTGGTGGAACCATAAGCCACACGCTGCCGCACCTTCTTCTCTACGACTCAGCAGAAATCTTATAGACGTAGTAGTTATGTCTTTTTCTTTCTGAGGTGATCGATTGGTTTTTCATATTCTTCGCGGTGCTTTGCTGCTTTATTTTTTTTTTTTTTTTTTTTTTTTTTTTGTTGTCTTCCACTTAACTTGATGTGTTTAACTTGAGTTGAAATTTATAGCGTGTTAAATTTACCACCAACTGTGTAAAATAAATTAACTTCTTATTTTTGTTTGGTTGTTGTTTTTGGGTTATTGTTTGTATCGCAAACATTGTTAAAAAAAATTGAAAAAAAAAAATGTCTATACACAGTTACTCGTATGCATATTGTAAGTTTTTTTGTTTTTTTTTTTATTTTTCCTCTTCGTTTTTGGTTGTTGCCTCAAACTTTTCAAATGTTAATGTTAATGTTTGCATAAAGTTAAAGTTAAATAATAATTAATATGACCTTTTTGAAGATGCCGCTCCTGTGCATATGTGGTAGAGTGATTCTATAAACACGTTATTGCTGAAACGCTTTCTAAACATTTTTTGTGTATTTTTTTTGTATTTCTGCTTTTCATTTAGTTGCTCATTAATCAAATGTGAAAACGGTTTCTGATGTTTTCGAAATTGCTGAATGTGGTTTTTTTCAAAATAGATATTGTCGTTTGTATGTATGTATGTAAGTAAGTACATACCAGAGTAATTTATACATCTACACTTACGTAACTGGTTACAACAACTTGTAACTTACGACTTGTCGTGTAGTTTATGCGTTTTAAGACACGTGCTTTAGGTGTAATAATAAGCATGTAATTGATTTATAGTAGTTATGAATTTATGTATTTGTGTAATGAAAATGAGCTGAACAGTAATTTCTGAAAGATTATGTTGGTTTACGACGGTATAAATCATCAGAAAGGAAGCTCACGAACCTCTGGATGTATTGTTTCTTGAGATAAGAAAGTAGAATGAGAGAGTCTTAAAATGCCTCTATTCAAATAGTTATTGTCCGTGCAGATTCTTTCTTCTAGACTAATCAAGAGCTTAGTTTTAGTTTTAGCTTAGTTTTAGTCCAGCTTATCCCACAAGAAGGTCCTAAACCAACACATTTTTTAACCGGATCAGAGCTTGTTAATTTAACACTTATTCGATATTTTCAGTTCCATTATATTTGAGCATGTAATAAAAATTTTGTATAAGACCCAGGAAAACGAGAACACTAGTAAAGAAATAAAATGCTCCCTTTCACGAAAATGTTGGTACTAATTTTTAGACCAAAAATTAAATCACCAATCAGACTAAAATTCAAAAAAGTTCTGACTAAAAATCAAACCAAAAATCAGAGTGAAATTAAAATTAAAGCTAAATTCAAACCAAAAGTCAGACAAAATTCAGATGAAAAATCAAATCAAAACTCGGACCAAAAATGAAATCAAAACTTTGATCAAAAATCGCCAAGAAAATTATACCAAAAATCAGACAGAAATTTAAACGAAAAATCAGGTCAAGGATCAAAAATGAGACCTAAAGTTTGATTAAAATTCATTCATTCAGAACAAAAATTATACCAAAAATCAAACCGAATTTCAGATGAAAAAGCAATCCGAAACTCGAAACAAAAATGGAACCAAAAGTTAGACCAAAATTCAGGAGAAAAATCAAACCAAAATTTTGATCAAAATTCAAAATAAAAACTGGAAAAGTTGGATCAAAATTCAGGCAAAAAATCAAAACTAAAATTGAATCAAAAATGAAAGCAAAATTTTAATCAAAAATCAGACCAAAAATAAATCCAAAAGTTTGATCAAAACTCGGACTAAAATGTATACCAAAAGTTCGAGAAATAAGTTTGACCAAAATCAGGACGAAAAATAAAACCAATAATGAAACCGAAACTTTGATCAAAATTTAGAACAAAAATTATACCAAAATTCAGACCGAAATTCAGACGAAAAATCAAACCAAAACTCGAACCAAAAATGAAACCAAAACTTGATCAAAATTCAGATGAAAAATATTACGAAAAGTCAGACAAAAATTTAAATGAAACATCAAAACAAAAGACGGACCAAAAATTAAATCAAATTGGTCGAAATTTAGGACAAAAGTTATACCAAAAGTCAGACGAAAAATCAAACCGAAATTTTAATCAAAATTCAGAATAAAAACTGGAAAAGTTGGATCGAAATTCAGACGAAAAATCAAAACTAAAATTGAATCAAAAATGAAAGCAAAATTTTAATCAAAAATCAGACCAAAAGTTTGATCAAAACTCGGGCCAAAAAGTATACCAAAAATTTGAGAAATAAATTTGACCAAAATCCAGACGAAAAATAAAACCAATAATGAAACCGAAACTTTGATCAAAATTTAGAACAAAAATTATACCAGAATTCAGACCGAAATTCAGTCGAAAAATCAAACCAAAACTTGGACCAAAAATGAAACCAAAACTTTGTCAAAATTCAGATGAAAAATATTACGAAAAGTCAGACCAAAATTTACATGAAACATCAAACCAACAAACGGACCAAAAGTTAAATCAAAATTTTGGTTGAAATTCAGGACATTAGTTATACCAAAAGTCAGACCAAAATTCAGACGAAAAATCAAACCAAAACTCGTAACAAAAGTGAAACCAAAAGTTTGCTCTAAACTCGGACCAAAATCTATATCAAAAGTTAGAAAAAAATGTTAGATTAAAATTCAGGCGAAAAATCAAACCAAAAATGAACCCAAAACCAGTTAAAATTCGGACAAAAAATTATGCTAAAAGTCAGAAAAATAAGTAAGATGAAAAATCAAACTAGAACTCTCCAAAAATGAACCCAAAACCGATCAACATTCAGAATAAAAATTATACCAAAAGATAGAAAAATAAGTCAGAAAAATCAAACCAAAAATTACACCAAAACCGATCTACATTCAAAACAAAAATTATACCAAAAGTCAGACCGAAATTCAGACGACAAATCAAACCAAAACTCAGACTAAAAATGAACCCAAAACCAATTAAAATTTGAACCAAAAATTATGCCAAAAGTCTGAAAAATATGCAAGACGAAAAATCAAACCAAAATTGCTAAAAATTTAAAACAAAAATTGTACCAAAAGACAGAAAAATAAGTCAGAAAACTTAGACCAAAATGAAACCAAAACTTTGATCAAAACTCAGAAAAAAGATTATAACAAAAATCAGAAAAATAAGTCACACCGAAATTTAGACCAAAAATCAACTAAAAACTCGGACAAAAAATGAAACCAAAACTTGAAACGAAGTTCAGAGCAAACATTATACCAAAAATTGGGAAAATAAGTTAGACTAGAAATTAAGACGAGAAACAAAACCTAAATTAGAATCAAAATTGAAAATTCAATTAAAAATTAGACGAAACAAAAATTATATCAATATTCAGTCAAATAACTTAGAGCAGAATTCAGCTGAAAAATCAAACCAAAAATCAGATCAAAATTCAGAATAAAATTCAAACAAAATCCAAATCAAAATTCAGGTCGAATAAATAACATATTCATACCAAAAATCATATTAAAATTCGATCCATATACAGACCGAAATTTTGACCAAAAACTCAGAACAAAAATCAAACTAAAACTCAGACCAAAAATTTGGTGTATATTTAAAACGAAAGTGAAACCAAAACTCGGATCATATTCAGACCAAACTCGGCCATATTCACAAGAAAAATTCGATCGAAAATACCAGACCAACTCCAGATCAAAATTTAGACTAAAACTCTAATCATTTTCCAAACAAAACTCAGACTAACCAAAATTCAGATCATATCCAAAATTAGATTAAAACTTAAGATTTAAACTTAAACCAAGACTCAAATCAAATTCAGACTAACTGCTACTACTATTATTATGGAACAACAGCTCATAGAGGACCTAGGCCGAGCTTTTCACACCCATTCATTTTGTGTGTCTTCTTTTTATACACGAATGGTGAAGTGGAAAGCTTTTCTTAGGCAATTTTTACTCTTAGAGGTTTTCCATTGCCAGCCCAAGAAGTGGTAGCGTATAGAAAAATTAATGTTTATATTTGAACCCGGGTACCTCTGCGGAGCATCCGAACACACTAACTAACCAGTGGTCTGCGACGACGACTAAAACTATATTAAGTCCAGACAAAAATTCGCACCAAATTTAAACTAAAACTTGAACCATATTCAAACCAAAAACAGTTCGAAAATTCAGACCTAAAAAGTTAAAAAAAAAAAAAAATTTAATTCCTGAAAAATCTATATGAAAAATCTATAAACTGACCTTAAAAATTTCAGATTACGTACGCTGTTGAATTATTTTTAAAGGTTATCAGAATTCATAGTTTTGCAAAGAGTAGCAGCCTCGATATTCTCCCTGCCCTCACCCCCACCTGCCCTCACCCCCACCTGTACCCGCCACTGCATGTACAGATTTTCCCAATAGGGTTTTCTAATTAATTTACACACGCTGCAATACGCAACGCTTCTATGTACATTACGACTAAAAAAAAAAAAACTAATTGAAACCATTGCAGCTAGCTGCAACTACAACAACGGGCTAATTGCAAGTGACATGCTGACACTTTCCTGTAAATAACATCAGTGTGACAACAACAATATCCGCAAAGCAAACGAGAAAGTGCGCGTAAAGCATAAATGATGCCGTATTAATTTGAAAAAAGCTAATACACTGGGAGCGGGCAAGCAGTGCATACTCGCGTCATATTCACGTTTGCCACTGAAGTGGATAGAAATTTAAAAGTTCTTTTATTTTTAATTACCCATACTCACTGAATTACAATAAAAAAAAAGAAAAAATGAAAAATGAAAAACTTCATAAAATCCACTTAACGGCAATTGAAGTTGAAGCTAAAGTGCATGGCGGCAGCGAGTATTGGTGAAATTCAATTGAGAATAATGATAATGATAATGATGATGATGATGATGGTTTTGTATATCCATTGAGAATGTTAAGAATGATGATAATGATATTCAAATGAAAAATGCAAAATCGAATACCGTGAGTTTTTTGCAAGTCAAATTTATTCTTCTTCCTTCTTTCTTTCAAAAGTAGCTACAACATCAAAAAACTTTATTGATTTTTGTTTGCATTTTGTCAGTCAGTTGAGTTTTTGTTGCATTTCATTTGCCAGTAGTAGCTGCTACTGTTCCTGCTGCTGCTGCTGCTTACTTCCACCGTAGTTCATTGAATGCAAATGTTGTGAGTATTTACTTTAAAGATTGTCGCGTAACTAAGTAAGTTTAAAAACAAAAGAAACGAAGAATTCTAACCATCATACATACAGTGGCTTAATGCGAAAAAAAATGCCGAAATACTGAACTTGGGTCATTTTTTATGAAGGCGTGAACGAAAACAGAAAAACAATGGGAGACCAAAAATCAGACTGCTATTGAAAGAATAAATCAATCTAAAATGCAATCTGACCGATAGCGAAGTAATGTAATGTATTGTAATGTAATGTAATGTAATTCAATGTAATGTATTGTAACGTAATATAATGTAATGTAATGCAATGTAATGTAATGTAGTATAATGTAATGTAATGTAATGTAATGTAATGTAATGTAATGTAATGTAATGTAATGTAATGTAATGTAATGTAATGTAATGTAATGTAATATAATGTAATGTAATGTAATGTAATGTAATGTAATGTAATGTAATGTTTTGTAATGTAATGTTTTGTAGTGTAATGTAATGTATTGTAGTGTACTGTACTGTACTGTACTGTACTGTACTGTACTGTACTGTACGGTACTGTACTGTACTGTACTGTACTGTACTGTACTGTACTGTACTGTACTGTACTGTACTGTACTGTACTGTACTGTACTGTACTGTACTGTACTGTACTGTACTGTACTGTACTGTACTGTACTGTACTGTACTGTACTGTACTGTACTGTACTGTACTGTACTGTACTGTACTGTACTGTACTGTACTGTACTGTACTGTACTGTACTGTACTGTACTGTACTGTACTGTACTGTACTGTACTGTACTGTACTGTACTGTACTGTACTGTACTGTACTGTACTGTACTGTACTGTACTGTACTGTACTGTACTGTACTGTACTGTACTGTAATGTAATGTAATGTAAGGCAATGTAATGTACTGTACTGTACTGTAATGTACTGTAATGTAATGTAATGTAATGTAAAGTAATGTAATGTAATGTAATGTAATGCAATGATGTAATGTAATGCAATGATGTAATGTAATGCAATGTAATGTAATGTAATGCAATGTAAAGCAAAAGAATGCTATGGAATACAATGCGATGTTATGTAGTATGCATATCATTGAAAAGATCTCGCAAACATTAGAAAATGATTGGATCAGTAGTTTAAAAGTTATGGATATTTAAAAAAATTTACTCAACATGGGAGCATGCAGTCTAGGTTAAAGCATCTCAAAAAATTAATGAGATATGAAAGAAAATGATTGAGAATAACCAGCAAATAAAAGAAAAAAAACTGAAACACACTTGAAAATGGGGAAAAGACACCTGAAATTGAAAAAAGTCCTCTGTGTTAATTTTTAAATTTGTCCGCTTGTTTCGCGAAGTTTCTCTGAAAAGGCAAAAAATCATCAAAAATCACCAAAAATCATAAATATTTACTTTTTCCCAATTGAGATGAAGGTTTTGAAACATTTCAGAACGCATCATGACCTCAAAATTTCAGGTGTTCCAACCTCGTCTACAAACATTGTTTTGACCTTGACTACACACGCCATTTGATATCGCCTCACTTAGACCACAAAAGCGTGATGCGAATACCAAATAACGCTCCAAAGTTCTACGAACAATTTTAGTCAACTTACTTTGTTGCTTTCATGTTTTATTTTTTTTTTTTTTTTGATTTTATGCATTTTATTTGGCACTGTGAATTAGTTTTTTTTTAGATATTTGAACACTCGGTTTCGTGACACGTGTAAAATGTTCAAGCTTTAAACAGTGACATGAAAAGTTTACTGTCATCGCGCCAAATTATTTTAAACACACACATAGATCGCGATAGTGTGAAAAAATTAGGAAAAAAAAACGCAGTGTTCCGAATTAGACGGTGTTTCTACCTAAATGACATTCCCGTACTGATTTCATTAATTTTTTTCTGAATATATTCTGATTTATTCCACTGTTTGCTTACCATTCTTCTTAATTCCAGCAACATTTGCATACAAATGCGCAACACTGTAACGCAAAATCAATTCTTTTTTCGTTTGTTTGTTAATTTATCGTGAACGTAACGAAGTTGAAGTGGTCGGTGGGTCTACACTTCCTACACTTCTTCTCCGGTTTCCGCAGATTTTGCCACTACTTGACTACTTTATGAAAAGACTGCTCTTTGATTTGATTTTACTTACAAACACATTCATTTTAACTTTTTTTTATGTATTTATTTATTTTTTTTTCTTTTAAGAACGCTTTAAATTTTACTTGATTTTTATACATAAATCGGCATTACCTGCTTAAGCTTTTTGAAATCATTTAAAATGTTTAATGCAACTACTAACTAATAGTATGCTTTGCTGAAGAGAAAATGCTCTCATGGACTTAATTCATATGTGGCATCAACATACTCATGAATATATGCAAATTATTGCAAAAAACATACATATATAAAACGAAATATTCCACTCTTTTGTTGTTGTCTGTCTCATTTCTTCTATTACCAGACTCTGGTTGCATTGTATGGCATTGCTTAGACTCTTGCACTTTTGTATCGTATATGCTGAAAAGCACGCAGACTGTCGTCAGGAACTGCTGCCTTAAGTTCCGTCCGTCGTCCGTCGTTAGTGAGGAACAGCAGCGCCTTTAACAACATGATCTTTTCTATGCTGTCGCCTATTATGAGTGCAATCAATCTAGATGATTTTCGCAAGATAACCTCAAGCGACCAACATCAACAACAGCAACAGCAATAGCAATAGCAACAGCATCAAATAATAGCAACAGCAGCAACAATATTCGTGCTTGCTTGAATGTATGTAAATCCTAAATATATGCACATAAAAAAAGTTTATTTTCCTTTTTTGGCATATTGCATTCAATGCATGGTAGCAAGTTTCGGGTTGTAGCATTTGCTGCAACACACACGTAATGCATGAATGAAGTTGGTTGTGGTGGACTCACTTGTGTACGTGTGGATGTGTAGTCCATTCCAATGACATCGAGTGTTATAAACATCATGATGATGATGATGATGATAATGATGGTCAGGACACCATCATCTTTTCTGAACAACAAGTAGTGATGCCAAAAACTCTTGTTGCTGCTGCTATTGCTAGTTATTTTTGTGCACAATAGGCTTAATATGAAATTTCTCAGCTATAGTTTTCGGTTTTTTTTCGTACCCTACATTGGAAGGTTACAGCGAATATATAAAGGTCTCTTACACAGCTCGAGTGAGGATGCTTATTATTTTGCGAACTCAAACTGTTTTTTGAACCCATTGGCAATTAACGATTCCATATGATAATGCAATTTGACTCAAATTTATTTTTTCGAGGTGATTTTGTGAGCTTTCAAAGGTAAGAGTACAAATTTTGACAGCTCTTCTTTTTCATTGTCCCCCCAGGCCACTACTGGGTTAACAGCTCAGTGCAAAACAAACAGAAAAGTTCTGGTTAGTGATCCTCTCGTATTTGTGTGTGAAAATCACTTCTCTTTTTTTTTTCCTTTTCTTTTGATCAAATCAAAATTCTGAGATATTCAGAAATTTGATTACAATATTCGATTACACTGTACAACAACAAGTTCAGGTAGTGTTTCAATTTAGACGGGGCTCCAACACAGATTAACCTTCAACTCAGGTCGTGTTTCAATTCAGCCAGTGTTTCAACTTAGATTACGCTTCAATTCAGTTCGTGCTTCAATTTAGACGGTGTTCCAATTCAGATTAACTTTCAATTCAGATCGTGTTTCAATTCAGCCAATGTTCCAACTCAGATAATGTTTCAATTCAGGTCGTGTTTCAATTCAGGCAGTTTTCCAATTCAGTCTATTTTTCAATTCAGGTCGTGTTTCAATTCAGCCAGTATTTCAACTTAGATTTTGCTTCAATTCAGGCGGTGTTCCAAAACAGATTATGTTTCAATTCAGATCGTGTTTCAATTCAACCAATGTTCCAACTCAGATTATGTTTCAATTCAGGTCGTGTTTCAATTCAGACAGTTTTCCAGCTCAGATTATGTTTCAATTCAGGTCGTGTTTCAATTCAGACAGTTTTCCAGCTCAGATTATGTTTCAATTTAGGTCTTGTTTCAATTCAGACAGTATTCCAACTCAGATTATGTTTCAATTCAGCTCGTGTTTCAATTCAGACGGCATTCCAACTCAGATTATGTTTCAATTCAGCTCGTGTTTCAATTCAGACGGCATTCCAACTCAGATTACGTTTCAACTCAGATCGTGTTTTAATTTAGACAGTATTCCAACTCAGTTTATCTTTCAATTCATTTCGTGCTTCAATTCAGACAGTGTTCCAACTAAGATTATGTTTCAATTCATTTCGTGTTTCAATTCAGACAGTTTTCCAGCTCATATTATGTTTCAATTTAGGTCTTGTTTCAATTCAGACAGTATTCCAACTCAGATTATGTTTCAGTTCAGGTCGTCTTTCAATTCAGACAGTATTCCAATTCATTCTATGTTTCAATTCAAGTCGTATTTCAATTCAGACAGTGTTCCAATTCAGACAGTGTTCCAATTCAATCTATGTTTCAATGCAGGTAATATTTGAACTCAGACTGTGTTTTAATTGAGACCATGCTCCAACTCAAACCGTGTACCAACTTGGATCGCCTTCAAACTTAAGCCATGGTGTTCCTTTTCAGATCATGTTTCACGTTAGTAGGTTGTTCCAATCAATTCTGACCGTGTACCAACTAAAAAAATGTTCCAAAAAAAAGCAGACCGGGTTCAAACTCAGATCTTGTTTCAACTTAAATTGTGTTCCTAGTTTAAACAGTGTTCTAACTCAAACTATGTTCGAAGTCAAATCCTGTTCCAGCTCAAATTGTGTTTCAACTCAAATCGTTTTCTAACTTAAACCGTCGTGTTCCAGTTCAGACCTTATCTCCACTCACAAGGTGTTCCAATTTAGTCATGCTCAAAATGAAGACCATATAACAACTCAAACCGTGTTCTAACTCAGACTACCTTCAAACTATGGATGCAAATTTTTTTCCAGTTTTTTTTTGCTTTTCCTTTGTCATTTAGTTTCAGGATAAAAACACGAATTCAAAGTAATTTAGGTTTACAAAAGTGTAAAATAAAATATTTGCGGGGCTGCTAAGTTAATTTATTTCCTGCTAACCTACAGAAAATTCGAAAAAGTCAATGGTCGATTTTTCGAACACTGGTCAGAAATGGGTTAATAGTAATTCCCGGTTAATTGGGTCACGTTTAGTTGCCTTTCCCGTTTAATTTCGCCAAAGACCTTGTGTTTTTAGTTCTAAATGGACTCGAATTCCTCGGTTAATTGCATCGACATCTTCGGATTCATCGATTCAATTCACCGAACATTACTGTATATGAATATGTATAGCGTTCTTCATGTTTCAAGATTGCCAATCATTTTTATCTCTTTTGTTATTCTTTTCTCTCAACCAGCATCAGTCAAAAGTCAAATATGCCTGCCTGCCAGCTGTCTATCTCAAAAGGCTTCTGCTTCTTTAACTAATCTGCTTTTCCCCAAAACTCCAAAAAAAAAATTGTTGCATTATTCTTTGGACATTTATGTTGAACTTTTGTGTATTTGATGATGATGATGATGATGTTGTTATTGGCTTCCTGTCGTCATTGAAAATATTTTCTTTTTTCACACAACACACCCACGCTCAGAGACACACACGTTGATGGGAAATATGAACGTCCTGTTGTATAAACATCAAAAATTCAAAACATATGAAACTGGTAAAATGATTTTCCAAAATAATTTGTACATACATCCACACAATTCTTCTGCTTTGCTTTAGATATTTTGAAATATAACAAGCAGAAGTTTGAACTTTTCAGAATGGGCAAATCTAATATGATGCGTCCAACTGAGTGTGCCTTAAAAAGCACACACCACATCACAGCATCCTGCTCCTTTCACCATTTGCCTCTGCTGTTTGCTACACTTGGCTTGAATTGCATATTCGCTCGCTTGGCTGCTGCTAGTGTTTGCTTATGATTAAGCGATTTGATGTTCATATTTTGATAACGCTGTTTACATAAAATTCTCATAACATTTCCTTTTTCTCCATTTTTTTTTCTTCTTCTCAAGTAGTTCCTGAAAATAATTACACATGAAGGCCAACATGATGTTTGTTAGACATTCAATTCGTTCACAATAAAAAAATAAACCGAATAGTTTTTCTTAGTTATCCTAATCTTTTTTCTTTTGAAGTAGTAAAGTTCCGTATTTGTATACATTTCTATAAGGATACAAGTGTGTAACTTCAATAGAAATAGAAATTTTTGCAATGAAAATCTTATTTGCCTTGGCAGTTTTGAATTATTTCCTGCTTCGAGTGGCACTTTAGTTAATATCTAGTACCTACATTTGATAGAGTGAAAAGAATGATGATGTGTATTCTCATAAATCACACACTTTCTGTAAATGCATAAGTAGCAAATGAGGAGAGACTTCAGGAATTGTGTAATTCAAAGGATAGCCGGTAGTTAGTCTGAAGAATATAGCAATCAATTAAAAAGGATTTTGCTTGAACAGTTTTGGGACTATAGCTTACATAAAAGCAAAGTATTTAAATTGATAAGTTTTTATCGTTCACATTGCTTCACATTTTGATTGGGAACGTTTTTCTCGAAGACTTTACAATAGGTTTCGTCACCGATGACCTAGTTTCACTATTTATATAAGTAATGACCTCTTATAACACCCCAGAGGAGGTGTTAAAGTGGTTCATAGAGCATTGCTGTCACAGAAAAATGTTTTTGCCTTTTCATCATAAGGAATTCGCTCTCAATCGTGAAACATTCAGGAGTTGAAATAAAAAAAAGTTTGTGTATGAATCCCTCATATTTCAAACGATGGGTTTCGAGTCTCTATAACGGGAATCTCAGTTGCGATCAGTGGCTGATGGAAAACTATGTAGGCTGTAGCTTAGCTCCTTTCTTTCAAAAACGTGAACTCTTGTAATTCAAAAGTCTTTCTACAGTTAGAATTTTAATCTGTGTTTTGATTCGAAATTTAGTTTGAGTTTTGGTCTGGTAGTAATCTGAATTTGGTCTGAGTTCTGGTCTGAATTTGGTCAGATTTTAGGTCTAAATTTGTCTTCTTTCAATATGAATTTTGCTCTTCTTGTTGCTTTGAATTTTTGCTTGACTTTAGATTTTTTTTTTTGGTCTAAGTTCTAGTCTGATTTTAGGTTTGAATTTGGTCTAAATTCTGGTGTGATTTTAGGTCCAAATTTGGTTTTAGTTTTGGTCAGATTTTACGTCTGAATTTGGTCGAAGTTTTGGCCAGATTTTAGTTTTGGCTTTGGTCTGATTTTAGTTCTGACTTTGGTATGAGTTTAGGTCTGACTTTGGTCTGAGTTTGGGTTTAACTTTAGGTCTGACTTTAAGTCTGAATTTGGCCTGATTTTAGGTCCGATTTCAATTTTGAATTTGGTCTGAGTTTGGGACTGATTTTAAGTCAGAATTTGGTCTAAGTTTTGGTCAGATTTTAGTTCTGACTTTAGTCTGATTTTACGTCTTTGTTCTGAGTTTTGATTTGATTTTAGGTCTGAATTTGGTGAAAGTTCTTGTCTGATTTTAGGTCTGAAGAAGGTCTAAGTCTTTGTCTGATTTTAGTTCTCGCTTTTTCGAGTTTTGGTCAGATTTTAGTTCTGATTTTGGTCTGAGTTAGGGTCTGATTTTAGGTCTGAATTTGGTCTGATTTTTGGTCTGATTTCAGGTTTGAATTTGGTCTGAGTTTGGGTCAGAGTTTTTGTCTGAGTTTCGGTCTGAATTTGGTCTGAGTTTGGGTCGGTTTTTAGGTCTGAATTCGGTCTGAGTTTTGGTCTGATTTTAGGTCAGATATTGTTTCTGAGTTTTGGTCTGAGCTTAGGTCGGATTTTAGGTCTGAATTTGGTCTAAGCTTGGGTCAGGTTTTAGGTCTGAATTTGGTCAGAGTTTTGGTCTGATTTTAGGTCTGAATTTGGTCAGAGTTTTGGTCTGATTTTAGGTCTAAATTTGGTCGAAATTTTGGTCTGATTTTAGGTCTTAATTTGGTCTGATTTTAGGTCAGAGTTTTGGTCTGAGTTTCGATCTGAATTTGGTGGGAATTTTGGACTGAATTTGGTCTGATTTTAGGTCACAGTTTTGGTCTGAGTTTCGGTCTGAATTTGGTCTGAATTTGGGTCGGATTTTAGGTCCGAATTTGGTCTGATATTAGGTCAGAGTTTTAGTCTGAGTTTCGGTCTGAATTTGGTCTGAGCTTAGGTCGGATTTCAGGTTTGAATTCGGTCTGAGTTTTTGTCTGATTTTTGATCGGAATTTTGGTTTAACTTTAGGTCTGAACTTGATCTTAGTTCTGGTCTCTTTTTGGTCAGATTTTTTACCTGAAATCGGTTCAATTTTTGGTCTCAAGTTCAATGAGATATCTGACCTGAATTGGTTGTGATTTTAAAATTACTGAGACCCTAAGTTCTGCTTGAAATTAAAGCAACATATGATTTTAAAGAACTTAGGTATAATTTTTAGAAATTAAAGCTAATTATTTATTGCTACATAAAATCCATTCTATGTATGTATTTTATTAGTGTTTTTTAAAGCTTTAACAGACGCAACAAATTTTACGACAAAATACTTCATTTGATATGAATCACAATTAATCCAAAACAATTGGTGTCTGCCTACGCAATTAGTTTTAAGTATGTGTGTGTGAGTGTGCATAGGTTTCAGGACAACATACGACCAACAACAATCAACACCTCCAACCACCAACTTCACCAGTAAACTAATATCATTGCCATCATCATCAACCACGACAACAACAACAGCAACTACAATAATAATAGATGCAATCTAATAATGAAAGCTCATCAGGAAAAGCGCATTAAGTGCAAAAACATTTCTTCTCCTGTTATTTTTTTTCTTTTCTCTTTCTTTCATTCTCAAACAAACATAGACAAAGTGAATGAAGCACGTTCGTATAACGTCTGCCGTTGAACGTTATTATTATTATTGTTATTATTGCTATTGTTGTTGGTAGTTGTTGTACTGTTGTTAGCGGTGGTTGGTCACTCATTGCCGGCTATGTTGGTTGTAAATATTTTGCTATTTATTTCATTGTCGAAATTGCAATAGTTATTATTTTTTTCCTACTCTTTATTGTTTTTCTTCGGCTTTTTTTTTTTTGCGTGTTTTTTTTTCTTGGGTTTGTTTTTTCGATTTGTTTTTTTATTTTTTTTTTGCTTTGAGGCTTTAGTACGTGGGTTTTCGGTCGTCCGCGCTGCCGTCGTCGTTCATGGTTTTCTTCTTACGATGTGATTTCTTATGCTGCCTGAAGTCAGTTGAATTGAGTGGAATACTGGAGGTTGTTTAAGATTTAAGTAAACATGTGTGAATGTGTTGACTGGCGACTGTAATTTATTTCCTTAATACAAACACACAATTTATTTACTTCTTTTTTTCGGGATATGGCAACGTCAACGGCAACGGCAACGGCCACGACAACAAAAAAAGGTAAAGTTAGAGTTAGTTAGAGGTTGCGAGGGAATATAAGTATAGAGGCGATTTGAAGTACATATATAAAACTTCCACCATTCATTGTATGTTGCATGTATGTCTGTCTGTTTGTCTGTATATGCAAGAACAGTGAATAAACAAAGGCCAAATACTGACGACGCCCCCAAACTCATTCGAAACACTCATCGTAAACTACGCCGCTTTCGTATTCACTGGAAATTTGTTATGAAGTGTTTTTGGTGTTTTGTTACTGGTTGATGTTAACTTAGTTAAGGACTTTTGGTCAAAGACCGAATGTTGTCATAGTCTTCATTGTCGTCGTCGTCGTTGTCGTTATCGTCATCGTTGACGTCTACTTGCGTTGTATGGTGTAGGTAAAGTCCTTCAATTCTGCATATTTCTTTCTTGAGATTTTCTTTTTACGATTATTTCTTTAGTTTGTTTGATTGTAACTTTGCGTTGAGTAGACAGACGAACGACGACCACAAGCAAAACCAAGACAACGATTGGGTTGTTGCTGATTATGTTGCTGATGATGATGTCCACAAAAACTTATTGCTTTAGCTTACCGCTAGCTAACTCGCTCGCATATTGATGATGATGAAGCAGTTTTAACTATAATAAAGTTTTGTGGATACGCTCGTTTGCTTTCTCAACTACTTCAAATTTAACTTTGCGCCTTTCATCATTCAACAGGAGTTTTCTCACAAAAACAATTTCATACAACTATGCGGCGCGCGCGAGCAAAGCTGAGAAGGCGTGTAACAAACATTGAATGCAGCAGCTAATGAAGTGGACGTAAATTGATGCAAAGATGGATTTACTTGAAAAGTTCAATGTGTAGAAAGAGGAAAAGCGAAGAAGGAGAAAGAGTGAAACTTCTACTCCCGCCCTCCTGTCGTCCTCCTACCTTCCTTCTGTCCTCAAATCCTGTGTAATAAAGTGCACATTTAAAACTTTTTATTTTTTTTTTATTTTTTTTTATTATGGAAAACGTTGAAGTGTCAGCTTGCTAAAAGCTGAATTAAGTAGCTAAAAAGACAAAAACGCTACAAATGATCAAAACTTATATTTGAGTTAAGAATATTAACCCTTAATCTTTGTTTACTTACTATACACAAAGTATTACAATTTTATTATTACTTTACTTCAAAGATTTCTTTAATATTCTATGCAGTGCACTGTGGTACCAAATTCACTTTTATGCAGGTAAAATTCTCAAATTTAAATTATTTGTATCTGAGGTTAATTGTGATTATTTGGTAAAAAAAAATCACGATCTGACTATTACCACGCCTACTTGCCATACAAATAAAAAATGCCAAGGGAGGATAACTTGATATATATCACAGTTATGGTCATGAAATTTTGTATTATCACCTTGTCTCATATCAAAAATAAAAAATATCAGACCATTGCCACGCCTACTTTTCATAGAAGTGAAATTTTAAAAGCGCTATAATTTCGAATTCTACGCAGTTATGACCACGAAATTTGTGTACACTCACATATTATTATCTTTATGTCTCATCTTGAAAATAAAAAATATTGGAATCTTACCACGCCCAGTTTTCATACATGTAAAATTTTAAAAGCGCTAGAATTTCAAACTCAATGCAGTTATGAACATAAAATTTTGTACACACTTATATATTATTATTCCCATGTCTCATACCAAAAATAAAAAATATTGGAATGTTACCACGCCCACTTTTCATACATGTAAAATTTTAAAAGCGCTAGAATTTCAAACTCAATGCAGTTATAAACATAAAATTTTGTACACACTTATATATTATTATTCCCATGTCTCATACCAAAAATAAAAAATATTGGAATGTTACCACGCCCACTTTTCATACATGTAAAATTTTGAAAGTGCTAGAATTCCGAACTCAATGCAGTTATGAACATCAAATTTTGTACACAGTTATATATTATTATCCTGATGTCTTATTCCAAAAATAAAAAATATCGGACCATTACCACGCCCACTTTCCATACAAATAAAATTTAAAAAACGCTATAATTTCGCAGCTATTGCAGATAAAACCATGCAATTTTATATTCTGTTAGATATTTCTATCACAATTAAGGGAGCATGTCCATTGGTCGGGTACAAAAAATAAATTTTTTTTTTGCTTAAAATAGTTTCTTGTAGTGTCTAAAATTTTATAAAAAAATATGGTTTTTGTAATATACGTATTTATATCAGTGCGTATATTATGAGTATTATAAGAATTTCATACAAGCACTTTACCAAAATATTTTTTTCCATAGATTCATAAACAGCGCTGGATGAATTCTTAAAACTCGCGTCATTGCTCATATGTTTTTTGTACGCGATTTATATGCCATTTGAAGTCGCATACGACAAAAATATGGAAAGTTTTCTATGCATTCATTCACGACTTAAAGTCGCGTACAACAAACACAACAGAAATGTAGCGTTTTTCGGTATGAATTTATGCACGACTTAAAGTCGCGTACAATAAACACATGAGAAATGTCGCGGTTTATAGTCGCGTACAATAAACATATTAGGAATGTCGCGTTTTACAGTCGCGAACAACTAACACATGTGAAATGTCGCACTTTTTATGAATTAAGCCGCGATTTAAGGTCGCGTACAAAAAACACATGAGAAATGTCGCGCTTTCTGCGAATTCAACCGCTATTTAAAGTCGCGTACAAAATAAGCACATGAGAAGTATCGCGTTTTTTTTAAGGGGACATGCTCGGATCCAAAAAAATTAATTTTTTTTTGCATAGAATTTTTCCTTATAGTGTCTAAAATACGTGTCTAAAATTTTATATAAAAAATATTATTCTTAAATATACGCATTTATATAAGTACGTATATTATGAGTTTTATAAGAATTTCATAGTCGCGCGGCAGCTACACGATTCTTTAAACGCGCTTTTCTCGAAGCATACTTTTTTCAAGTTGGCGGGTGTTCTAATTTTTTAAATACTCGATGAATTTTTTTTTCCACGTAGACTCGTTTTGTTCAATTTATTTTTTTTTATATAAGATAGACTATTATTACGATTGTATGTTGTTTAGTTTTTTTTACAGCCCTTGGAAGGAACCATTTTTTGGCAAAATTCATTTTGTTTTTTTTTTTTTTTTTTGCCAAAGAGTCACTTCAATATGATTTATGACATCATAATTTTAATTCTTCACTCTCCAAAAGAATAAAATAATTCAATAATTTTTAAACGAAGTCATCAGACTTAAAATTACTGAAATTACTGCATTCTTTTACAGCTCTGCCTGAATAGAGTTCACTAATCCATTTTTGACCATCAAATTGGGGAATTGAGACCATAGTGCAGTTGGAAGAAAAATGTCATCATCTTTTACCCTCATAACCCTCTAGTGCATTTCCTACTGTTTCACGCTTGATATTTCATCACGCTCGATTAAGTCACAAATAACTTCCTTCCTTCCTATTTCTACTACTTTTTTAATAATCTCGCTATTACTATTTGTTTTGTACTTCTTTGGTCTTTCATTGATATATGTATGGTCAAGTGAATTTTATTTTATTCTTTTTATATTTTTGCCTTTTTTTCTTTACAAATCAAAATGCAATTTTTCTATTTTACTCAATTCTAGTTTTTCTTTTTCTTCTTTTTTTCTCTTGCAATCTCTTAAACAAACAATTTAAATGTGTCATCCCGAAAATGAGAAATTCAAGTAAACAAAACTGTGAATTTCCCTTGAGGATTTGTTTTTTCCCCCCTTATTCCCTCACCAGACATATGTACAATGTACATTGTAGTAACATCTTTATTTAGTGAAGTGCTGCTGTAAGCACAGTGGCGGTTTCTCGTTTGAAAATCTTACATTTATAAGTGTGTAATTAAGTTTTTGAGTTTGAATGTATGAATAATTTTTAATATTTTTTAAAAATTCTTATTTAAAATCCTTTTTTATTTTGAACTTCTTAACCCGTTGGCGTCCGAATTTTAATGAGGATTGATCGGAACCTTTTGTTTTGAAATTATGGTTGCTTAGGTCTTCCACAATCATGGTACCATAACCGGTTTTGCTCTATCGTTTCTAGTTTCCTTATGGTCAAAAAAGGGTTAAGTTAAAAATTAATACTAAGTAACTTTGTCTATTTTTAAAAAAATATATATAATGAAATGTATCGAAAAAATTCTTAAAAAAATTTGTTGTGGGCCAAGGAGGCACCGGTGGTCCATAAAAGTTCAGGCCTTCAGGGACGCAAAATTTCTGTTTTGATGAAAAAATGTCACAAGAGCCAGAGAGTACAAATCCGGTTTTGGTTTGGCGCTATCTTCTCTGGTTTCCTTTTGGTCCCGAAAGGGTTAAAGGAATTTGACACTGATCAATTTTCAAGACCACGAAAAAGAGAAGCGCAGCTACCCTCACCCCGTAAAACTTCCTAGAAAATTCGATAAATCGGGAAAATGTTGAAGGGAACTGAAAATGATGGCCAACGACTGAAAACGATGGAGGGGTTTTATTGAGACCGTATGCCCCGCGGGGACCTAAAATACTGGCTTCATTCGAATGTCTAAGAAATTCTTCGGAATTGAGATGTTCTGAGTAGAATTTCGCACCGACTCCGCAGTCCATCTCTGACTCGTCGATGTAGAGTTCTCTCTCAAGACCAGCTCATACACATTTTCTTCTCCAATCTGCTCTTGTTGAAAACAAGGCTTCGAAGCCTTTTTTGAAGTTTAATTTGGGTATCATGTAGTCTTGAACTCTACCTAGTTTAGTTTGATTATATCACTTCCTCATAGCATGCCACCATACTAATGATGTATACATTGGGATTGGCCTTATTATGGATGGGTATGACCAGAGTGCCACGTGTGGACTTAGACCTCACTTTTTTCCGAGCAGTCTTGCCTCTAAGTTCTATTTAGGCTTTCCAACTGAGCTTATTTGTGTATGACCATTCATTTTGGTACCTAAAGGATAAAGAAAAGGGCAGAGAGAATAAGGTATTGAGGTTTTAAGTTAAAACTTTTAACCTTTAGAGTACCAGGGTGGATTATAGTGGCCAACAATATTCAGTTTATAAAAAAACCATGAAAATTGATACTCGGTGGTTTTTGGGGTAGCTGAATCCGAATCTGCAAGCAGAATCTTAAAATTCAAGATAGCGGATCCAATATGGCGGACAAATTATTGCAAAATTATTCTAATTCCTTTGAAACCGGTTTTTTTGAGGTCGGTGAATCCGAATCTGTAAGCAGAATCTCAAAATTCAAGATGGCGGATCCAATATGGCGGACAAATTTTTGCAAAATTATTCTAATTCGTCAGAAACTTGTTTTTCGAAGGTTTTTGGGATCACTGAATCCGAATCTACAAATTGAATTTCAAAATTCAAAATGGCGTATCCAATATGGCGGACAAACTTTTGTAAAATTATTCTAATTCGTTTGAAACCCGTTTTTTTGGGGGGTTTTTGGAGTCGTTGAATCCGAATTTGTAAGCAGAATCTCAAAATTCAAGATGGCGGAACCAATATGGCGGACAAATTTTTGCAAAATTATTCTAATTCGTCTGAAACTTGTTTTTCGAAGGTTTTTGGGATCCGAATCCGAATCTGCAAATTAAATTTCAAAATTCAAAATGGCGTATCCAATATGGTGGATAAATTTTTTGCAAAATTATTCTAATTCGTTTGAAACCGGTTTTTTTTTTTAGTTTTTGAAGTAGCTAAATCCGAATCTGTAAATTGAAATTCAAAATTCAATATGGCGTATACAAAATGGCGGACAAGTTTTTGAAAAAATATTCTAATTCGTTTCAAACTTTTTTTGCGTTGGTTTCTGGGGTCGCTAAATGCAAATCTGTAAACAGAATTTCAAAATTCAAAATGGCGAACAAGAACATAAAAAATTTCTAACAACACTCTACAGGTTAAAGGTTTGTGCTATTTCTACTTTTATTTTGGGTATAAAAAGTTTTACTTGAAGTCTCAAACTATCGCAATAGAAACGATACTGGTGCCATTGGTTGCATCAAGACCCAAAAGACAATTCACCATACACATGTATACCATAGTAAATATGTTTGCATGGCTGTGTTGTCACATAAGTATGTATTGTATTTATGAACTACAATGACATTTTAATGTACCCACACACACTCACACACACACACACAAATACAAACACTCAGAAACATGTCAGCAACGCATAGGTGCACCCCAGTTCTATAATCTAAATAAAAAGAATAACTACTAAAAGGGTTGATTTTGGATAATATATGTAGTAAGTATAGTAAACATTCATCGTGCCAGTGCCACCCTCTACCTTACTAGATTTTTAGAAAATTTTAAAAAAATGTTTGGTGTGAATAAACAAAGAGAGAAAAAAGAAAAAAGGGGGAAAACACTTACATTTGCAAATAAAGTAACAAAAAATAAAAAAAAAAATTAAAGAAAATAAGACATCAGGGCAAAAGAAAGGCAAGCAGGCACCCAGCAGCAATAGCAGCAGCAAATTCATGCAAACATGATTCTACTTCTATTTTTGCTGCTTCTGCTTCTGTTCCTGCTCCTGCTGGCAGTGTTTCAAGCCAACTGAAGCGTACTAAGAATACATTTTATTTTTGGTACAAATTCAAATGTAAACAAAACTAGCAAAAGAAATGAAGGCAAATAATTCATTTCAATTTTTTTATTTTTTTTTATTTTTCCTTTTATTTTTATTCTGTTGTTTGTTATATGTATTTGTTTTTTTGCTTCATTGTGTCTTCATTGCATATAAATTTACTGTCGATTTGCCACTCGTTTAACCCTTGTGTGCACGCACACACACATATATGCATATACACACACACATAAATACATTTACATAAAGGGATAAATATAAAAACAAAACCCCGCAAAAAAAGTTGAGGAGTGGAAAAGAAGCAAATTGGCGAAGGCGGAAACATTGATTTACATCTTGTTTGCTCATAATTTTTCCCACTCATACTAATTTATAATAACACACACACACACACACATCAAACATACCCAAACATAAATACATAATAATATGTATGCAAAAAATAAGCAGCTAAGCAAATACGCGAAAAAGAAATCAGTACTCAGAGTTTTGCATTTTCAGAATAGGAGAAAGAAATGTAGACAACGCGAATGTTGAAGGAAGGCAGCAAAAACTCAAATTGCTCATGCTGCGCGCCAGCAAAAAGCACTTACCCACACACACACACAAAGACACAAACAACCAAACGAATGATTGAAATAAAAAAAAAAATGACATACAAGCCAAGTCAAAAACGATAAACTGTAGTAAATCTTTATGTGAGCGTAAATAAAAATGAATACTACTTTTTTTTTCTTTTTTTTTTTGGTAGTATAGTCGTCATGCTAAAAAAAAAAAGTACGAAATCAAGCAGGAAAAATGAAGTCAAATACTATAGGATTCGGATTCTTCTTCCACACAAATACATACAAACATACAGAGATAACTACTTGCATACGTGAAATGTGTGTGGTGGCATGCGGCACGCGAGGAGGCTGCTGCTGCTGTTGCTGTTGCTGCTGCTGTTTTGTATGGCGATGATATGCTGATGGCTTTACCTACCACCATCATGATATTATTGGTGGTAGCATTGGCAACATTTGGGAGCAGCAGCAGCAGCAAAAACGGCATAGGGAAGGGGAATTCTTCATACGCGATTTTAGGTACTTACTTACCCAACGGGAAAAACTTGTGTGCCTATCCAAAAACAAAAGCATTTTGGAAGCGCTTATTTAGTGGCGGTTTCAGAGGAGGGCTTGCAGTCCCTTCCAAAAAACTCTGCGGCTATTTAGTTTTTGGCTTAAGCTTTTTCCTGAGTTTTAGTCTGAAATTGTCTAAATTTCAGTCTGGTTTTTGGTCTAACTTTATTATGATTTTTAGGCTGATTCTTTATCTAATTTTTAGTCTAAGTTTGGTATAAACTTTATTATGAATTTGGGTCTACTTCTTGATCAGAATTTGGTTCTTTTTGGTCAAAGTTTTTGATTAAATTATAGTCTAAGTTTTGGTCTCTCTTTTAGTCTGATTTTTATTCTGATATTTGGTGTGATTCTTCATCTAATTTTTGGTCAAATTTATGATCTCAGTTTGGTATAAATTTTAGCCTGAATTTTGGTCTGATTCTAGGTCTGAATTTAGTTCCTTTTGTTCAAAGATTTTAATTAAATTATCGTCTGAGTTTTAGTCTAAATTTTATTCTGATTTTTGATCTGATCTTTTATCTAATTTTTGGTCTGACATTTGGTCTGAGTTTGGTATCAATTTTAGTTTGAGTTTTGGTCTAAGTTTTTAATTGTATTATAATCTGAATTTAGGTCTGATTTTTATTTTCATTTTAAGTCTGATTTTTTATCTAATTTTTGGTTAAATATATGGTCTGAGTTTGGTATAAATTTTGGTCTGATTCTAGGTCCGAATTTATTTCTTTTTGGTCAAACTATTATAGTCTGAGTTTTTGTCTGAATTTTATTATAATTTTTGTTCTGATTCTTTATCTAATTTTTGGTCTGATATTTAGTCTGAGATTGGTATAAATTTTAGTGTCAATTTTGATTTGGTTCTAGGTCTGAATTTACTATTTTTTGGTCTAAGATTTTTCTTGAATTATGGTCTGAGATTTATCCTGATTTTTGTTCTGATTTTTGGTCTGATTCTTTGTCTAATTTTTAGCCTGATATTTGGTCTGAGTTTGGTATAAATTTTAGTATGAACTTAGATCTGATTCTCGGTCTAAATTAAGTTGTTTTTAGTCCAAATTTTTAAATGAATTATAGCCTGAGTTTTGGTTTGACTTTTAGTCTGATTTTTATTCTAATTTTTGGTCTGAGATTGGTATAAATTTGGTCTAATTCTAGGTCCAAATCTAGTTCATTTTGGTCTAAGTTTTTAATTGAATTATCGTCTGGTTTTTGGTCTGATTTTTAGTCTGATTTTTGGTGTGAATTTCGGTCTGATTTTTGGATTGAAATTATTTTGTTTTTTAGTCTGAATTGGGATAAATAAATTTATAGTCTGGTTTTTAAGGTGAGTTTGTTTTGAATTTGGGTCTGAGTTTTGGTAAATTTTTTTCCGAACTCTGGTCTGAAGCTGGCTTGAATTTGTGTCAGAATTCAATCTGATTTTGGTTTGAGTTCTGATCTGATTTTTCATCTTAATTTCAGTCTAATTTTTCGCCTGAATTTAGTCTGAATTTTTTTTTAATTTCGTTCAGAATTTTAAGGAAATTTTAGTCGAATATTACTATCGAAACGTCTGGTTAACTTCGGTCTAATATTTGATCCGAATTCAGTCTAAGTGTTTGTCTGAATCCGGTCTGTCTTTAGGTCTGAACATAGTTTGAGTCGTGGGCTGATTTTGATTTGAACTTTAGTCTAAACTTTAGTGTGGATTTGAACTGAATGTTAATCTACTTTTGGTTTGAATTTTAGATTGAGTTTTGAAGTAAATTTTGGTTAGAGCAGAAAGCTCTAATTTAGCAAAATCAGGCTTCCCCTATGTATTCAGTAAAAAAAACTCTAACTTGGCTGCGCTTAAGAGTTGGCCAAACAGCACTGCTGAAACGCTTCCCTTCCCACTGGGCTCATACATATATTTGTGTGTTGAAGCAATTTCATCTCTGACTGCTGCTGTTGCTGCTCCTATCGCTCGCTGTTGCACTAACAAGTCGTTTGTTTTTGTATATGTTTTTTTTCTTGTTGTTCTTCTTCATGTTGTCTCTCTGTTGAATTATGGCATAAAGCGTGGTAAGTTACATGAAATCGGATCTGTTTAAAAATACAACAAAAACAACTAACAGGGAAAAATAATAAAAACCAATAACAAAAACAAGATGCCAACTTCAGCAGCCAAGTTAAGTTGAGAAAAATCACAGAAAAGCAAAACGCCAAAAACATTTTTGAATGAATGAAAGAAAATATGGAAAAAATATGCATTCCATTATTATTTATTTATTTTTTTTTTTTTTTTGGCATTTGTTACGAAAAAAAGCAAGAAATGAAATACTCCAAATTGTTGGCAACAAATTTAAAATGATTTAGATTTTACAATGTGGCGAAATTTTGATGCTGCTGGTGGAACCACCTGTTATGCTTACCCAAACCATAATGTGGTTTAAAGCTTAAATTGGTTTTTCATTTCAATTTGAGATAGTGTTAAGTGGATAGCACATCAGTTCACTATTCCTCATTTTAAATTAAAGGAATATTTTGAGAGAAATAATTTCCGCGCTTAGTTTTGTGAATTATGTAAGAAAAAGTTGTAAAGTAGCTGTTATTATTATTGTAAAGAAATATCGGAAAAAAAAGAGTGTTTTTTTTTAGAAGTTTGGTAAAAAATTTCAGCCGAGAGTCCCAATTTTCGACCACTTTTTGCAGCAATTGGGGCCGTATGTCAGTAATAACGCGCCGAATATTCTCTTCCAAGACGTCAATCGTCTCGGGCTTATCTGCGTAGACAAGCTACTACACATAACCCCACAAAAAATAGTCCAGCGGTTGTTAAAGCGCACGATCTTGGAGGCCACGCCACAGGCCCACGACGCGAGAGAATGCGCTCACCAAAAGTTTCCTTCAATAAATTGATTGTTTCGGTGGCTGTATGGCATGTAGCGCCGTCTTGTTGGAACCAAAGGTCGTCCATATCAACATCCTCCAATTCAGTCACGAAAAAGTCATTAATCATGGCTCTATTCCCCATTGACTGTAACATTATGGCCGACTTCATATTTGAAGAAATATGTACCAATGATTCCCTCTGCCCAGTGAGTTTTTGAGGATGTAACGGCGTCTGAACAATGGCTTGTGGATTATCATCACTCCAAATGCGACAATTTTGCTTATTAACGTACCCATTCAACCAAAAGTGAGCTTCATCGCTGAACAAAATTTTCTTGTGAAAATCGGCATCGGTGACCATCTCGTTTTGGGCCCATTCACCGAACGTGAGACGCGCTTGATGGTCGTTCGGCTTCAACTCTTGCACGAGTTGGATTTTGTAAGCCCGCAAACCAAGATCCTTCCACAAAATTTTCCATAGAGTGGTTGGGCACAGCTCCAATTGTTACGCGTGATGGTGGATGAACTCATTCGGGTCTTCTTCGATACTCTGCTCCACAGCAGCAATAGCGTTTTCGGTGCGCACTGTACGGCGTCTCTGAGTATGCGCATTATTCACTAGAGTAAACGTGGTGCGTAACCGATCCATGGTTGCTCGAATTACCGACTCTGCTGGGAGATTATGTCGACCGTATATTGGACGCAGCGCGCGATGCGTCGCGCAAACCGAACCATTATTTTGGTAACAAATTTGCTCGATTTGCAAACGTTGTTCAGGAGTAAGTCTATTCATTATGAAATGGCAAACCAAACTGAGCATAAATCAAGTGACAGCTGTCAAAAAGACCAACTCCGAAAAAAATAATGGCCGGATTGAAAACCACACTTCTAAAAAAAAAACACCCTTTACTTTCAATTCCATTTCCGACTTATTTTTGTTCAATTGATTTCATAATTATAAAATGTTGATTATACCCCAGTAGGAAAAGTATTGGGTGTTCAGGTTTGTAAGCCATTATCCAGACCTAGCCCACTTGCAGAAAACATTGATGAATTCTTCATACAAGTGAAGAGGGTAAATTTACCCCTGATGTCGATTTCGTCAGTGAGAGAGAGAAAAAGCAAAAGAGGCCCGGTACAGACTCCTCGGGAACGGCAAGTTTCCTTTTGTTTTGTGTCGTTCGCTTCGTTTTTACTATTTCTTGTTATTCTATGCAGAATTGCTAGTCCCCATTTACACTAGGCTAGTTTTCTGGTGTTCAAAAGTCGACTTCGTAGGTGAGAGAGATAAGACGATGGGGGCGGGTACTAACTTGCTGGTACCAGCACGTTTCCTTTTGTGTCGTTCGCTCTTCCGATATTTCGGTTTATTGTAATCAGAATTGCTCAAAAAATCTTGACAAGTGTAGAAGCAAGTGGCCTTATTAAATTTTCAAAAAACGAAGATCTACGAAACTTGACATGACCCGAAAAAATGTTTACAGATTCGTGATAAGCGGTTAAAAATACTCAAAAAAATCCTGACCACAACTCAGATACTGTCTTGAAAGTCCCATTTGGTTGTATAGTGTTATTTTCGGATTCCTTCCTTAAATTTCAGTATAGAATTCTTGACTTTGTGAAAGAGATCTGAAATATTTTTCTAATTTTATCGCTGAATTTTGCTTTGAAATTCCAGCGCAGAGCTCATAAGCATGTAAAAGAGCCCTTTTTTTTAACGAGGAGTAAAGTATAAAAAGTTCAGTTAGTGCGAGACATTCTCACGCTAAAATCACCTCTCGTGCGTTCGGATATTCCTCCCGGCACCACCGTTAGAAAGGCCGTTTTGAGCTTAGTGCTCAATCGTTAGTTTCTGTTTGATTCTGTCCGATTGTATCGTCGATTGACGATATCTGGCTCCAAGTTTCTGATGTTTGCCGTGTGCTCGGCTTTACGCGCACTTTCTGCATTATACATTGTGGTCATCATATCTGCATCAACCTTGCATTCTGCATCCAATTTTTCCACTTTGTTACACATCTGCGTTCGCCAAAGGCTATCCCCAAATCGTTTCTGTCACTGTTGAAATGCGGGCGCAGTGAAATAGTATATGCTGAGCGTTCTCCAGTTCCTCTAGGCAGCTCAGCAAAACGGGTCTTCTTCTGCGAGGTTGAAACTGTGCAGCAGGTATTGCTTGAAACCCCCATGACCACTAAGTAATTTCGTAATGTGGCAATTCAATTCGCCATGCCTGCGTGATATATACTATTTTATGTCCGTAATGAGATTATAGGTCCATCGACCCTTCTCTGATGACTCTTCGCCATCTTCGCTGCCAATCCATGCCTTTCCTCTTTTCTTATGCCTTTTGTTGGCTTTGTATCACAACCATTTAGCTGCATCATCTCTTGAGCCTGTAGATCAATGGGCACCTTACTTGCTATGACACAAATAGCATCGTGCGACACTGTGCAATACGCGATAGCTATCGTCAGGGCATTTAGCCTATAAGTCGCACGGATATCCTTGTTGTCTGCCCAGATAGATGCTGCACTTGAAGCCTCTTGGAGTAAATGGGGATTTGAAGTCAATCGGAGTTACTTGAAGTCAATCGGAGTCATTTGCAGCCTCTTGGAGAAAATTGAGGCTTGAAGTCAATCGGAGTCACTTGAAATCAATTGGAGTCATTTGCAGCATCTTGGAGAGAATTGGGATTTGAAGGCAATCGGAGTCACTTGAAATTAATTGGGAATTTGAAATCAATTGGAGTCAATTGTAGCCTCTTGGAGAAAATTGGGATTTGAAGTCAATCGAAGTCACTTGAAATCAGTTGGAATCACTTGAAGACAATTGGAGTCACATGAAGCCTCTTGGAGTAAATTGGGACTTTGAAGTCAACTGAAGTTACCTGAAGTCACTTGATGCGAAGTCAGTTGGAGTTACTTGAAGTCACTTGGAATCAATTGGAATTAAAAGCCAATTCGAGTCACTTGAAGGCACTGAGCCTACAAATCGCACGGATATCCTTCTGGTGCGTCTTTTTGCTGTCTGCCCAAATTAGTGTTGCATACAAGATTACTGACGTACTAACCGTTCAAAGTAGCCGGCGCCTGATCTCGCGCGAGTCTCCTATATTCGGCATAATGCGTGTTAACGCATTGTTTATTCATGCTGCTTTTTCACCAGCAGAGCTTTCAGGTAATCCTTGAACGTCATTCTGGAGTATATATGTACTCCTATGTACTTGATGTGTGAACACCAACCGTGATGACCAGCTTTTCAAGTGTTTTTCTGGTGCTCAATAGCACGACTTCCGCCTTCTGCTTCGCCAATTCCAACTTAGAGTTGTACTGCCGTCTTCTCACCCTTGAGATGATGTCGCTACATTTAGCCTGTAGCGAGTCCAGGTGTTTGACTACTGCCGCGATGTCGTCTGCAAATCCAATGATTGTTGTATCCTCCGAAAGTTCCAATTTGAGGAAGCCGAGAACCTTGACACGATACTGCTTCACACCGTCGTGAGTATCATATATTAAATTCGTGTTGTCGAAGTAGTTTGCGATTGGTATTCTGCAACTGGTACTCCGGTATTTCAAATCCTCTCAGTGCACTCATAGTCTTAGGTCAGTTCGTCGAGTCAAGTTGACTTCAAGTTCGAGTTGAAGGCATTTTTGTTGTCCAACGTTAGTACGGCGCAGTACTTCTTCCTGCTGTTTCTCCATTGTTTGCCGCTGGTGGCCTCGCGTGCAGTATTCATCACCGCTTTTATTGCGTCGACAGTGGAGCGAGAGCGCTTTTCTGAAACCAAACTGCCGCACAGTGGTTGAACTTCACATAAAAAGGGGACAAAAATAGAAGAAGTCGTCGTAGAGTCATAAAATTTTGGTATATGAATTGCTTGTGTCAATGTATCGACTGCGTGCAAAAATTAAGATAATACGCCCACTGCCACGCCCACCTCCCATACAACTAAAGTTGCATAAAAATAGAAAGAGTCGTCGTAGAGTCATAAATTTTGCTACATGAGTTGCTTATGTCAATACGACGTTTGAGTTTTAAAATTAAGGCGTATTTCCTACTGCCACGCCCACCTCCCATACAACTAAAGTTGCATAAAAATAGAAGGAGTCGTCGTAGAGTCATAAATTTTGCTACATGAGTTGCTTATGTCAATACGTCGTTTGAGCTGTAAAATTAAGGCGTATTGCCGACTGCCACGCCCACCTCCCATACAACTAAAGTTGCATAAAAACAGAAGGAGTCGTCGTAGAGTCACAAATTTTGGTACATGAGTTGCTAATGTCAATATAAAGCCACGGTGTAAAAATAATAAAAATCCGCCCATGACCGCGCCCACCTTCTATACAACATGATTGTAAAAAAATGAATATTTTCGTTTTTATCGCTGAGAAGAGAAACACTATAAAAGTTTATATTAATGCATTGTGAAAGTCATTTTTCCTCCCCCCCCCCCCCCGTCTCCCCCATCCCCTCTTTTTTCCCATCCAAATTTTCTTTTCTAATTTCAGTCCAAAATTTTCGCTTTGATTGAGGAAAGCCTAAAAATTTGTATGATTTCAAACGTGAGTTGGCGGAGAGAGGCCTTATCATTTTTTCTACTGGGATGTGTACACATACTATGTTTGAAGAATTAATGAAATTTTGTTAAATAATTTTTGTTTGCTCTTTTATTTTTATTTAACGTAAATGGGAATTGATTGTTCATTTTGGTTGCATCACTATCATCAATCGCTATCATTTTGTGGGCAGCAACGCTTTCAACGCTTTCACATGATTTGACTAGCAACAATTAATAAAAATAAAATTTTTACTAATTTTTTTATTTATTTTTTTATTACTTTTTTTTGTAAACGTTTTTGTAAATGTTGCATAAATGTATGGTAATTTTTGTGATTGATTTTTTGTTAATTTCATTTTTGTTGGTATTTTTTTTTTTTTTTTTTGTATTCGATTTTGTATATTAACACTTTCTCACTTTTTATTTCACTCTTAATTATGAATTGCATTTATCATTCGTTTGTAATAATGAATTTAAATATGCGTTTTTTTTTTGCTGTTTTTTTTTTGTTTCTTTTAATTATTATTAATGTAATGTACAAAACTAACTAACACATACATACATGCAATGAAATCCACACACACACACACATATACGTGTATGTATATTAAACATTTTTACTATAGTAATGAATACATTATCCTGCAGACACAGGATGCTGCTGTCAGCATATTATTGTTGCTATTGTTGCTGTCGGCATTTTTGCTTTTTTTTTGTAAATTTTTTTTCCTCTTTATTTTGCATTGCAAAATATTTATGAGTTTTAACTTTTTTAATTAAAAAGAACATTTTTTTTTGTAGGTTCATTTTATTGAGCTCATAATTTGTTAAATTTTTAATTTTTTATGTTATTACATATTATAAATATGTATATATTTATGTACTTACACTGAAAAGTAATTATTGTTATTAATTTTTATTCACTCATTCAGTGTTTAAAAATTGCAATAAACAATGAAGGCGAAAAAATACGAGTAGTTGATAGTAACCGCAGGAAAATTTATGCTCTTGATAATGACTAAATTGGGCTTTAAATTAATGTCAGGAAATTTGTTTTTGATTTTCCTCTCACTAATCTGCTTAAAAAAAGTCAATGCCGGGCCAGTGTTGCTAGCAATTGATAGTAACCCTAGGAAAAAAATCTGATTTGAACTGTGGGCTCATGACGACCAAATACATACATTTGCTATAAGACAACCCTGACTTAAAAGCAGCTTTCCACCTGTTCAGCTTGAACCCTTTGAATCCTGATGATTTAATGAAAAAAAAATCCAACTCCTACAATCACTTTCATTATTTATCTGTGTATCGTAATTCCACTTAACAGTTTTCTGCCAATTAAGTTCTTAATAATGTGAAAAATATAAACATACCAATACATAAGCACACACACACACACACATACACACACCCATCCATAGGCTCAACTATGAGCGAGAGTATTATGTAATGCAATTACTATACAAAATCAAAACTGACATTTCGAGTATGGGATTTAATGTCAGAAAAATGTAAACAGATAATTTCATTTGTTAACCATGTGAAATTTACGAGTTGGTAGTTTTAAATAAACATACAACAACAACAAAAAAAGTGTAAAATTAATAATACAATAAATTTACGCTTAATAATAATAATTTAAATAATTTTTATTGTAATTAGAATGCAATGAGTCAGTCATACATACTACATACATCCAGAGTTATGAATTGAGTTTGTATTTATGTACACTAACATACAAAATTATTCGGCTATTTTAAAATTTATAAAACTAAAAATTCATAATTTTTGTGAAAATAGCTGAAGCAATTCTTTTACTGTTATTAGAAATTAGCAATCACGAGTTAATACTTGTTATTTGAAGTGCATAGTACAAACTGATAGCAACAACTCAATTTCCACACAGCAATTTTTCTTGCTCATAATTTGATTTTCCCATATCGGCAATTTTTCTTTTATATCATTCATTACTTTTATTTTATTTTTTTTATTCCACACAAAATCGCTCAAAAAACAAGCCTAGTCTCCATTTACACTAGGCAAGTTTTCTTGCTGGCAAGTTGAGCTCGTAGGTGAGAGAGAAAAAGTGAAAGGGGGCGAGTACAGACTCCTTCATATCGACGTGTTTCATTCCGTGTTGTTCAAAAAAACTTGCCTAATCCACATTTATACAGGGCAAGTTTTCTTGCTAACAAGTCGATTTCGTAGGTGAGAGGGGAAAGACGAAAGAGAGCGGGTACAGAATCTCTCATAACGGCGTGTTTCCTTTTGTATCATTCCTTCATTTAATATTTATTTTTACCTTATGTAGAATAGCTCAAAAAACATGCCTAGTCTCAATTTACACTAAGCAAGTTTTCTTGCGGGCAAGTTGAGTTCGTAGGTGAGAGAGAAAAAGTAGAGGGGGGCGAGTACTGGCTCCCTCATATCGACATGTTTCCAAAAAAAAACTTGTCTAATCTCCATTTACACTAGCCTAGTTTTCTTGTTGGTAAGTTGACTTCGTAGGTGAGAAAGGAAAGACTAAAGAGAGCGGGTACAGAATCTTTCATACTCGCATGTTTCCTTTTGCATCATTCGTTCGTTTCATATTTATTTTTTATCCTATGCCGAATAGCTCAAAAGACTTGCCTAGTCCCAATTTACACTAGAAAAGTTTTCTTGCTGTCAAGTCGACGTTCTATACAGAATCGCTCAACAGGTTTTCCTAGTCTTCATTTCCACTAGGCAAGTTTTCTTGCTGTCAAGTCGACTTCATCGGTGTGAGAGAAAAGGTGAAAAGGGGCAAGTACAGACTCTCTCATATCAACATGTTTCCTTTCGTGTTTCTCAAAAAAAAAAAAACATGCCTAATTCCCATTTACACTGGGCAAGTTTTCTTGCTGACAAGTCGATTTCGTAGGTGAGAGGGAAAAGATGAAAGAGAGCGGGTACAGATTCTCTCATACCGGCAGGTTTCTTTTTGTATCATTCGTTCGTTTGATATTTATTTTTTATCTTATGTAGAATAGCTCAAAAAACTTTCCTAGTCCCTATTTACACTGCTCAAATTTTCTTGCTAGCAAGCCGACTGCATAAGCAAGTCTCTAAAGTTTCTTCGCAGCATTCGTTCTTTTGATATTTCTTCTTTTTTTCTATACAGAATCTCTCAACAGGTTTTCCTAGTCTTCATTTCTACTAGGCAAGTTTTCTTGCTGGTAAGTCGACTTCTTGGGTGGTAGAAGGGCACTGAGTCTGTCTCCCGGATCGGCAAGCTCTTTTGACTTATTTTTTATTCTATGCAGAATCGCTTAAAAAAAATTTGCCTAGTCCTCATTTACACTAGGCAAGTTTTTTTCCGTGTCGATTGTTTGTTTTATATTTCTTTTTTATTCTATATAGAATTGCCCAAAAGGTTTGCCTCGTCTTCATCTACATTTGGCAAGTTTTCTTGCCAGCAAGTCAACTTCGTAGGTGAGAGATAAAATACAAAATGGGGCCGATACAGGCTCTCCGTTACCGGCAAGTTTCCTTTTGTATCGTTCTTTTGTTTGATATTTGCATTTTATTCTATATAGAAATGTTCAAAAAAATTTGCCTAGTCCTCATTTACATTAGACAATTTTTTTCTGGTAGCAAGTTGACTTCGTAGGTGAGTTTCCTTTATTTGTTTGATATTTCATTTCTCTGCTGAAAAAACTTTCCTAGTCCCCATTTACACCAGGCAAGTTTTCTTGCTAGCAAGACTACTTAGTAGGTGAGAGAGAAAAAGCAAAAGGGACGTGTACTTCCTCGTGTGGGCATATTTTCTTCCCTTTCATGTAGTACTGATTCGCCGGTACCGGCAAGTTTCCTTTTGTGTGGTTCATTCTTTTGATATTTCATTTTATTCAAATAAGAATTGCTCAAGAAATCTTGCCAAGTGTTAAAATAAGCGGCAAATCCAAAAAGGAAATCTATTGGAACAGAGTATAAAGGGACAGCGTATTTTAACTCTTTAGGAACCATTGGTTACCGGTGACCCAAAATTGGTTTTTCAATTTTTTTATGTTCATTGAAATATTGTTTTAACCCTTTCGGGATCGTTGGTCACCGGTGCCCCAAAATTCTTTTTTTAATTTTTTTTTTTTTTCAAAAACTGTTGCACCAATATTTATAAATTTATATTCTTTGAAACATTGTTTTAACCCTTTTGAGACTATTGGTTAACCGTGACCTAAAACTAGTTTTTTCATTTTCTTTTTTTCTAAAACTGTTATACTAATTTTAATAAATTTATATTCATTGAAAAGAGAATTGATTGCCTTTGAATTATTTTTGAAACATTCTTGAAATTATTACCTGATTAACGGCACCAGAGTGATCTATATTAAAAAAATAAGTATTCTTTTTTTTTACCTATTTTCAATCGCTCACAATTTAGACAATGTTTGGCCAAAACACCCCAAATTTTTACACAATTTTTATTTTTTTAAACTTTTATTTACTTTTTTTGAAAATTAAGTTTTGCTGTGGGTCTCTAGAGACCCTAAGGTTCTTCAATAGAAAAGTCTTAAAAACTTTTTACAATTAAATGGGAGTCAACAAATGTGAATCCGGACTTGATTTTGCTCGATCACTTCTAGTTTTCTTATGGTCAAGAAGGGGTTAAGTGAAAAATTAATACCAAAGAACTTTATCTCTCTTTAACAAAATTATTTAATAAAAATGTACTAAAAAAATTTGGTGAAAAATGCCCACTGAAGGCCACAGGGTCATCGGTAACCCATAAAAATTTAGGTCTCCGGAGTTTTAAAAACCTTTTACAATTAAATGGGAGTCAGCAAATGCGAATGCGGACTTGATTTTGCTCGATCCTTTCTATTTTCCTTATGGTCAAGAAAGGGTTAAGTGAAAAATTAATAGTAAATGACTTTGTCTATCTTTAAAAACCAATATTTAATAAAAATGCGCCAACAAATTTCGTAAAAAATTCCCACTGAGGGCCACAGGGTCATCGGTGACCCATAAGAATTCAGGTCTTCAGAGTTTTAAAAACTTTTTGCAATGAAATGGGAGTCAGCAAATGCAATGCGGACTTGATTTTGCTCTATCCCTTCTATTTTCCTTATGGTCAAGAAAGGGTTAAGTGAAAAATTAATAGTAAATGACTTTGTCTATCTTTAAAAACCAATATTTAATAAAAATGTACTAAAAAAATTTGGTGAAAAATGCCCACTGAAGGCCACAGGGTCATCGGTAACCCATAAAAATTTAGGTCTCCGGAGTTTTAAAAACCTTTTACAATTAAATGGGAGTCAGCAAATGCGAATGCGGACTTGATTTTGCTCTATCCTTTCTATTTTCCTTATGGTCAAGAAAGGGTTAAGTGAAAAATTAATAGTAAATGACTTTGTCTATCTTTAAAAACCAATATTTAATAAAAATGCGCCAAAAAATTTGGTAAAAAATTCCCACTGAGGGCCACAGGGTCATTGGTGACCCATAAAAATTCAAGTCTTCAGAGTGGCGAAATTTCTATTTTGATGAAAAATTGTAAGAAGAAATGGGAGTCAGAGAATATGAATCCTGGTTCGATTTTGCGCTATGTCCTTTGGTTTCCATGCGGCCTCGAAAGGGTTAAATAGCAGAAATGGCCACCAAGTCATTGTAATGATAATAAAACATATTCTTATGTGAATAGCTGTAATTTTTTGTAGTTGTAATAGTTATTTTAAGTAATAAATTTAGTTATTCTTTATTTAATTATTTTACTGCTGCTTCAGCGGCTTATAATTTTTGGCTTTTGTTGTATGCAAGCAAATATTAATGTCTGTGTGTGTGTGTGTATATGTATTTGTGTGCATTATCGTAATTAGCAATAAAAATTTAATATTATGTTATACAAATAATGTTCTTTTTGTTGGCCACAAGTGCATTTGGAGAGTGCAATGACATTTACCATTTGGCAACCAACAAATGCAGCAGCAGCAACGCCAGCAACCAACAACAACAAGCACAATGACGATAACGAAACGTGTATGACATGTGCAAAAAAAAAGAAAAAAAGTTAATATTTTTTATGCTCTCAGTTTTTGTAATTGAATAACTTTTAGTATGTATGTAGTAGTTGCTGAAGCTTCTTTCAAGCTTCCATGTTGCTTGCGTTGCTGTTGCATGCGAAGTGAATATCTCCTGCTGTTTTACTGGCGACTGCCGCCACATACCAATATTTATGCATACCTACGCGATAGTAATAATATTGAAACAAGTTGCAATTTAAGGAAATATGCATTCATATCGTCAACGTATCGCCATCGTATCGCATCGCGTATGAGGCATGTGGCATATGCTGGGTGTGCATCATCTTTCAAGTGGTGTGTGTTCACTTGTTGTTGAATTTTATTTTAAAAACTCTTCTTGCAATAAATTAACAAGCGCATGCAAATTTTTGACATATTTGCATTTGCAGCATCAGCAACATCAACGGCAACAACAACAGCAATGGCAACAGCAGCAACAGCAATGCATAAGCACTGCATTAAGTTCGGCGGTCGCTTGGCTGTTGTTAACGTTCGTTCGTGTTTGGTTGCATCTTGTTGCTATTGCTGCAGATGCAAACAGTTTCTGTTTTGTTTAAGTTACCACAAGATGCACGCGCGCTCGCTCGCTCGCTCATTTCTGGTTAACTATAAGCCACTGAAAGCCCCACCACCACACGTCAGCATCATCAGTAACCCACTCCTCAACCACACATCCACGTCGTCATCATGATTCTTCTTGTTCGGAAGTAATTTATCATAAATATGTCCGCTGAGCTGCTGCTGCAACAACAGAAACCTGCACATCAAGGCAGCAATGTCCGCGTTTGTTAACCACTAGTACCTACATACATCCAATATCGTTTCAGCAACGTACACTCGTCTGTCTGTCTGTCTGTCCGTCCAACAGTTCGTGTGGTTTACTCAATCTCAAGTAAATTACTTTTTGCTGCTTTAGCATTAAGATTTGTCGCTATATTTCTCTTCTCAACCTCAGTCACGTCAGTCAGACAGTTTGTCAGTCTGTCTGCCTATCCGTTATTCGTATGCGTGAGTATCGCTCGCTATTTTAACTACACCGGATTTTTTGTGCGCATAGAAACTGAGGCTGGGGTTACGATTGCTACTGCTGCTGCTACTTACTTCAACTACTGCTGGGGCTGCTATTGCTGCGCCGTCGCTTGTCTGTCTACCTTGTCACGTCACGTAATGTCACATCAGGCAGGCGTTGTGTTAAACCACGTGATGTTAAAGTCGCGTTTTTTACCTCGTTTCTTTCGTTTTTTATACTCGTTTTCTTCTTTTTTTTGTGTCACTTTTCTTGACATTAATCGCATTCTACATACATAGCTAAATACATGTATGTAAGGACTCGTGTTTTGCTTGCAACGTCACTTTCGAAAAGATAAACATACGCAGTAGCAGCACCAGTAGCCAGTGGCGGATCTATGAATTGAGTAGAGGGGTGATTGTGCTAAATTACAAAATAATTAACAAATAAAAACCAGGTCAATATTTAGACCTAAACCTCAAACTCGAACCTCAGACGCGAACCTCAGACACTAACCTTAGACGCGAACCTCAGACCCGAACTTCAGAACCGAACCTCAGACACTAACCTTAGACGCGAACCTCAGACCCGAACCTCAGACCCGAACCTCAGACTCGAACCTCAGACCCGAACCTCAGACCCGAACCTCAAACGCGAACCTCAAAACCTAACCTCAGACCCGAACCTCAAACCCGAACCTCAAACCCAAACCTCTAACTCGAACCTCAGACCCGAACTTCAGACCAAAACCAAGACCAAAATCTTAATCCCTAATTAAAACTCAGACCAAAGTAAAATTTTTTGAAATCTAACCGATAATTAAGTTATAATTCAGACTAAGGCTTAAACCAAAATTCAAACAAAACTTAGTCATAAACTTAGATTGAACTTTCGACTAAATTTACAACAGAAATCAGACCAAACATCACACCAAAACTCATACCAATGTCAGGTCAAAAACATACCAACATTCATAATATTTTCATATCAAAAATCACAGCCAAAGTAGCCCAAAATTATGACCAAAACTTTAACCGAATCAAAACCGATTTAAGATCAGAAACTAACTACAACTCAGACGAAAAATTTCAGGCCAAAACAAACTAAAACTTACACCATTATCAGGCCAAAAGTTCAGATAAAAAATCACAACAAAAACATCTCAAAACTCAGACCGAAAATTCAGCCAAAATCCAGACAAAAACTCTAACCGAAAGTTAAATTCAAATTCAAATTAAAACCAAAACTGAGACCAAATTTCAGCTTGAGGATAGACAAAAACTCAGACCAAATTCTCAAGCAAAATATAGATCAAAACTCTAACCAAAAATAAAATCAAAATTCAGCTCAAGACTCAGACCAAAATTCAAACCAAACTTAGACAAAAATTCAGATCAAACTTCAGATTAATTTCATATTGAAAGCAAATCAAAATTCAGACCAGTTTGATATAAAAAATCACAGCATAAGTATCCAAAAATTCAGACCAAAACTCTGACCGAATTCGGATTAATTTTGGATCAAAAACAAACTAAAACTCAAAGCAATTTCAGAACAAAAACAAACCTAAACTCAAATAATTTTCAGGCCAAAAACTCAGAACAATTTTATACCAAAAATCAAAGCAAAAACAGCTCAAAATTCAGACTGAAATTAAAATCGAAACTCAATTCGATTTCAGTTCGAAGTTAGACCAAAGCTTAGCTCAAATTTAGATAAAAACTTTGGCCAAAAATTAAGTCAAAATTTAGACCAAAATTTAAACCAAAGTTAGACCGAAATTCAGATCAAACTTTAGACCAAAACTCAGAACAACTTCAGGCAAAAACTCAAACCAATTTCATATAAAAAATAACAGCAAAAGCAGCTAAAAATTTTGATTAAAAGTAACACGAAAATTCAGATCAAATTTAGACCAATTTCAGATTAAAAATAGATCAAAACTTAGACCAATTTCAGATTGAAAATAGAGCAAAAGTAAGACCAATTTCAGATTAAAAGCAAATCAAAACTAAGGCAAAAAGGCAGACCGAAACTTAAACGGAAAGAAGTCTAAGCTCAGGCGAAAACTCAAATCCGAATTTAAGTTTAGATCAAAACCCAAATCTCTGGTCTACAGAGACTGAAAAACAGACCGTAAATTCAGACCTAAAAACAGTTTAAAAACACCAGACCAAAACACAATTATCAAGCTCTCCAAAAGTGATTCTGAAAATTTAAATTTAATATAATTCAAGTGTATAAAGAATAGCGCTATAGTAAGATTTTTGTGAGGGCTTGCAGCTACCCTTTGGTTCCGACACTGGCTATAGGAAAAATATACATATTTACAACATTTTATCTCTTTGATTTTCGCATTGGGAATTTCAAAAGATTTTTCTTATTTATTTTTAAAATTTATTGTATTCATTGCTGATTGTATTTCAAATATTTACTAAATAAATTCATGCAAATTGAAGTGTTAAATTTTTAGCAATGTGCTCAAATAAAAGAAAGAGAAGGGAACTAGTGCATATGTATGTATGTATGTTAGTTAAGCTGCTATTAGTAAACATTTTAAAGTTAATCTATGCCTAAGTTATGTTCCGGAATACAAGGCAAAGTTCAAAGCAATAGAATTAATCCAGAAAAAGACAGAAAAAATATATATATACCAAATTTTTTAAGAAATCCATGACATCGTAAAGGAAAAAACTGTCGGACAATTCCTATATAGTTGCCTTGCTCTAGTAAGAAATTGACTTAAAACCTTTGGCAAACCATTGCGTAGGAAAATACGGGAGGCCTCTAACTTCAAGCTCAATATTCTGCTGAATTCAAACCAGAGAAAATCCCGACAAGGCACAATCTAAGCAAAAAATTCCGAAAGAAAATAATTTAGAAAAAATCGCACGACCCAACTATATTGCGTTACAAGCTTTACGACAAGTACCGAAGTTTAACCGTGAAAACAAGAACGAGATTTGAAAATGCCTTTTTGAAAAATTTCGTCATTAAACCGAAATTTTTTAGAACTGAACTGCGCTATTTTGATTTAATAAGTTTTTTGACGAAATTTTGTAGTCTTTTTTGTGCAATTAATTAACAATTTTTTTGTAAAATTTATTTTATATTTTTATTTATAAAACTTACTGTATTTTTATATCTAATCATTATTTTTTCTTTATTCTCAGGTAAGTTAAAATTATCACATTTGAGGGAGTTGCTTGCTATATTATTCATGAGAAATGGAGTTTTCGGAATAATACGGAAAACGGAATCTCGCAACAATTTCTTCATGAAGTACTTTGTTTAAACGGTCGATGAAGTTATATTCAATCTATCCGATAGTAATGCCTTCCATTCTGTGACAAAATTGTCCTTAAACAGACTTTGATTTTCAAAATAATCAATACAATTCAGAAAAACCGTGAGTGATTTTTAGCCAATTCTGATTTATGATTTATTTTTATATTCGTTTATCACTAATTCCGACAGAACTTCAGTCGGGAAATGAATCGCCGTTACGAATACGAAAGAAAGGGTATTCCTAATTCAGCGTTGCCAACTATCAGAAAAAAGTTCGAATGCAGAATCAGCTGTTTTGTGTCAACAGTGAAAAGAAAAGTATTAAAAATTGTAAGAAAATATAAAAATTCATCAAAAAGAAGTGTTTTTAAAGCAATAAGCTATAAAAAAAATTGGTTCCATGACTACAGCGGTATTTTTAGTAGAAGAAGAGACCGATTATTTCTTTCTCTTATGTTTGTGGAGAATTTTTTTTCAGACTCAACAAATACGCACTCAAGTACGTACTGAATAAAGTGGAGGCTGAAGTTGAGCCAAGTAGAAAGCAGAGACATGTTGTGGGTATTTTACGAATTAGTGATATGGACTGAGCCGAATAAAATTGTCCATAAGATTCAAATTAAAAAATGTTTATCTTATAATTTATAAAAAACTTTGTCAATGGGCGGCGAGTCTCGAAAGAAACCTCGATGTCTGACCACCAACAAATTATTTTCAATCTCGACCTAGGTAGGAATCAAAACCTCTGACACTTACTGACAGCCAAGATCCACAGACTGGGACTCATACCAAAGCGCGCACATGGATAACTTAAGCAGCTGTAAGAAAGTCATAAAAGATATTGACGACCTAGAATTGGGTTGCAATAGGGCAATTATTGAAACCTACCATCAGGCCTGCCCAGAAACCACTAAAACAAGTAACAGGCAGACCCCATGGTGGAACAAAAAACTAGCAAGATTAAGAGTCAGTACTAGGAAACTCTTTAATAGAGCTAAATTAACTGGTGATTGGGCTAGATACAGAGAAGTCCTCACCAACTACAACCAAGAGATTAGAAGAGCTAAGAGAGCATCATGGAAGAACTTCTGCGAGGGATTAAACAACCTTAGTAGTAGCTCACGAATCCACAGAATACTCTCGAAAACGCACACTAATCATATAAGCCTCCTCAAAAAGGATGACGGCTCATATACTAACAATAGCAAAGAGACTCTTGAGCTCCTCGCTAAAACACACTTTCCTGGTTCAATTTTGCAAACAGACCCACAAAACCAATCTTCTGCAGAGTTTGGAAAAGCATCCAACCACACTAGATTGGGGTAGGGCAAAGCAACTCTTCAAAGAGGACAGAATAAAGTGGGCTATCAACTCATTTCATTCTTACAAGACTCCGGGAGCAGATGGTATTATACCAGCACTCCTACTTTGGAAAGCTTTAGTACTCTTTCTACCGATAAATGTCTTCCGCGTTACAACTTCTGCTACAACTTTAATGTCACCTTCCCTGATAAGAATAACTGGGAACAGGTCAGGCCAAAGTTTACAGGGGACTATCATGTATGGTATACAGATGGCTCCAAGACAAACGAGGGAGTTGGGGCAGGAGTGTACGGAGTTAGACCAAAAAAATATATTTATGCCGGTATGGGCACAGGTAACTCAGTTTTCCAAGCCGAGGTGCTCCCTTAGGCGAGGAGCTCTGCCTAAGGGAGTATGAAAACTGATCTGTGCACAACAAGATCATTTACTTACACTCTGACAGCAAAGCGGCTTTTCTTGCACTAACTGTATATAAAATTACCTCTAAACAAGTTTGGGACTGCCTACAGCTCCTAATCTGTCTAGTTTCTCATAACAGAGTACAACTCATTTGGGTGCCAGGGCATAGAGGACATGTAGGCAATGAAATGGCGGACGAACTTGCAAGGAAAGGCTCATCCAGTGAATTCACTGGACCACGACCATTCTGCGGTCTACCATGGAGTTCCGTTAAAATCAGTTTAAAAAATTAACTGGACACAGACAAGCTAAATCATTCATGCCAAAGATCTGTCAACGCAGAACTAAACAACTGCTTAATTTAGGCAGAAATCAAATCCGAATTGCCACAGGTTTCTATACAGGGCATTGTAGGGTCAAAAAACACCTATCGAACTTGCATCTAGCACAAGACGATACGTGCCGAATATGTAACGAGGAGGAAGAAACAGCAGAACATATTTTATGCCACTGTGAAGGTCTAATGAAGACCCGACTTCGTTACTTAGGAAACTCTATCCTACAACCGCAAGACATTGCAAATAGTTCTCCTAAAGAGATATTAAATTTCCTCACAGGAAATAAACTCATAGGAGAACTATAAAAACAATAAATCTTTAAGGTATATCATAATAGGCCCTAGATGGCCGCAGTGATCTGGGAAATTATTGCCCTCCTCCGTATGAATCTAATCTTATAATTTCTGAATTAAGTATCAGAAAATATTACGTGTTGCCTATATTCAATAAAAGTTTATTTATCGCAAAAATGGCAGTCGAACTGGAAGTGCGAGAAAATATTATTAAAATTTTTCAAAAGCAGCCTCAGATATCTTTTCAAAAAATTGCCAAGGAAGTAGGGGCTAACCCTAAAACCATTTCTTGCGTTAAAAAACGCTTTAAGAAAGAAATGTGTGTGGTTCGGAAAAAATGTTCAGGTAAAAAGATAGCGGCACATGATTGTGAGAAAGCGAAGAAAATTGTATCCATTCTGAAGAAAAAACCATGCATATCGGGAAGGAAATTGGTGAGGAAAGCAGATTTCTCAGAAACTTTCGTACGCCGGACTAAGAAGGTAGCTAGACTGGAGACGTACAAGGTGCAAAAAGTTCCGCCGGCAAAAATGGAACCGCAAAACAACGAGCTAAAAAGCTGAAACAAGATTTTGTTAAGAAATTCGAATGCTATACAATGGACGACGAAATTTACGTTATAGCTGACTTTTCCCCGCTTGCAGCAGCAGAAATTTTATACAGCCGATTCTCGAGGAAATGTTGCGGACAAATTCAAAGTCAAAAACCTGACAAAAATCCCAAAGAAATTCCTTGTTTGGCAGGCAATTTTCAGTTGTGGCAAAAGGAATAGCTCATTCGTGACATCGGCGAAAATATATGTGAAGGAATGCCTGCCAAAGAGATTGATTCCATTTTTTTTGGCCTGACCTCGTTTCATGTCACTACGGTTAAGCGGCCTTAGATTGGTTCTAATGGATTGAAGTGATTTTAGTGACTTAAGAAGCCAATTCACCAAAACGGTCCAAAACTAAGGCCGATTGAGAGATACTGGACTTTAGTAAAAAGGAAACTGAAGTTAATAAAAAAAGTGAACAAAGGCCTTCAAGACTTTAAAAGAAAATGGTCTTCAGCAGCTGTGAGGGTATCGGACTTGACCATAAAACATTAATGAACGGGGTTCCTGAAAAATTAAAACTTTTTATTAAAAAATAATAATTCTTGGTTTCTTAGGTTTTTTTTTTTTCAAATCTAAAAATAATTTACAAAATGAAATAATTTAGTTTATAAGAATCGAACTACTGGTTCAAAAGATTTCATCATTTTTGGAGCGGCTTAGTCCTTAGGGCCCAATAATCTTCCCTATTCCAATGAGATGAGTACTTTGCTTTCATCAGAGGATATTTTCGTCCAAACTTTTTAGTTTTGCTAGATCATCACTCGTTTTTTAAAAGCAATTTAAAAATACTTTTGAGGATTTTAACTTTATTTAAAAATCTATTTTTGCCCCCTTAAAATAACTGAAAAATCATATCCAGTGCAAGTTAAATTATTCTTTACCCTATACTGACATTTAAGTTAGAGGTATTCATACTTCATCATATCTTGTCTTGTATTTTTACAAATATTATAAATCTTCTCAAATTTTCTGGTTTTTCATAGTAAATTTAACGACATTACGGTAGATTTAAAAACAACTGTGAATTAGAGTAATTTGTTCTTCTTCATAAAGAACAGATTTTTTCAGGGTAATCTCAGCGGTTCTAGTTGATTAACACTTATTGAATCAATTACTTTCTTCTCAAACTGAATTGAAGTTTGTAAAGAAAAGATGACAAAATCTTTAGGCATACCACAATATTCTTTGAAATTTAACCCATTAATGCTCAGAGCACCTTGATCCTGCAGATCTCTTTTAAACCTGTGCCTGCACAAATATATGCCAACTGCTATCGAGGGTATGCTCTATCGATTTCCGCAAGCCAAAATTATTGGCCGTGAGGTAAATAAAAATTTGGGAGAAAAATTATCCCATGTGAAGCATTGGAGAATTTTTTCCCCTGGGTAAATGCTGGCGATTCATTTCCAAACTAGGGACAAAAGTGGCTAAATATCTTGAAGTTTTCCAACAAATTTTTTTCTCCGAGTTTCTTTGAACTCAACCTAAAAGAAAATTTCCGAAAATGACAAAAATTATCAGATACTTATTTTTTTCAAATGATTATTCTTCAGTGAAGAATTTAATGGCAAATCATTTATTAAATTTATGACTTTCACGATAAAAAAAAATTCCTTGAAGTTCACATTGCATAATATTTTTTTAAAAAAATTTAAATTAATTTTTCGATGAATTTTTCGTCATTTTCGTTTCTTTTTTCAATATTCCCTAAACTCGTATCTAGGGATAAATTTCTAAGAAAAATAAAAATTTTGGGTGGTTTTGATTTTCAATGACTTCATGTAAGAATTTTTCGACGCGTTACATTGAATATCAGATTAGTAAATTATTTTTTACAAAAATTGTTCAAAAACAATGTCAAAAACCTTAAACCTGAACATGAACTTTCACGGACATATCGTATTTTTTATGTGTTAAATCAAAAGTTGATTTTTGCAGAACAGTGAAATAGGAACGAAAGATAAATGTTCTAGATAAATTTATTTATTTTTTTTTTTAATTTATTGAAAAACTGGGAGCGGGGTCGGTTCTTATTAAAAACTTCTTTAATAAGCCCAGGGTTAAGGAATTCATTAAATGTTCGCCTTCTTAATTGTTAGGTTAAGTTGTTCTTTATCTCTAAGCGTAGAAGAGACAACAGATGGGCAGCCACAGAAACTTCTTCGGTGTCATGGCAGCTGTGATAGAAATCATTATACTTGCTGTTATTCGTAGGTTAAGTGCGTGTAAGTAAGACCACCGAGTTTTCGGTATTTTAATAAATCCCGAGGGTCGAAACAACTGACCCCCAGACCAATCATATATAAATTTTTGGCTCAAGAGAAATGCCCAGTGAATAATTTCGTCACACAGCATTGAAAGAGACCTTTCGAATTGGGGTACTCTGGGCATTAATGGGTTAAGTATTTGTATTGTAAATAATGTTGTTATTCTTATTGATGTTTTCTCTGACTGTTAATCCGATAATCGAAATGTTGCGTGGGAAATTTTTTCAAATATTTACTCTGTTCTCTCTTCTCCTGGCATGGGTCTAACATTTTTATTGTTGTTATTGTTGCAACAATTTTTCATTATAATTTAAATCTGATTAATGAATTTCCATAGAATTTTAACTTTAGACTATAATATTTTAGAACTGTTAATCCGATGGCTACCTGAAATTTCCAGTAAACACACACATTCACTTACATACACATTTAAGTATTTACACATATTTATGAATTATTTATGTTAGTCTTAACAACTTCATGTCTATTCGAAAATGTTAATCTGTTAGATGAAGAGAAAAAACCAAAACAATTGAACAACATGATTGCATATCTACTTCATATCCGAATATCCGCATAGATTACGTTTAAACGTTTCGACCATATTTAAACAATTAACACATCCGCAAGTATTGTATTTTTTTTCGAAATTTGTTAAGCTTTTAAGCTATTTGCCTGTCGCTTCCCCCTAGGACATTTGCATATAAAATGTTTCGTTACCTTTTTCCGTTCGTTCTTCTTTGAATGCAATTAAACGAACCATTTCTCAGCGACAACAATTTAAACAATTTGATTTTTTAAATTTCCAAAAAAAACGAAGAAATTTACATAAAATAATTGCACATTTGACATTTTTATGGGTAACATAGCCACGCGGTTACGCCCTGTGATCCAGCCAAAAGCAAAAACAAAAAAGAGAAAAAAAACAGAAAATGATATGTGACCATGTTCGCAGTCGCGTTCGTACTTGAAATCATTCATTTCATTTGTGATTTCAGTGCACACCAGTATTTTGACAACCCAGTGAAGAATTTCTAGAACCTTTGTAACAGTATCAACCATTTAGCTTAAGTGCTCTTCATGTGACTTGAAATGGAATTAAGTGGTGAATTTCGGTCATTCTTAAAAAATGTTAAACAAAAATTTAAAAAAGTTAATGAAAATAATAAGAAATTAATGAAATCCCTCCATTGAAAGGCTTTCATCATAATGAAAAATCATTTGTGAAATCTGAGGTAAATAGAAGATTTAGAACAGTTTAGTTTGAGATGTACCATGTTAACTTGATTTTGTTTTTTTTTTTTTTTGGGGCGGGGGGAGGAGGACACTTAAACGCTAAATATAACTGCCAAATTCGTCCAAGATTTTTTCGAGTAGTCGCCTTAATAGGCAAAAACATCGCTCATTTGCGGGAATACCGTCACAACTAAAAATTTGAAATCTTTCAGAAGAAGCAACAAGTAGCAAAACGTTTTCAGCTCGCAGATCATATTGAACCCTACTGTTACTCTACTGTTGCTCTTCTGGTTACTATACTGTTACTCTACTGTTACACTACTGCTATACTTCTCTACTGCTTTACATCTCTACTACTACTCTTCTCTACTGTTGCTCTGCTGTTACTCTACTGTTGCTCTACTGTTGCTCTACTGTTGCTATACTGTTACTCTACTGTTACACTACTGCTATACTTCTCTACTGCTTTACATCTCTACTACTACTCTTCTCTACTGTTGCTCTGCTGTTACTCTACTGTTGCTCTACTGTTGCTATACTGTTACTCTACTGTTACACTACTGCTATATTTCTCTACTGCTTTACATCTCTACTACTACTCTTCTCTACTGTTGCTCTGCTGTTACTCTACTGTTACACTACTGCTATACATCTCTACTACTACTCTTCCCTACTGTTACTCTATTGTTGCTCTTCTGTTACTATACTGTTACTCTACTGTTACACTACTGCTATACTTCTCTACTGCTTTACATCTCTACTACTACTCTTCTCTACTGTTGCTCTGCTGTTACTCTACTGTTGCTCTACTGTTGCTATACTGTTACTCTACTGTTACACTACTGCTATATTTCTCTACTGCTTTACATCTCTACTACTACTCTTCTCTACTGTTGCTCTGCTGTTACTCTACTGTTACACTACTGCTATACATCTCTACTACTACTCTTCCCTACTGTTACTCTATTGTTGCTCTTCTGTTACTATACTGTTACTCTACTGTTACACTACTGCTATACTTCTCTACGCTTTACATCTCTACTACTTCTCTTCTTTACTGTTGCCCTGCTGTTACTCTACTGTTGCTCTACTGTTACTATACTGTTACACTACTGTTACACTACTGCTATACTTCTCTACTGCTTTACATCTCTACTACTACTCTTCTCTACTGTTGCTCTTCTGGTTACTATACTGTTACTCTACTGTTTCACTACTGCTATACTTCTCTACTGCTATACATCTCTACTACTACTCTTCTCTACTGTTGCTCTGCTGTTACTCTACTGTTACTATACTGTTACTCTACTGTTACACTACTGCTATACATCTCTACTACTGTTGCTCTAATGTTACTCTACTGTCTGTCTCCTGTTACTCTAATGTTACTCTACAGATACTCTGCTCTACTGCTACTCTAAGAACTTTACACCGATTAGCCTCTCTTCGTCATGGAACTTTACTAATACTCTACTGTTACTCTACCCTTTTATTACTCCACTGCTACTCTACTCCTATTCTGTTACTACACTTCTACTATGCTCTTTAACTCTCTGTTAACAACAATGATTCACTGGGTTATACATATAATGCACGATCTGACATTGTTTTTGTTTCCGACAATGCTCAAGCGGCGATTGACTTGTATCCGTATTGCTTTATTTAATTCCTCTCCCTTCCTGTGGCTACGGCTCCAGCTCCCCCGTTGTTAAATAATCTTTAACATTATTTTGACAGGTTTATGTTGACATTCTATTTTTTTCTATTTTTTTACTTTTTTTCTTATGATGAATTCTAATTTTTGTATGCATGTTGTTGATTTTGAATTTGAAATGTTAGTGTTTTTCAAAAAAATTCAAATATGCCGAAGATGTTACGAATAAAAATAGAGGTGAAAAAGAATGCGAGCGTCGGCGGCATAAAGCAAAGAAATTAAATTCGAAAATAAAGAATAAAAATTAAATATGTAAAACGTTTTAATTAATGGCAACAACATGCGACATTTTTTTTTTCATCTATACATATTCCGATTCTCTTCATTCAACACCGCACGGTGCGGTACGGTACAATACAATGACACAACAGGAGATTTTCCTACACTCCCAATCAGAATAAAAAAAAAAAGTAGTCGCATTGAAGAAAAAAGAGGAGTTCTTCAGTGTTTTTTTTTTTCTTTTTTTTTTTTGTTCCCTCGACGACAACATGAGCTGTGCACATTTTTCAATACATTTTATTTGAATAGTTTTTTTTTTTTGGTATTTTTTTTTTATTATTGAAATTGCTTACTGCAGCGAGAACATGATTAAGGCGGGTTTACCTACCTACACATGTGAATATATTCCGAAATAAACCATTCTTGTAAATAAACCCAGGTGTCCAGCGTAAAATAAAAAAAATAATGGTAAATGAGAGACGAGTATGTAAAAAAAAGAAAAATGTTTTAATGCTTATTTGAACAAATAATAAAAAAATAACGTATTCCGATTTTCACCATTGAGATTTTCTTGAGCTGCTGTTGCTGCTGTTTAAACACTTCAATTATATTTTCATGGGGCAGTGTTCAAAAATGTTTTCAATTTATTTTTCTATGGCACCCAAACAAATCGCTCCAACGAAAATGAGCGTTCTTCACCTTCTCATTTTCTTTCAAAGCCGTGTGGTTAGAGGAAGCTGAAATTGAAGCGAAACCTCATGCGGAAATAGCGTTAGCAAAAAAAAAAAAAACATCTTTGAAGAATTAAGAAAATTAATGGGCGTTCCGAGGGGAGATGAGAAGTATGTGTGTATGCATGTGTGTGTGTGTGTGAAAATCCCGTTTGCTGAGTTAAGCGACCGAGCGCTGCGAGACTTTTAGCTCCTCAATACTCAGCCCAGCAGCACAGCAACACTTGAAGATTTTCTTCGCGTAAAATTTATTATAGGGATCAATTATGATTCCGCTTAAGAATATTTTCCCCCCCTCTTCCCGCCTTTTCCGGTGTATTTAATACTCAAGTGGTCCACACCACTCTGGGGCAAGTGCTTTTATTTTATTTTTATTTTTTTTTTTAACATTTTAAAAATTTTCCAAACGCTTAGCAACTCGTTTCAATGGCATGGAAAATGCTTTTATTTTCCAAAATTTTTTTTTTCAATTTTTATTTTTTTTTACTTTTTTTTTCATTTCTGCTTTATATTCTGTTGAGTAATAATATAAAATGTTAAAAGTAATTCACACAATTTTTTATCGTAAGCGTTAAATTGCGTTGGTCTGCACATTGCTTTCAATTTCTTTCTCTTTTTAATTGCTGGCCCCCCCTCAAGCATTAATGGAGAGAAGGAGCAGAAGGGGAAGTGTATGCCCGTAATAGCGATGGCAACTAAAGCTTCTCAACAATATGCCAGCAACATTAATAAATGCTTTAATGTCTTCCGCTATGTTATCTCTTATTTGCTTCATAATCATTATCAGTACCGACGTAATTATCGTCATCTTCATCGTCGTCATCTTCAGCTTGAAGCTTAATGCTTATTATTGCGGTCGATTTACTTTTTGAGAAAGGATTTAGTCGACTTGCTCTAAAGTGTCTCAAAAATGACGCATTTAATAGTTACAATAGAGTTCAATGTTTATATTTATTTAAATGTTTGAGACATTCAAAAATCTTTTCAATAATTATGTGATAAAATGTTTTTTCTATGACATAATTTAACCTTTATGTTGACACTAGGGTCTGGCTAGACCTTTTCGAACTTTTTTAATACTTCCTTTTTAGTTGGGAAGACCATTTGTGAGATAAGAGCAGCCAAGGAAAAGGGTAGGAGAGAATGTGTGTCTCAAGTGTGTATAGAAAATTCCTCACTCCCCTTTCCTCCCGTGGAACTGCTAGTCTTCAGAGGTTCTTAGTTTGTTTGTTCCTTTAAAGAGTTTTTTAATTTAGAAGCAACGATGGGAGAAAAAGTGGTATAACTTCTACGTTCAGAAAAAAGCGAAATAATTTTACTTAAGAGCAAAAGTGAAACGAAATAATTTTAAAGCAAAAGTGAAACGAAATATGTTTAGAGAAAAAGTGAAACGAAATATTTTCAGAGCAAAGGTGAAACGAAATATTTTTAGAGAAAAAGTGAAACGAAATATGTTTAGAGCAAAAACGAAATAAATCAATATGCCGGTTTTGCACTGAAAGAATTGTTATACCATTTTTACTCTTACTTTTAAGTCGTGTCATTTCCAGTTTAAACCGTATTACTTGTTCTGAGTTTCTAAACTATTCCACTTTTGCTCTTATATAAATTTTAGCCCGCTTTTCCTTCGGTCTGTCATATATGAGTCGGTTGAGTGGCCAACTAACTAATTAAGTGAGTTTATAATGTATGAGATGATGGGAAGAAAATGAAAAAGGTTGTGTTGTCTTCAGATTAACCAAACTATCCTTACAGCAATGCAAGGGAAAACAGCCCTAAGTAATGCCGATTCCATATACCTTCAATAAAAGACCTAAGATTCAAAAAGTTACTATATTGAGATTCAAAAAGTTACTATTTTTTAGGCCAGCAGATAAATTTTGCAGTATATTTTAAAAAATGAAAGGAGAGGGGATGAAGCCCACTCACAACCCCCTCTGAGTGTTCGATGAACAGCGCAGTTTTGTTTTTCACTTCTGGTCCACCACGAAGGAAAATTTTTGGGACACGATAAATAAGTTAAGAATGACTTCATATTCCTTTTTATTGCAAGTGACTCCAAACCAACTCCAATTAACTTCAAATTCTTACCTAAAGTAACTTCAACTGACTCCAAATGACTTTAAGTGACTTCGATTGACTTCAAATCCCAATTGACTCCAAACGACTTCAAGTGACTCTAAGTAGCTTCAAATTCGATTCACTCCAAGAGATTTCAAATGACTCCAGTTGACTTCAATTGACCCCAAGAAACTTCAACTGACTCCCATTGACTTCAAATCCCCAATTGACTTCAAGTGACTCCGATTGACTTCCTATTCTAATTGACTTCAAGTGACTACAATTGACTTTAACTTCCAATTGACTCCAAGTGACTTTAAGTGACTTCAAGCGACTTGAAGTGATTCCAAGTGACTTCAAGTGACTCCAACTGACTTCAAGTGACTAAAACTGACTTGAAATCAAGTGACTTCGGGTAACTTCAATTGACTTCAAAACCCCAATTTACTCCAAGAGTCTTCAAGTGACTCCGATTGACTTCAAATCTCAATTTACTTGAAGAGGCTACAAATGGCTCCAATTGATTTCAAATGACTCCGATTGACTTCAAAACCCCAATTGTCTCCAAGTGACTTCAAAATCCAAATTGACTCAAATTGACTTCAAAATAGTCATAATTTTTAAGTCATAAGATACTTCCCATAACTTCAAAAAATAATGTTTCCTTCTGCCCATCGGCGACTCCAAAAAAGACTTCTAACTGAATTTTTTATTCTGGAGTCAAATATGTTATATTCAATAACTGCAATCAAAAGTTGTTAATCATTTATGACTTATACCCTCAATTGATTGTATTCCTTTACAGCTGTGAGGGGAATGAACAATTTTTACGGGGAATGTAAAAACTGACAGAAAATAAAGCTAGAAATGTTTTTTTTAAATAAATTTTCGTTTTCTTGAGGAACAAGTATAGAAACTTTTAAAAGCAATTGTTAGTGCAATCCTGGTTACAACTTTTTATTTTTCAACACTGCCAAATAATCGCTCTGGAGTTTTTGTTTACTAAATTTTACCCATCAGAAAATTCGTTAGAAGTAAGAAAATCCCAGTTGGAAACAGGATTTTTGTATTGAAAGCAGAAATTTTTACGAAGGAATAAAAAGCGAAACATGTCTATAAGTAAATTATTTTTATTCAAAAAATTATCGCTGCTAGTTATGTATGACCAAAAGAGAGTGGCGAATAAAACGCACCTAAAATATTTGTAGCAATCATTCGCGAGTTCTTAACACATACACATTCAAATTTTGTTTTGAAGTCTCAAAACCAGGAAATTTCTGTTCATTTCTATACCAGGCCAGCCTATCTATAATGCAAATATTAATCCTCCGTTTGGCACATGGGTCCAGTCAGACCTTTTTCGATTTCAATTGTAATTTAAATATATTTCTGATTGAGCTAGCGACTTCAAATTTTGTGACTTTTCCTAAATATTCATTGTCTATCATATTTAAGGAAATTTAAGGATAATTATAAGGATATGCACTTGGTTTGGCACATGTGGTCTGGCCAGACCCGCATATATTTTATATGAGAACAACACTCAAAAGTGGACTATGTTTTATTTCAAATGCGTTTGATGAATCAATAAGACAAATACTATTCACATTTTTCTCATACATTTGTATGGAAATACATAGGGGTCTGGCCAGACCACATGTGTCAAACCAAGGGTTATTGTAACATGTGCCAAATGGAGGGTTAAAAGTAGAAGAAATGCAATTGGTAAAGTTACAAAAAATTGTCGTTTTTTAAGAGTTTCATTAGGGCGGAGAATTTAATCGAAAATCATGAAATTGGGTGAGAGAATTGAGAAAATAAACTTGTCATCATTGATGCAGTTTGATAGCACACTCATCTCCTATGACGTCATTGACTGAAACACACAATTTTGAAAAAACTGATGATGGCGTTTTTTTACAATCCTTAATAGTTGCTTGGATTTAAAACCGTTGAAAATTTTAATAATAAAGAAAAAGAGTTAAACTATTTCCCAATTTTAATTAAACCACTCCCTTCACATAATTCAGAGTCTGCCACTAATTTACATAAGAAATCTGATATTATTATTTTTTTTTTTCTTTTTCATAAACTATTTTATAAATAAAATCAACATCAAGCTTGTTGTTTGCTTAGTTAATTAAAATCAATTTCCATGCTTTAATTTGTTATTTTCCCCTTATTATTAAAAAAAATATGAATAAATATTTGTTCAACTGCAAGATTTTTCAAATCCAATTTAAATCATAAATTTCTTATCGCATTTGGTTTTTAATGGTTTTAATCAGTATTGTCCAACAACAATGTGTTGTGAATACTTCATTTACCATATGAAAGTTTATTTTATCAATAATAATAAATTTTTAGAAATACATACTTAAATACATTTTTAATGGGCTGACAAAACAATTCACAAATGTAATTTATGCATTTTTAAAATTAAAATTTCATTTAATTGGTATTTGTAACTATTTGTGTTTGTGTTTGTGTTTGAGTTCGTTGTACATTGAGCATTGAAATAATAAAAGGCCAAAATAAATATTTCAACACTTTTTGTGTGCATCCAGGCAGCAGTCGAGCCGAATTTTTGGAGCATTATTGTTGCCTTTTAATGCATTCTTGTTGTTTGAGTATAAAAACAAGACGCATTCAGGCGAATTGAAATCACAAACTTCGTTCTTCGTTACGTTCACGTTGTGTTTATTTTTCATTCAATAATAATTTTGTTTTTTCTCGAATGGCGCAAATGAACTCTTTAAATTATTACCCACAATCTCAATGTGAGCGGTAGCGCCCAAGCGATTGTGCATATATAAACACATACTTGTATTTGTATTTGTATTTGTATTTGTGTGTGTGTACCCTAAAGTAATGAATGGTAGGAAAACTCTGGGACGACGCGAGCATGATTCTCCTCCATTGACAGGCAGCGCCATGTTTCGACAGGGAAACAAATAAACAAGCTGGCTGCTGCAGACGACGACGCTGTATGGGAATTCCTCGAAACTACCCAGCGGTAAATGGAAGCAGCAGAATAGCGCTAAACAAGTGCTTGATTGCAAGCACTTACATGCACTACAAGCAAATGTCTTCCATATAAATTTTAACATTGCATGTCCTAGGAGACAAGCACTTGTTTAGTGCAGTACTTTTAGCGCTAAACAAGTGCAAGAAAGAATGCGTTAGATGGGCACTTCCGCACTTAGTTGAGAAAGAGAAGAGAGAGAAAAAATATCGAGTATCGATTCATGCATTCATAATTTTTCATTGCTGCGTGATTTTATTTTATTCTTTTCTTTTGCTTTTTTATTTGTTTTAAACAAAAATATAAAAATATATTTTTATTTATTTTTTATAAAACAATTGCAAAAAAGAAGTAAAATAAAACACACACTTTTCGTGAAATTTCACAACCACTTTACTTCGCTGTTGCGTGAAAACTAACTCGTTTCGTTTCTCGCTCAGTCAATATTTCGTAGCGTCTCGCTGAACGATACTCGTTTTTATTACTCAATAAAAAACTAAATTAGTTGTTCGCACGGTTGCTTTGCAATTTCAGGTTGAAATGGTGCACTTTTTAAGCACTTAATTTTCAAGCATTTGTCTGAAAACCCGCTGGGTATTTACAATGTTTTTTTGATTTTTTGTTTTTGTTTTATTTCTATAAAATGAAAACATTTAAATCAATCGTCATCGTCGTCTTCGTCGTCTCCTCTCCTGCTTACCATGAAATACCATGAAACCAACAGTGTTGCAGGCACCTCTACACATTTGTACCCTAGCTACATGCAACATTTGTTCATTTGTTGCCTCATGATGTGCCATTATGAGCAGACACACGACGATTTAACCCAAACTAAGATTATTATGAGAGCAAGTGTTAAATTGAGTTTATTCTTTTGTTTTTAGCATGATTTCTTTTTCTTATTTTTTGATTTTTTTTTTGTTTCAAAGAGTCAATGAATAACACAGATTTATATTTGTCTATACACGCATGTACATGAATTTACCAGATTATGGTAGGTATGTAGTAGAAAGAGTGAAGACCACCCTCGTTGGTTGGTCATAAATGAAATTGCTAAGAAATTTTTTGGTATTTTTTGCGCTTATTGCTCTCAGTTGGGTTCTGTCTAATGCCTTTTCTAATGACTAATTCGGCGCCAGTTTACAATATACTAATAACAACTAAGGTGGCTGTATAAGACAAATAAAATACCGCGCCATCTCGCGACAGGGTATTTCAAAACACTTAGGAACTCGTTCAAAACACCTGAAAATGTATTTTAAACCCACTTAGAATCCATTACATTGACCAACTTACAGAAAGAAGGCCTAGAAAAGTATTTCCGAACACCTAAAATTATATATCAGAACACTTGAGAAAGTATTTCAGAACACCTTGGATGAGTTTGCAGAACAACTGGGAACTTCATCTCTTGCCAAGGCACTTCAGCCACTCAGGAACTCTTCCAAAACACCTTGACAAATATTTTAGAATGTCTTGGACAACCTTTTTTAAGACTTTAAGATGACTTACGTAACATGTCAGAAAGTATTTCGGAACACCTAAGAACGCACGACTATCAAAACATTCAAAAAGTATTTCCGAACAGCTAGAAACGTATAATAGAGTACTTATTAACTATTTCAGAACATCTTAGAAAGCATTGCAGAACATCTTGGAACACTTTTCATAATAATTTTGAACATGTTTCAAAGCATCTTTCGAAAAACTTGAACGGCTATCAAAACGCTCATAAAGTGTTTCAGAACACCTAGAAAACCTTAGAAAGTGTTTTAGAATACCTTGAAACTTTCTTAAAACACCTTGGATGAGTTTTCAAAACGCTTTTGAACACCATCTCCCACCAGGGTCACTCTGGAACTCTTTGAAAACACTTTGGAAAGTTTTTTAAAATGCCTTGAACAACCTCTCGGGAACCTACGCCTATCAAACCGCTCATAAAATGTTCCAGATCATCTAGGATTGCACATTAGACACCTTCCGGAACACTTAGGATTGTATATTAGAACACTTTTTCATAACATTTTGAATATATTTCAATTGGCTTTCAAACCACTTTTAAATATCTTACAAAATATTTAAGAAAATATTCCAGAATATCTAGGAACTCTTTCATAATGCTTTAGATGTGTTTTTAGAACACCTTAGAACTGTTTCAAAACACTTTGTAAAGTACGTATTTAAGTATGCCTTGGAAAGTTTTTCAGAAGACTTTTGAACAACTCTTTCAAAACACTTTGCATGTGTTTTCAAAACATTGCGGAACGCCATCTCTCGTCAAGGCATTTCAAAAAACATTTGGAACGTTTTTCAAAAACTTTCGATTAACTTTTTCAAAACACCTTACATGACTTTTTAAAACAATACTCATCAGTAAATTTTAGAACATTTTGAAACTCTTACCGAAAACCTTAGAAAGTGTTCCAGAATGCCTAGAAACGATTAACAAAATACTCAGAAAACATTTCAGAGCACCTAGGTTCGTTTTTTTTTTAAATATTTAGAAACTTTTTCAAAATAGCTATAAAAATATTTCACAGAACACCTGCAATTGAATTTCAGAATATTTAGGAACTTTTTCTGAACACTTCAAATTTGTTTTCAGAACAACTGATGCCGCCGTCCATCTTCCGTCAGGGCATTTCAGACCACCTAGGAACTCTTTGGAAACACCTTGAAAATTATTTCATAATATCTTGAAACGTCTAGTAAAACACTTTGAAAGCATTTCAGATTACTTAGATTCATCTTTCAAAATATTTAGAAAATATTTCAAAACAATTTGAAAAATATTATAGAACACCTAGAAACGATTTTGAGAATACTTAATAACTTTTTCAGAGCAACTGATGCCGCCATCTATTATTTGTCAAAGCATTTCAGAATACCTAGGAACTTTTTCGGAACACCTTGAAAAGTATTTCTATATACCTTGAAAAGCCTTTCAGAAAACTTTTAAACAACTTACAGAGCATTTTGGAAAGTATTTTAGAGCACTTGAGAATGACTATGAAACCATTCAGAAAATGTCTCAGAATAGCTAGGATCGTATTTCAGAATACCTAGGAACTCTTTTAGAACACTGTGGAAAGTATTTCAAATTGTCTTCGAACGTCGTCAGAGCAATTAGAATCGACTTTCAGAATACTCAGGAACTTTTTCAGAACGCTTTAAAAGTGTTTTAAGAATAACAGGACAAGTCGTCCATATCTCGTCAGGGCATTTTAGAACTATTTCAGAGTATCTCGGAAAACATTTCAGAACGCCTTGGAACGGCTTTCACAAGAATTTTGAAGAACTTGCAAAAACACCATGGAAAGTATTTCAGAACACCTTGGAAAATATTTTAGAACCAAAAAATTACTCGGAAAGTGTATCAGAATAGCTAAGATCGTATTTCAGAATACCTAGGAATTCTTTTAGAGCACTGCGGAAAGTATTTCAAATCATCTTTGAACGCTTTCAGAGCACTTAAGAATGAGTTTCTGGAATATTTAGAAACTTTTTATAACACTTAAAATGTGTTTCCAGGACGGCTCACCATTCTACTCAGTCAGGGCATTTTAGAACACCTTAGAACTCTTTTAGAACAACTTGGAAAGTATTTCAGAATACCAAGAAACTCTTTTGGAACACTTTGGAAAGTATTTTAAATCACCTTAAAACGCCTTCAAAGCACTTAGAAACATCTTTTAGAATACCAAGAAACTCTTCCAGAACACTTTGCAATATATTTCAGAATATGTTTGAACGTCTTTCAGAATATCTTGGAACGTGTTTCAAAATACTTGTGAACATATTACAGAACACTTTGGAAAGTATTTTAGAATACTTAGGAAAGTCTTTCAAAACATCTTGGAAGACTTTCAAGACTCTTAGAAAGTATTTTAGAACACCTTAGAATTTTTTTTGGAACACCATTGAAAATATTTCAGAACACTCTGAATGAAGTTTTAGAACACTTTCAAAAAGATTTCAGGGCATACAAAAATTGACAATAAAAAATTCTATGCATTTCTACATCCGGTGCCCTCTCTTGGGAAGAAATTGATGGTCTCGTCATTTCAATCATGCGTCTTCAATTCACTCGTGTAAAAATATAACACAATCTACTCGAAATTTCAAATTAACAAACTTTCATTTTCTAAAGCATAAATATTTCAATTGAAACATAAATTGAGCATGAGGTATTTACATATTCGTAAATGTAGAGTATATACAGGGTGACAATCGTAAAGTGACGCACACATATCAGCAGTTATTTTCAAAAGGACGTACTTCCATTAAGTACAATTAAGTGTTAACATTGCTGAATATATAAGCATTCATTTGAACCCCACCTCAATCAATATAATCTCCTTTAGCCTGCACACATGCCTTCAATCGATCCGGAAATCGTAGGACTGTTCGCCGCAGGACTTCCTGATCAATTTCAGTCCAGGCTTTCTCTAATGAATTTGTCAGCGACTCCAGACTGTGGTGTTGAGATGCACAAGCCTTACTCTCTAAAATACTCCAAATAGAGTAGTCCATTGGATTCAAGTCTGGGGAGTATGGTGGCCATTCTTGAGATGTTATGAATGCAGAAAAATTGTCTTTTTTTATCCATGTTTGCGTTAATTTTGCCATGTGGGAAGGTGCAGAATCTTGCTGGAAAGTCCAGTTTTCATTTCCAAATGTATCTTGGAAGAACATGTTCATTTAAAATGCTCCGATAAACAACAACCTGGTCATATTTAACACCCTCTTCAACGAATATTAGAGGGGTTCTGGCATTAGCGGAAACTCCAGCCCATACCATAACGGAAGCTGGCTTTTGAACTCGGCCAACAGTCCTATTTTGTTGCGATGATGATGTTAGCCACATTCGGTCATTTTGCGCATTGAAATGTTGTTCAACCGTGAAAATTTTTTCATCTGTAAACAAGATATTTTCAACATTTTTTAACACGGAGGAGCGTAGCAACGCCTTGCATCTTTGCAGTCGCAAATCTTTCTTTTTTTGTGTCAGATCTTGAGCTTTTCGGAGCTTGTACGGCTTAAGATTAAGCTTTGATTTTGCAATGATTCGCACTGTTTCACGGTTTACTCCCACTTCCTTAGCGATTTTTCTCATTGAGCGCCTTGGATTTCGCTTGATTCGTTTACGAATTTTTTCTGTTAAACCAGTAGTGGCAACTGTTGAAAATTTTCCCCGGTCTCTATCTCCAAAACCCCCAGTTTCATTATATCGAATAATAGCTCGGTCTACCGTACGACTTGACAAATTTAAAGCCTTTGCAATTTGACGGCTACTATAATTTGCCAAATGAAATTTCATAATTTCACGACGAATATTTTCCTTGTCCATTTTTATGGAAATTTCAAAATGTAATAACACAAATTCAAATGAAATTAAAAGCAAAGCCAATGATGAATGAATTTGCTTTTTAAATTAAAGTAACGGTAAATGGCAAAGCCTGCTGCAGAGTATTAAACTTGCGTCACTTTACAATTGTCACCCTGTATATACTCACATATACTTACACATTCTAAGGTCAACCATTAGCTAACCCTATATATAGTAATAAGGAAATAAAGCCATCATTATCAACAGCAAACGAAAAACAGAAACAAAAACAAAAATAATAAAGCACTATCACATTGTCCATAAATTTATTTATTTACTTTCCGGCACGACGATGATATCATTATTGTATCCTATCGTTAGTCGTTATCCTTATTATGTTTACACTTTACACTTAGGTTACAATCACCAACAACAACAGCTACAAAAACAACAGTAAAGGCAACAAGAAGCAGCAGCATTTTGTAGTAGCGTTGCCAATTTAGTTACCTGCAAGAAGATGCCTGCTGGCTGACTTAACCATCAGACAAGAGACAAGAGAAGGAGACGAAAGAAGTTTCGGTGCAATCCCTCGCTTACTTTCCTTAGCTTATTTCTTTGCTGGTGTTTGTGTATTTTTTTTTTATTTTTTTTTTTATCACCAATCAAGATAACTAAATTACACACAAACAAAATGCGAAAACTGAGACAAACGCACCGCGCGCCACTGGTGAATGCTAAATGTGGATGACAATCAGCGCTTGAAGGCAACCAGCGTCCATCCACTGCCACCACCGCCACTGCCACTGTTGGAAATAGAGCAGTAAGTAGTCGAGTTTAATGTAGGCTCGCTTACGAATAGTCGAAATATTTCATGGATTTTAATTTTCTTTCTTTTGGTTTTGATTTTGGTTTTTTGGTTGTTTCTGGTGTTGTTTGTTTTTGGTTTATTCGCAGTTTCTTCAGTGTGATTTTTATCGTTTTTAAGTTTATTACTTATTTGTATCGTGTGCAATAAATAGCTGCAATAATAATAATAATAATGAAATCGAATATGAAACTAATTTCGAATAACGATAAAGCACCACAGGATATTTTCATGTATTTAAGTATTTGATTTTAAGATAAAAACTTTGAAAGAAATTCTGCTTGAGGGTTGAGGTTAAGTTTTGTTGCTAAATAATTTAAACTGTGATTATTTTCTGGGAACTTTATGAAACTTTATAAAACAAATTACTTAGAAATTTGTATCTTCTTTAAAAATACATTATTTCTAAAAATATTTCAATAACAATTAAACAAAAAATAGACCAACGCTTTCTTTTTTTCAGACAACTGTCTTCAACTCCTTCCACGTTCTTCCAAGTCAAAAAAGTTAAGCTAAACGTTTCACCAGTCTTTCTTATGTTTCGCGAGGTTTATCTGGGGATCGTCCACTGCCAAGTTTCCGCTTCTATACCATGACTTTATTGGGAATACTACCGTTTATTTTAATGTAGAGTTTGTCCTACCCAGTTTCATTTTTATGCCTGCCGTTCCAGATGCCGAGCGGATTCAGTTTTTTATTATCACTTAGGGCAGAACTTTTGGTAAATATTTCTTAAAAACCAATGGGTGAAAACTTGCAGTCATAGTGGTAGATTCAGAGGTGATATAGAGCTGCAACCCCAGCTGTTTAAACTTCTGTCTTTCGATTTATAAATGGCGATTCCTAGAAAAGGCACGCACTGTTTCAAAAATAATTAGTTTTAATGCTTCCTCAGACAATATATTCACTAATTCGCAGACTAAAGGAGAGAGGGGGAGGGGGAGTGGTGGGTGGCTTAGAAATAAAAAAACCCGCGGTCCGAGTTTTGGCTCATACAGAATTCTAAAGTGCTTCGTGAGATAATCGGATAAGAAATCAGCGGGATTTTTTTCTGAAATTACGAAAAGAGGATCTAAGATTACTGATAGGTCTCATCACTGAGCATAATACATATAGTAATCCTCGAACCGACCTGCCGATTTTGTCTGGAGAGGACTTTGATACTTCTGAACTCTTGTTTCTGTAGCTGTCCGGCGTTTGCAGAGGATGTTGGGTAGTGATGTCTTCAGTAAAAATAATATTCATTATCTTCCTCTTTCCGAGCTTCTAAGGTTCATCAGACCGAGGTTCGAAAGACCTTAGATTTTTTTCCCCCCATTTATCCTCTCTCATATCTTTCCTGCCTTTCTACTTTCTTCTGCTGGCTCTAATTCGGGTATATTACAATGGTCCTTGAGACTGAATGCTTTGATCTAGTCCAGTACACCCTCAATTCTAGCTTTATGTTTTAGGTTTGGTGTGATTTTTAGTTTAATTTTAGGCATAAAGTTTGGTCTCAATTTCGTTCAGAATTACGATTTGAATTTGATCTTTTTCTGAACTGAGTTCTGGTCAGTTTTTTGTCTGTATCCTAGTCGGAATTTTGATCTCTTTTTGGTTTAAGTTCTGGTCTAAATTTTGACCGGATCTCAATCTCATTTTGATCTGTTTTTGGTTCAAATTCTGGTCAGTTATTTTTCTGAACTTTGTGCACCTTGGAGTAGGTTTTTAATTCAGATTCTAGTTTGATTTTTGTTTTAAATTTGGTCTTTTTTTGGTTTCGGTTATGGTCTGTTTCTGTTCGAAATTTTCGCCGCCTTTTGGTTTGAATTCTGATTTGGTCGATCTTCTGGTAAACTGTTTTGGTTTCATTTGCGGTTCTAATTCTGGTATGTATTTTGGTCTAACTTTAGTCTTCTTTCAGTTTGAATTTTGTACCAAATTTTAGTCAGAATTTTATCGGGGTTTGATCTCCTTTTTGTTTGTATATAGGTCTGATTTTTTTGGCCTGTTTATGGTTTGAGTTCTGGTCTGAATTTCGATCCAAATTTGGTCTTCTTTCAGTCTAAGTTTTGAATCGAATTTTAGTGTGAAATTGATTTGAATTTTGTTCCGAATTTGATTTGTTTTTTGTTTGAATTTCGGTCTGATTTTCAGTTCAAATTTGAGTTGTTTTTGGTTTGAATTTTGTCCAATATTTATCTCCTTTCCGTCGAAGTTTTGAATTGAGTTTTTGTCTGAATTTTGTTCAAAATTTTATCTCAGTTTTGTTTAAGTTTTGATCTATTTTTGGTATGAATTTTCGTCCTTTTTTTTTGTCCAAATTTGGGATATTATTGTTTCGAGTTTTGGTTCTAATTTTGGTCTACATTTTGTTTCCTTTCAATCTGAGTTTTGGATCGAGTTCTAATCTGAATATGATTTGAATTTCGTTCGTATTTTTATCTCTTTAAGTCAGAGTTTTGATCTGTTTTTGGTTTAAACTTTGGTCTGATTTTCGCTTTAAATTTGGTCTTGTTTTGGTTCGAGCTCTCTGGTCTGAATTTTGGTCTATTTTTAGTCTGAGTTTTGAATTGAAGTTTAGTCTGAATCTTGTTTGGAATTTTTTCTCCGTTTAGTTTAAGTTTTGATCTATTTTTGGTATAAATTTTCGTCCTATTTTTGTTCATAATTTGGCCAATTTTTGTTTCAAGTTTTGGTGTAAACTTCTTCTCCTTTCAGTTCGAGTTTTGAATTGAATTTTAGTTAGAATTTGATTTGAATTTCTTTCGGGATTTGATCTAATTTTGGTTTGAATTTAGGTCTAAATTTAGTATCTTTTCAATCTGAATTTTGAATCGAATTTTAGTCTGAATTTGATTTGAATTTCTTTCGGGATTTGATCTCATTTTGGTTTGAATTTAGGTTTAATTTATTTTGTCTGATTTTAGTTCGAGTTCTGGTCTGAATTTTGGTCTAGATTTAGTATCTTTTCAATCTGAATTTTGAATCGAATTTTAGTCTGAATTTGATTTGAATTTCTTTCGGGATTTGATCTCATTTTGGTTTGAATTTAGGTCTAATTTTTTTGATCTGATTTTAGTTCGAGCTCTGGTCTGAATTTTGGTCTAAATTTTGTATCTTTTCAGTCTGAGTTTTGAATCGAATTTTAGTTTGAATTTGATTTGAATTTCTTTCGGGATTTGATCTCATTTTGGTTTGAATTTAGGTCTGATTTTAGTTCGAGTTCTGAATTTTGGTCTAAATTTAGTATCTTTTCAATCTGAGTTTTGAATCGAATTTAGTCTGAATTTGATTTGAATTTCTTTCGGGATTTGATCTTATTTTGGTTTGAATTTAGGTCTAATTTTTTTGGTCTGATTTTAGTTCGAGTTCTGATCTGAATTTTGGTCTAAATTTAGTATCTTTTCAATCTGAATTTTGAATCGAATTTTAGTCTGAATTTGATTTGAATTTCTTTCGGGATTTGATCTCATTTTGGTTTGAATTTAGATCTAATTTTTTTGGTCTGTTTTAGTTTGAGTTCTGATATGAATTTTGGTCTAAATTTTGTATCTTTTCAATCTGAATTTTGAATCGAATTTTAGTCTGAATTTGATTTGAATTTCTTTCGGGATTTGATCTCATTTTGGTTTGAATTTAGGTCTAATTTTTTTGATCTGATTTTAGTTCGAGTTCTGGTCTGAATTTTGGTCTAAATTTAGTATCTATTCAATCTGAATTTTGAATCGAATTTTAATCTGAATTTGATTTGAATTTCTTTCGGAATTTGGTCTCATTCTTTTGGGTTTGAATTTAGGTCTAATTTTTTTGGTCTGATTTTAGTTCGAGTTCTGTGTCTGAATTTTGGTCTAAATTTCGTATCTTTTCAATCTGAGTTTTGAATCGAATTTCAGTCTGAATTTGATGTATTTTTGGTATGAATTTTAGTCTAATTTTCTGTCTGAATTTGGCATATTTTTGTTTCGAGTTTTGGTCTAATTTTCGGTTTAATGTTTGGTCTGAATTTTGGTCTAAATTTGTTCTACTTTCAGTCTGAGTTTCAGAACGAATTCTAGTGTCAATTAGATTTGAATTTTTTTTTCGAAATTTTATCTCCTTTGAGGCTGAGTTTTGATCTATTTTTGGTTTGTATTTTGGTCTAAATTTTTTTTTAAATTTTTATTAAAGATTTCAAAGCTTTTTTTGAACTAAGTAAAGTGCAGCATTTGCCCGTCACTAATTTAAATTTATACCAATATTCATAGAGAAGAAGAATATGTCAGTTTCCCCAGTTACTGTCAATATCCTTTCAAATACAGTAGTGTGCTGAAAAAAATAATGATAAATTATCCTGGGAAACAAGGTGATTAATAAAATACATCATAAAAATTGCTATTAAGTTAAATGGTTGAGAAACATACTTAAACAGTTAGTCCATTTAATTCGCGTGTATAAATATTTTATTTTATTTCACTTCCTTCAATAAACTCGCTTTTCAGCAAACATCGAAAAAAAAACGATGATTAATTAACTAATTTTGTGTAATTAATTTAACTGCAATATTGTAAAAATCGTCAAAGAAGTTAAAGTTATGCACTTGCTGTTTGTAAGTGAAATGTATTTGCGAGACACACCCATGTGCAGCAACAGCAACAACAACAACACCAACACCAGCAACAGTAGCAGTAGCAGCAGCAGCAATACTCAAAGTGAGTGGCGGCAACTTTATCGCCTGCCACTTTACTTTTCAGCATTTACTTTCCGCGCTTGCAATTCAGAAACTCGAACTCGAACTGGTCGCAGTAAATCCAAGCGCCATCATAAACAGACCATTTTAAGCTTTTGGTCATCGCCCCTCCCCTTTTATTTTTTGGACTATTACAAAAATTATTAACAATTAATAAACGAAACCAAATTAATTGCCAACACTGCTGTCGTTGCTGCTATTGCTGCTGCTGCTGCTGCTGCTGCTGCTGCCTTACTGTAAATACTGTAGTTAACTGCTGCTGTTGCTGCTGCTAGTAGTTCCCTGATACTAGTTAATAGTTGAAATCTACAGCAATAAAAAAAGAAAAATATATAGCAACATTGCCATTGCGATTATCATCGATCATAATAACGAGCCGGTTGAGCGCTTTAAGTGTCAGTTGTGCTGGCGCTTGTTGTGGCTGCTTTTGGACCGTTTTTTTTTTTTTTTGCTCCCTCTCTGTTTTTCTCTTTATCATGAACTAAATAAAACATCATCATCAACAGTAGACAACCAGCCAGCCAGCAGCAGTAACAATATCATGGACAATGTGCATTGAAACACCACCAACATATTGTTGGTTGCTGCCACTGTGCTGCTGTTAGTTTTTTTTTTTGTCAAGCAACTCGCTCATTCACTTGCTCACTTTATGTAGAGTTTACTTTTAGTTGCAAAAAAAAAAAAAAAAATAATAAAAATAAAACTGAATGCGACACAACGGCCGCGTATTTATTACTCCCAAGCGAATTGCGCGCCCGCAAATTGTATGTTGCTGCAGCATGTTTGTTCTGTTGCTTACCCCAGTGACTTAACTAAAGATTAAGATAAACGAGAGCGAGCCGGTTTGTTTCAGTGTTATTTTGTTTTTTTTTTGTTTGGGCATATATTTTTTTATGCCATAAGTTGTCCACTTTATTTGTTTTACTTTTTTTTTAAATTTTTTTACTCTGATTCTTTTGATGTCTCGGGAAATTTTATGTAACCTGTGACAATTTTCTCACATTTAATACCAACACCATTATTTCAATACTAAAATATTTCAAAATAACTTCATACATCATAAAAATGTTGAGATATTTTGGAATTGAAACGATTACGCCAGACATGAATGGACATAACTCAAACAAACTCTAGCAGGTGATAAATTTTATACTTTCATATAAAGACACTTTTCAGAAGCGTTTAAACTCCACATATTAGGGTTTAAGTTATCCTATATCACGGACCAATACCTTGGCAAGTCTGTTATAGGGTACAGGGCTCAGTATGCGAATATAAGAGCTTGTGCTTAGCTTTACTAGCCTCTACTGAGTCAAGTCAGGACCGTCAGTGCTTGGTGAAGCGCCACATGCTGCTCGAAGTAACCCTGCTTTACCGAAACACTGCGAATCTAGACCTGAACAGTCGAAAACCGGTTCCACTTCAACTATGGCTCTCTTGAAGAGTATCAAATAGGGCCAAAAATGTTAAAGATGAGTATAACCAAACTTTCTTCAGAGGCTCGATACTCGTTGGAGACAAATATGAATGGGGTTGAAAATCAGGGCCCTGAAGGAAGCAAGCTATTGGTTGAGCATGCCCTTTTCGGGGGGTGTACCCTCGCCGAGCTCTATCAGCAAATCGCTGGAGAGCCTGCAGGAACAGAGTCATCGAAAAAAGCTTCAGAATGTGCAGAAAACCTCTGTAAAACTTGTCGCTGAATTTGAGGAGACCAGAACGGCTCATTACCGCTGCAGCGCTCCAACGCAGCTTCCAGTGCCTGCTGGCATTATGGTTAATCCCGGTGCAAACATGGAAAGTACCAATTTGCCCGCGGGCTTTGGAGCTGCGCCTGGTTTGGGAGCCCGAGTGGTGCAATGAAATGCGGTTCGGGAGGTGCATGTAACCCGTGTAAATCCCGGTACCGTGTTTGAGGAAACCAGGACGGCTCCTCTCCAGGCACCGCTTATGCCTTCCATTGATCCGATGGTTAATTCCACCGCGAGCTCGGACAGCCAATGGATACAGAAGCAATGCTCGGTTCAGGGGTCGGTCTGCCCAAAAGACAGATCAAAAGGATAAGGCAGAAACGTGCGTAGGCTTTCAAAGATGCGGAAGCTCGGGATGAAGCAGGTGGGAGAAACTCCGGTGGATGCCATTGTGAAATCGCAAATCAAGATTTGCGGAAGATGCGACTGCGTAAGTTGCCGTTCCGTCTCTGGTCTGTTCTACCTTTTTTGCTGAAACTGGCAAAAGGAACAGATCTGATGATGTCTGGTTTGATCTGCTCAGCAGATCAAACGTCGGGGAAACGTCGGTGTTTGCTCTGGCTAAAATAAGCAAGGTGAAAAGGAGTAAGGCTGAAAAGCAAGAATCCTCAGTAGTCAGCTTAATACAGTCGGCCGCTGCTACAGTACGAGGAGCCTCAGGCGGCTGCTCCGTTGGATTCACTAGTGGCTTTACGCCCGCTCGTGAGTCTAACGTGCTGACTGCGGTGGCCACTAAGAATGTAGTTTCAGTAGCGGCAGGAGAATCGAACGACAGCGGACGGGTCTAAAGGATCCAAGGGCAGACCTCATTTGTCCGTGGTTTCAGCGGAACGTTTGCTGCGGCAACTTGGAATACGACTACGAGTAGCACACCGTATACGACGTCAGGAAATCAATTAGCTTCCGCGAGCGGCGATTATGCTCAAGTTATCGTCAGCGTGCTGATGGTTTCGATTCGTGGCGACGACGGACAAGGTCTACTGTCTCAACAACAGTTAGACTTTGCGACCTCGAAAGAGGCCCCTAGTTTTAACAGACGCGTTAGTGGATTGGGAGAAATTAAGTGGGGTTCCGTCCTTTATTGTGAAGGAGTGGTTCGTCCGCGTTCTTGCATGATTATGCCGAAAGCGGTTGACTGCATGACTGTTGTCAAGACCTCGTTGCGGTTAAAATAAAGTATCGTTATGGGGAAGGTGTGGTGGAGACTATTGTTGTTTCGGCTTACCTTAATTACGATTCTATTATGCCTTCTTCTACGAGGAGTTTTATGAAAGTCATACGAAATGCGAAATCAAACAGCTTAGGACTAATAGTGGAGTGTGACGCTTATGCTCAGAACACTATCTGGGAGAGCACCAAGTGTAACTTCAGGGCGGATAAGCTGTTGGATATTATTCTGTCATCTCGACTGGTAATTCAAAATGTTGGCACCAGCCCGATTTTTTCTTTTACTAGTAAGAGGCAGGAGCTGATTGATCTGGCACTATCAAAAAGTATAGTGGCTGATCAAATCACCGGATGGCGAGTTCGTAGAGATGACTCTTTTACGGACCACCGTTACATAGAGTTTTGGATTGCGGTTGAGCTGGAATTGGTTCCTGCCGGTCGAAACCCTCGAAAAGCGGATTGGACACGATTCGGTGAGCTGGTCGAAGAAAGAATTCGCGTCGTTCCTAAACTCCGGGCAATCGAGGAAGCCTCTAATACATGAGGGCGAATTTTGGTTGAATGCTATGGGATGGAATGCCCTAAACGTAGGAGTAGACAAGCTAAGGCGGTTCCTTGGTGGAACGCTGAGCTTTCGAAACTCCAGCAAGTTTCTGAATTGAGCCCTCAAATCTCGGTTGGAAGCGGACTCTACTGCCTGCCGTGCGCTGCAAAAATACTATAAGAAAATTGTGAAATATTTAAACCTGGATTCTTATAGGAATTTTTTGCAATGAAATGGTAGATCAGAAGGGTTCGGCGAGGCTATGCTATGTTCTTCAAACTGGATGAACCGGACGGCTAAGCTGGGCACACTTCTGAAGCCCGATGGGTTTTACACCAACTCCAGGTCAGAAGTTAATGACGTACTCCCTGCAAAGCACTTCCTGAGTTGCAAGGTAGCTGCTCCTTGAGAGCGTTGTTAATACTCCTGGTTAAGGTGGCTCTAGTACCAGAAGACTCGATGGGTTTATAGCCTCTAGGATAATTACCGAAGAGACATTAAGGTTTGCCTTTTCGTCATTCGATGATTCGAAGATGATCAAATATTTTCAATTTTAAAATTTTTCAACTCTTCTGTAATTTTCTTTAATTTTTCTTTTCAACTTTTCTTCAAATTTTTTTCACCATATCTTCAATTTATAATCAAATTTTCTTCAATTTTTTTTCAAATTCTATCAATTTTCTTCAATCTTTTTCAACTTTTCTTTAGCTTTTCTCTTCAACTTTTCATCCTCGTTTCTTTAACCATTTTTGAAGTTTCCTTAAATTTTTTTTTTTATTTTTTCTTCAATCTTTTTTCAACCTTTCTGCAATTGAGTCAATAGAAACTTAGTATTTGGGATTAGAACTCGCTTGCACTCATGCTGACAGCTTGAAAGTCTCCGAGTTTCACTTAATCAAACTCTTAATACCAACTCGTATGTAAATATTTTTGAAGCTTAAAGAAAACTACAGGACACACTTAAGTTCCTGGGAAGAGAACTGTACTTTTCCCTACTATATTTGATTTTTATTTACCGTTATCATTTAGAAAATCATAAATAAATAAAACTCTCAAATCAAGTTGCTATTAATCAAAACTGTTGGGGAAATAGAAAACCCAAGAAAAATACAAGAAAACCCCGAGAGATTAAACTGAACACACACACACACAGATACACAGGCAGACACGCACTAAATTCCAATTCCAATCAACTTCAAGAAAGTTAAATTTTCATTTTAAGTTTTATTTGTATATATTTTTTTCTATTTTCTTTTTCCTTACGCAGTTGGAAGATGATTCTTCTTCTTCTCCTTTAAAATAAAGAAAGGATCTCAATTATATTTCACTTTAATTCTTTTCGAAAATGACATTGCAAAAATAATTTCAAAGCAATAAAAATAAATAAGAAAAGAAAATGAGAGCACATGAAAACAGGAAACAAGGAGGGGAAGGAAGTTAGTAAGGAAGATTAGAGTAAGAGCAAGCAAAATGTGAAAAGAAAAAAAGAAAAATTAAGGTGAAAACGTATGAGACAAACAGGAAAGCGGAAACACATACAAACAGTACACATTCACACATACTATACAGGAAACGGAAACATTATGTCGAGGCTGGTGTTGTGTAAGTGTAGATACTAACAGTGGCTAATCTAGAAGGGGTCTATCGGCCTGCAGATTTTCCCATAAAATATAAATGCACAACTGTTCATTATGTGCCTGTATATAATTGGACTATACCAAATCTGAAATTACTGGTTCAGTTTCAGAGTTAATAGCGGTACTGAGCCTGCTTTTGGTCTGCTTTTGAATCTCATTTAATGATATGGTTTTTTGTCTTATTTTAGCTCTGGTTTTGTCTGAATTTTGGTCTCGCTTTTTGTACGGATTTTGGCCTGAATTCTGGTTTAATTTTTTGGCTGACTATAATTTGCTTGATCTCAGTTTTTGTCTGATTTTTAGTCGGAATTTGGTTTGATTTTCGGACTGCGTGTTAATATGAAACAAATTAATTAGTCCAAATTTATTCTGATCTCTATATTGGTCTAATTTTGATATGATTTTTATCGGTCTTAATTTTGCAATGAATTTTGGTCTGATTTTCATCCAAATTTTTGTCTGGGTTTTGGCCAATATTTTGGTCTAAATTTTATTTTAGTTTTACTATGATTTTTAGTCTGAATTTGCTCTCCTTTTGGTCGAATTTTTGTTCTCAAATTTAAAATTAGTTTTAGTCTAAATTTAGTCTAAATTTGCTTTCAGTTTGATCCCTTTTTGGACTGACTTTTTGGTCTGAATTTCAGTCTGACTTTTCCTTTGGATTTCGGGCTGAATTCTGATCTAGTTTTTTGGCTAACTTTGATTTGCTTTTTGGTCTAAAATTTGTCTTTGTCTGGGTTTGAGTTTCTGTCTGATTTTTAGTCGGAATATGGCCTAATTTTTAATTTGAGTTTTAATATGAATTTTTGTTTAAATTATTCCTGAATTTGGTTCGATACGACTTTTGGTTCAAATTTTGGTCTGAAATTGATCTGAGCTTTGGTCTGAAGTTGCACTGCTTTTGGTCTTATTTTTGTTCCCAGTTTTAGAATGAATTTGAGTTTGAATTTAGTCAAAATTTGTTCTCAGCTTGGTCTCATTTTGCACTAACTTTTTGGTTTGAATTTTGGTCTGAGTTTAGCTATGATTTTCGGTTTAGATTTGGTCTCCTTTTAGTCTGATTTTTGTCTGAACTTTGGTCTAATTCTTTATCTGAATTCGGTTTCTGCTTGGTTCGATTTTTTATTAGTTCTTTTTTTGGTTTGAGTTTTGGTCATTATTTTGGTCTGAATTTTATCTTACTTTTGGTCTAAGTTTTGGTCTAAATTTGTTCTGGTTTGGGTTTGAATTTTGGTAAAAGTTTTGTAATAAATTCTGGTCTGAATTTGGTCATAAGTTTCTCTCAACTTGGTCGCTTCTTAGTCTGTGTTTTGGTCCAATTTTCGGTCTGAGCTCGATGTGAGTTTTGGTCTGAGTTTTGCTATGATTTTTGTCAAAATTTCGGTCTAATTTATTTACCTCGATTTGGTCTAAATTTCAGTCTGATTTCCATCTGAATTTTATCCGAATTTGGTCTCTTTTTGGTTTGAATTTTAGTCTGAGCTTGGTCAATATTTTGGTATTAATTTTATCTGAGTCTTGCTTTGCTTTTTAGTTTGAATTTGATTTTCTTTAGTTCTAAATTTTTTTTTGTTCTTATTTTGATCTGAATTTTATCTGAAATAGATTTCCTTTCGCCTAATTTTCTTTAAAATTTTAGTCTGAGTTTCGCTCAAAATTTTTGTCTGAATTTGGTCTCCTTCGGATCTGATTTTCAGTCTAAGTTTTGTAATAAATTATGGACTAAATTTGATTATAAGTTGTTCTAAATTTGGTCTTTTTTTAGTCTGACTTTTGGTCTAATTTTTTACCCGAGTTCGATCTGAGTTTTGGCTTAAATTTCGGTCTAAGTTTATTTATGATTTTTGGTCTTTTTTTATTCTGATTTTTGCTTGAATTTTGATCCAATTTTTTATCAGAATTTGATCTGAATTTCGATGTAATTTTTATTTAGATTTTATTTGAATTTGTCATCGTTTTTGTCTAAATTTTAGTCTGACTTTTTGTCTAAATTTTAGTCTGACTTTTGTTCTAAAATGTAGTCTAAGTTTTAGTCTAAATTTTAATTTAAGTTTTGATCTAAATTTTAGTCTGAGTTGTGGTCTAAATTTTAGTCTGAGTTTTGGTCTAAATTTTAGTCTGAGTTTTGGTCTAAATTTTAGTCTGAGTTTTGGTCTACGTTTTGGTCTAAATTTTAGCCCGGGTTTTGGTCTAAATTTAGGTCTGAGTTTTGGTTTAAGTTTTGGTCTAAAGTTTTAGCCTGGGTTTTGGTCTAAATTTTGGTCTGAAATGTGGTCAATATTTTGGTCTATATTTTAGTTTCAGTTTTGATCTAAATTTCAACCTAATTTTAGTCTGAGTTTTGGTCAATGTTTCGGTCTAAATTTTAGTCTGAGTTTTGGTCTAAATTAAGTCTGAGTTTTGGTCAATGTTTCAGTCTAAATTTTAATCTGAATTTTGATCTAAATTTTAGTCTAAATTTTGGTCAAAATTTTAGTCTAAGTTTTGGTCTAAATTTTAGACTGAGTTTTTTTCTAAATGTTAGCCTAAGTTTTGATCAAAATTTTAGTCTGAGTTTTGGTCTAAATTTTAGTCTGAGTTTTGGTCTAAATTTTAGTCTAAGTTTTGGTCTAAGTTTTGGTCTGAGTTTTGGTCTAGTTTAATTAATTTGAATTTCGTTTCCTTTTGGTCTGAATTTTATTCTTATTTTCATTTGAAATAAATCTCCTTTGATTTGATTTTGGTCTAAATTTTTATCTGAGTTTTGCTCAAAATTGTGGTCTGAACTTGGTCTGAAATTTGGTATAAATTTTGACGAGATTCTTAGACTAATTTTGTCCACAAACTGATCTGGTTTTTTATACTGTTTTTAGACTAGCTATTGGTCTGATAAATATCCTAAAATTTAGCAAACTTAGTCCCCCCTTAAAACCCCTTATCTTAGATCCGCCACTGGCTACTTATATTTAGGTATGTGTTTGTAAATGTACGAGCAATTCAAATAGCTTCGGTGTTATGTATGTATGTATGTATGTATGTATATATGTGAATGTGTGTGTGTTGATGTTGATGGTAACCTTTGCCTAACTCAATTTAAATCATGCGTAAAATGACATGATGAAGGACTATAGGACCAAACCAAACAAGTAAACATTTACTAAGCAAAACGAACAGAAAAAATAAGTAATACAAAAATGAAACAACAATTCCTGTGGGAGGCAGTGTAAGCGTAAGCGTGAGCGTGAGCATGCACTACTACTATGGTAAATGGGAACTGTAAATAACAGCTTCATTGCCCATTTGGTCAAAAATAAAAAGGAAGTAGTGACCTTTTGCCGAAGGTGGTCGGTCATTACAGCAGTAGTATTTTTGATGTGTTTCTCTGGATGGAATGTTTACTGTAGACATTACAAAGATAACTACTTGTGGTGCTTGGACAATAATGCGGTTACCATGAGTGTATATGTGTGTAGATGGAATTAGGTTGGTACTAATGCAGCATGTTCACACAAATACATACACACACACACTCAATCTAATAAAATGTAAAGCAAAAATTTCATTATACTTAGAAGAATTTACGGGATTTTCAAAATTGAAACCAACAGCAATTGGATTTTTTTTTCACCTATCTAACAAAAAAAAGAAAAAAATAATTGCGTGTAAAATAAAAATCACTGAAAATAATCAAGATAGAAAACAATAATGTACTCGAATAGAAAATCTTATATTATATTCGAATACATACATATATCCTTGTCTTGCCTTGAATCTTACGTAATTCAATTGTTGTTAGTTTTACTGTTGTTGTTTGTTGTTGTTTCTCCTTCTGCTTTAGCTGCTTCTTTCTGTTACAATGAAATGTGATTACAATGTAATTCAATTCATGTTATCTTTGCACTAAATAGATTGAGACATTACAGAAGACTTAAATATAGTCAACGTTTCACTGAAATACCAACAGGAATAACAACAACAAGATAGCAATAACAACAACACAACAATAACTGAATAGAAAACAACAAAACATTATATTGCCACCAACATTGAATTTAGTATTTCATACGTATACAAGTGCTCGTTTATATGTATGTGTGTGTGTGTGTGTGTGTGTTGTACATCTTTTTATCCTTTTTTGTGTGTATTTTATTTTTTGATACTACTATATTTTTTTTATTATTTTTTTTTGTCCTTTTCTGTTTAAGAAAAAAACATGACAAACAGGTCAGCAATTCTCGCAAATCAAATTGTTCGAAAAAGCAAACAACAACAACAACAGCAACAGCAGTGGGACAATCAAAACACCACAAACACATATAGTTGAATACATGCATTCACACACTCACACACGCAAACAGCAGGATACAATGAAAATACACCATTTATGCAATGTCCAAATATTTATATTCATGGGTGTCAAAGTATTACATACATAGAGAATAAAGAAAGAAAGAAAGAAAGAATGAAAAAAAAACAATAGAAAAAAAAGTCAAAACAATAAAATAGAAAGTGAAAATCATAAAGGATAAAATAAAGTATAGAAAAAAACTAACAAAAAAAAAAAAACAAAAATTTCAAAACAGAAAAATATTTAAAGGACTCAACTCATGCAATGGCGGTTACGCTTGTTAAGCAACGATTTTTCCCCAAGTAGGTTGCAAAACACACATGCACACAAACACACTTGGACCACGCATACAAGAACCACACATAGACCGTGCACACACACACACACACAAACACACATTCACCATATATATTAAACCCGAAATTGTGCGAATGTGCAAAAGTATTTTAATATTATATTCAAAAGGATTTTAGGTTTAGGTACACTTGGCACAACGGGCGGTCGTTTTCATAGGATTTTGGTTTTTAGAAACACAAAAAAATAACAGGAAAAAAAATAACAAAAATGAATATGGTTTTTATTGCAGGCTTATTTGAAAAAGCAAAAAGCAAAGCAAAAAAAAAAAATACAAAAAGGCAGTCAAGATTTATGCACACATTTGCCATCATGATTGTGACTTTCGACTGAGGCCACACACACACACACTCAAACTCACACTCACACTCACCATTTACCTGAAATTGTATTCGTGTTTCCATAGCATAAACCACGTACAATTTAGAATTATGCCAGGTTACCACGAAATATGCAACAATGGCTTACTACACATGAAAAAACTCGGCTCCGTTCTGCTCTGCCGGTGTAAATCACCAGCAGCGTGAGTTTGCATATTTTTTTTTAGAAAAATAATACAAAACATTTTTAGCATAAAAATTATTATTTTTAATAGTTAATGCTGTGACTTTGTTGTTGTTGCTATTACAGAACACCAATTTTCATAAATAGGTTTTGTACATATATCTAGAATACCCAGTTGAAAAAGTAATGACTGTTCATGAATAAATTAAGATCAGAAAGCTTTTTACTACTGGTGAAAAATTAATGGATTTTTTTTTACAAGTAGATGTATTTTCACTCCTTGAATTTCCATTTTAGTTTTTAGGCATTAATCTTCTCCTGAACATAGGCATATCAAGAAAAGAGCCAGCAGGGGGAAGTCCTAAACAGTAGAAACCTCGAAAGTATCTCTGCTTACATTTCCCTAGCCACGCTACCTAGAGACGATATGAACAAGAAATACAACTTCGAAAAACATTTCAATGGGACATACAAACTTTCCATACCTCTCACAAAGAACATACATACACTCAGATGGTACACCGACGGATCGAGAACGGATGAAGGAACTGGTGCAGGGGTGTATGGTCCAAAAACCAAACACTCGGAGCCAATGGGAAAAACTTCAAGCATCTTTCAAGCAGAGATTCTTGCCATTTGGCTCTGTGCACTGTTCAACCTCGAACGTGGGTACAAAAAGCAAAAAATAGTAATATAGTCAAGCTGCTATCAGAGCGCTAGACTCAATTGAGACCACCTCAAAATTAGTATGGGAATGCCAAGAGTTACTAAACACATTAGGCAAGACTAATAAGGTAACTCAATTCTGGCTACCCGGACATAAAGGTATTTATGGTAACGAAGTAGCCGACCACTTGGCAAGGAACGCAGCGGCCAAGACCTTCATTGGTCCAGAACCCTTGTTAGGTATAGGAATTCAAACCTTAAAAGGGGAAGAACAAAATACCAGATCATCCTACCGGGCACTCCTCGCAAAGCTTAGACAGTCAAAGCTGCTAATTGGGAAGTTTGATCCCAGCAGAGCGGCTCTCTGTCTTAAGTTAAATATAAGCCAACAAAGGCTAATAATGGGCTTCCTTTCAAGGCATTGCAAACTGGGGGGGGCATATGAAAAACCTAGGTTTAAGTCAGGACAGCACTTGTAGATTCTGCAAAGAAGACAAGAAAACATCCGAACACATCCTAATGCACTGCGAGGCGCTCACTCACAGAAGGAAGAGGTACGTGGGGCATTACCACCGAAGTAGTGGGGATATCATAGCCTTAAAGCCACATCAATTGCTGAGATTCCTCAGCAAGATTGGCTTGTCTGACAACCTGTGAACAGGTTACTATCGGGGGTACAATATATCAATTAAGGTCGTAGTACATCACACCCTTTCTAATCTATCTATCTATCTATCTATCTATCTATCTATCTCCTAAACATTTTGATGAATTTTTCGTGCAAGAGACCAGATTTTCAGCCTAGAATTAGAAAGGACAACAAAATTCATTAGACCAAAAATTTCTCTTCAGCATTGCATTCAAGATTGGTGGTAACAGATTTTATTCTTCACTGGCAAATCAAAATTTGAGATCGAAACTGGTTCCGGTAACTATTCGGATTATTTCACAATAAGAGAATCTAATGGGTTTTCTCACCATGTAAGCATTTTTCAGGCGGAAACTACCTCATTCATCAGACTTTGGCTAAAATTAAAAATCTACCAAGAGAGCCTTGAACTCTAAATGTATGGTAAGACTGTGTGCACAATTTAATCTCGAACGCATGTGTAAAGATCAAGATATTTTAATATTTTCAAATAATCAAGCAGTCATATAAGTAAAACCACTTGCCACCTTTGAGATCTCTTCAATGACTGAATTTACTAGGCAATATAAACATTTTGAGGCTGTGAACAAAAAATATATTGAATCCGGCCTAATAAAGAACCTAGTAAAAAGGAGACTGGGTCTATAAAAAACTTAATGACAAAAAAAAAAAAAAAATAAATGTGTCATAGAACACACTGTAACAGTAAAACTATGTAAGGTACTATAAATATGTTTTTTTTTCTAATTTTAAAGGCAACTCTGTAAATAGAAGAAAGCTCCCTTGGGATTGCTTAAAATTAAAAACAAAATATACATACCAAATTAAGATTCGTGTATGATTAAAAAATGTCAATACCAATGCTTCGTGCTTTGAATTTTGAATAATGATACAATTAGCTTATCATGGTGAAATATGAAATAAATACTTTTGAATTAATTTTCTATAGATGTTCCGCATTTGGTTTTTGCTTCCCTTCAGGTTGACTATTACAAAATTCTCTTAGGTCCTTTTTAGTGTGAAAGAAACATAGTATCATGTTGAAATTATAACAGTTGATAGCAGCTTCAACTCTCTCTTCGTGTTCTTCTTTCATTTTGTTTTTATAGAAAGAGACTCAAAACTGTCACAGTCTTTGTTTTTGTTTTATTTGTTCCTTATGCATTTGTTGTTGTATATTTAACTTTTCCTGCTTCTTTATAGCAGCAAAGCAGTATGTTGTTATTGTCTTGCTGTAATGCTGCTACTCGTACCACCTGATGTAATTTTGTTATGGAGTACATAAACAGACACTGAGAGAGCCGACATCGTGATCGTAATTTTTTCATATGAATAAATTTTTTTGTAAGGCTTTTATGCAATAAAAGCACAGACATCGGCTCTCATAATGTCATCTAAAACCACGGTTGCCACTTTGGTACAATTCTACCAAAACTGGTACATTTTTTTCTATTTTTCTGTGTTTGTTACATTAGTACATGTTATTAAAATTTGGTACATTCTGTAGGCAAAGTTAGCTTTTATAATAATTAAGAATTGTAAACTTATGTTCAAAATATTGTTTGTTGAAAAAGTTAAAATTTAAATATAAATAATATATAAAACTATTTTTAAAATACAAAATAAATTTCAATTAGTGTGTTACTTTTTATTAAGTATGCAGTCTGGTGTTCCGGCCTAATTTTTAAGGTTATTTCGGGAGTTTTTTATTATAACAAAATAAAATACGATCATTTTTTTTATATGTTATTATTGACATCTTAAACTGTACAAAAAAAAATTTTTTTGGAGTTTGTTTTACGATATTTTTGTAGTGTTTTTTAAGTCTAAAGTGGGCACCTTAAAAAAGGTGTGGGGCTGGCCCAGGTGATTACAAAAAATTTAAATAGATTAATGTTCTGTAGGTTTGTCATTCTAGCAGGTAGTAGATTTAAACATTTGGAATAAAAAATAACAAAATGGCGGACTTCCAATTTTCTTTTTTTTAAATAGCGTATTTTTTGTTGAAAATCGTTGTAAAAAATAGAAAATAATGATTAAAAATAAACAATTCTACTACCAGCAAGAGCCATTGGCGTGTAAAATAACACATTAAAAGTTAAGCCCAATCGGTTCTATAGAATTCTATCAGACCCCTGAGCCAGTCAAAAAAACGTTGTTTCGAGAAAAACGCTTTTTAAGTTTTAACAACAGATAAAGTATCGACTATGAGCTATAACTTCGTTAATATTTTGAGATTTGGTCTGAAATTTTTACAGTATACTTTCAATATATTGTACTTTCGAAATACATTTAAAAAAAAAAAAATTGATTTTTTGAAACTTAAACACCAGACTACATCCTTAATAAATAACATTTAATGTTATTTATTATATTGGTACATTTTCCCCCCCCCTTTGGTACATTTTTCCCCCCTTTGGTACATTTTTTTGTAAATATTGGTACAAAATGAAATGAGTAAGTGGCAACTGTGTCTAAAACTAGCGAGTAATAGAGCTTAGAGAAATTTACTGTTACTATTAGTCGTGTTGTTTGTGCAAGAAACTCTGTTAGTGCAAATACATACATAAATATGAGAGAAAGAGAGCAGTTCGTGTTATTCTTGCAAGAGTTGATTGTGTTTGTTTGTTCGCTCTTTTTTATATGTACACATACACATCCAATAGTAAAATTCGGATGTTTCCGTCGTTGCACTCTTCAGCACTCTAAAGCACCTATACAAGCTTCAGTTTAAATACTCAAAATGAATGCCTTTTCGAATTCTTTATGCTTTGTTTTCACTATGTCATATTCCTTATAAAAGAGAGAGAAAGAGAGAATTTTCTATATGAATTGAATTTGACATAGTGAGAACCAGGCATTAGTCTTCCTCTTATTCAGCTGCGGCGCCTTTATGACTTTATAATCTATTAAAAAATATATATAATACACGGATATATATAAGATTAATTACCAAACGAAATTCTTTTCTTCAATGAGATTTAAACACTTCTTTTCTCAATTATTTTCTTCATAAAATTATCTGCCATACAAAGTTTCTTCAATACTTAGAGTATTATTATTATTACTATAATTTCTTAAGAAAGGAGACTATAATTATGTTCAAACAAAAAAATTATGTTATAATCAAATTGACACATTTTTTTTTGTTCGCCTTCTTTATATTTACACAGTAGCAGAACTAAAGCAATGCAAACAAACCCAATTTCGAAAAAGGCACACACACACACACGCATACACAATAAATGTTTAATTAAGTTGTTCTATCCAGCAGGAGGGGGAAAAAGAAGTGAAGTGAATATATACATGCAAACCACCAACAAAATTCACATTTTCATATTTTCATATCATCAAACACAAACCATAGAAAATCAAAAATCACTTTCGACACCTCCTTTTTACACTGTACACTCAACTAAGTACTTTTGCTAACAAACACGACTACAACGATTACTTGCTAAAGGCAAAGAAGCCTTTTTAAAACATGATAGGCGAGAAACCACCACCACCACCATTTCCACCCTATTGAAGTGAATATTCTATGGCAAGGAGCTCAGTTCCCTTTTCAATTTTGCATTTGGTTTTATTACAATATTATTAGAGACTTCTACTACTGTGTATTACTTACTTTTAGCTGCTGATTCTGTTCCTGCTGCCTTTCTAGCCTTACGTCTTAAGCACTTTTTTGGCTGCGGAAGTGTTCGTCGTTGTCATAGATTTCCATATGGCTGTCTTTTTTTTTTTTTGTTTTTTTTCTGGTGTGTGGGTATGTATGTGTGTGTGTGTGCATAGAATTTCTGCGATTTAGGCAGGCTTGATAATTTATTCATATTTCATATTTCAAATCACCCCAATTCATTTGTTGCTTAAATTTAAAATTGAATTTACGTACTTCTTTTTGCATGTACGTAAGTTTCTACAATCAAATGGCAATGGCGTCATTACAATCTTCATACCACCCTTTATCCTTTTTTTTTTTTTTTACTTCTTCTTCTTTTTCTTCTTGATTTATATGTACAAATGTGAAGTCATTGTCAATGCTGAAGGTCTATAATTTATAAGGTTGTATTTTAGAATTTAACTTTTTAGTTGCTACTTTTATTACTGTCATTGTTACTTACTACATACTATAGTTATATTGCTGCATATGTTTATTTGTTTGTATGTATGTATGTATGTGTGATGTAAATCAGTACATCAAATGTCACATTGTGTATTTAGGAAGCCAAAGAAAAAGAGTTGTCACTGTAGCATATATGTATGTACCTACATATGCTATAAATGTGCACATATATATGACAGCTGTATAGTACTTTTACAGAAAAGGATAATCAAAAAACCTTATGCAATCTCCTTGTGCAAAAAGGGATAAATTTTCAATAATAAACAACAACTAAATTGTCATATGATTTATTTCAGAATTATGGAAATGACATGAATGAATTTGTCGCATTAACATTTTAGGAGAGTATTAAGGAACATTGAATTTTTAATAATTTAATTTTTTATGAAAGGATAATTGATGCCAGCCAGGGTGGTTGGAAAGGAGCATTAAAACTCTTATTGTTATTTTATATTTTTATTTTTATTAAGCATAAAAAATATTTACTTAGTTTTTGGACTTTCATTTGTCCTTTTTTGAAGAGAACAAGAACTTAAGGAAGCCCTGCACTTTTTCGATCTAAAATTTTAGCATTTTTTATTGGATTAATAAATTAATAAAAATGTACTTTCGGATTCCAGATTGTTTTTAACATCTAAGGAAAAAACTTTAGTTCACTTTTTACCTATGTTATCGTCAACATATTCTTATGAAACTTACAATATAAATTTCATGTGAATTTGTTGACGTTAACGCAGGTAAAAATAGGTAAGAAGTCGCGTGTGTACAACACAACAACAATAACAGTGGAGTAGTTCTTTGTTTTAATATTCAAACAGTACAGAGTCGTTTAACAGTACAGAGTCTTTTAACCGAATCGTAGATCAGTTTTTTCATGTTAATTTTCAGAAAAGTTTAACAGTACATAATAGTTTAACAGTAGAGAAATGCTGTGTAGTTTCTCATTTAACATACAAACAGTACTGAATTCTTTAACAGTCGAGTATTTTTTAACATTCAGAATCGTTTAACAGTACAGAATACCTTAACAGTAGAGATAGCAAAGTAGCTTTTAATTTAACATTCAAACAGTACATAATCGTTTAACAGTATAGTTTTTTCCCCATTTTAAAGTTCAGAATGGTTTAACAGTACAGAATAGTTTAACAGTAGAGACATTCAAATAGTACAGAATAATTTAACAGTAGAGTAGTTTTTTCATTTAACATTCAGAATCGTTTAACAGTACAGAATACCTTAACAGTAGAGACAGTAGAGAAGCTTTTCATTTAACATTCAAACAGTGCAAAAATATTTAACAGTCGAGTTTTTTCGATTTTAACAATTCAGAACTGTTTAACACTACAGAATAGTTTAACAGTACAGAATAGTTTAACAGTAGAGCCATTCAAATAGTACAGAATAACTTAACAGTGGAGTAGTTTTTTCATTTAACATTCAGAATCGTTTAACAGTACAGAATATTTTAACATTTAAGCAGTATATAACAGTTTAACAGTAGAGTTTTTTTTTCATTCCAACATTCTGAATAGTTTAACAGTACAGAATAGCTCAACAGTAGATAAGTTTTTTCATTTAACATTCAGAATCGTTTAACAGTAGAGTAGTACATTTAGCATTAAAAATCATTTAACAGTACAGAATCGTTAACAGTAGAGTATTTTTTTCGTTTAACATTCAGAATAGCTTTAACAGTACAGAATCGTTCAACAGTGAAATATTTTTTTCCCCCATTTTAACACTCAAACAGTACATAATCGTTGGTAACCGAACACGGGGGAAGAGAAGAATGTTGTGAATGTAAATGTGCACTCTCCCTCAAGCAGTCATACGAACAACAACATTTCCAATTGAATATTTTTTTGTTGTGAATGTAAATGTGCGCGCTCAAAATATGCGCCCAATCTCATTTTTAACCCTAGAGTGTCATCGAATTTCGTTCGCTGGGCTTTCGGCTCAGTATATTTAAAGATATGGTTTTTTTTCGCAGCTCCATTGAGGATATTTTGAAAATTATTATTAACTGATGAGCACGATTGCGGCTCACTGGAACGTTTGAAAAACAAATTTATATACACAAAAATACAGAAAAATTATGGCTATCTCAAAAATAGGACTAGGTCTATGCGATCCATGAGCTGTTGTTCCCATAAAAGAATAAGAGGAAGAATCAGTAATCTCACTAGGGTAGCCAGATTTTTTAACAGAAGAATCAGAAAATTGAACTTGAATACTCAAAAAATTGATATGTAAGAAATATCTGAACAAAATCTAAAAACCTGTAGATTTGCGTACTAATTTCAAAATTGGAACTCTGAAAAAAATATTTAAAAAAAAAAAACAGGAAATTAAGGACGCCTGGTTACCCTTCAAGCCAGTCAAACTTATTTCTCTTTTATATACATAAACCAACATAAATCTAATTATTTTGGAAACCTTGAATTTTAAAAATACACATGTACACTAGGGCGGTTAAATTTTTTCATTATACAAATCCGTCATGAATTTTCTGCTGCGAAAAGAGCAAAATTTTGGTATATATTTTTTTAAATTTCTCTTTTCAAGACTTTTCAAAAATTTCATGACGGATATAGCGTTGAAAATCGTCAATACAAATCGACCCACCCTAATGTATACAAAAAATATATGAGAGTATGCCTGCCAAAAAATAATCATGCCTTTTAATATGGAATCCTGTAAAATTGAATAATTTCTGTTTCTTTTTTAAAACTCTGCGTCAATTAACTTATTGTTAAAAATAATAATTTCAATAACATCCAGCAACAACAACACAATAATCAAAAATATGGCGCCTCTATAGAACACGCCCGGGATTTTATGTATTTTTTGTATGGCTGCAGTAGAAGAAGAGAATTGTGAAGTTCTTTAGCGCGTTCATTCATGTTTTAAATTAAATTTACAGTTAATCAGACATATTCGCCCATACAATAAATGGCGACAAAGATGGCGACTGCTGTTGCTATTGCTGCTGCTGCTGCAACAGAAACAATACAGCAAAAAATAAAACGGCGACAGGAACAATAACAGCAACAACAATAACGGAAATACAGCAAATATGGAACAGCAGCAGCATCCTTTTTGGCAATGATGGCGCGGCCGGCTACTCTGCTGTTTGAATGGTTGGATGGCGCTGGGCCAACTGCCAACATCACTTATTCATTGTTTATTATGTAATGAAAGCTTAAAAGCTTAAAAATAGCCTCAGTCAAAAAACAAAAATAAATAAAAAAGTTAAAAACAAAGAAATATTTTATTTATTTGCATTTTGTGCGCACTATGTGCGAATAAATCGGTATTTACAATATACGGACTTTCAAATATGCAGAGACGTTGTTTTTTTTTTTTTTTTTTGTTTTTCGTTGTTGTTTTTGTTTTGGAAATATGTTCAATAAATGAAATGTTCTTTTGCAATGTGTGACAAAAATGCCGCTGGTAGTGTGAGCGAAAGAGAGCGAGAGACAATTGCTAAATGATGGCAACCCATTGCTTGAATCATGGGCAAATTTATTAGTACTCCAATGTTGCATTTTAGAAGTAGAAATTTATGGAAAATTTCTTTTTTGCAGAGTGCTAGTGATGTTGATCATGAATCTTTAGTTTTTAGTTTTTCTCCATCACGTCTACGATTCATACAATCTGGTCCTGAAATTGGAAAATAAGGGGATCCAAGGACTTGAGAAAAAAATACTTATGTTAATAGATAAGATAAGTTGTTCAGCACAATAAGATAACAAATTTTTGTACTTAGACTTTTCCTCCATCTTTGAACTCTGCCCCAAAAACGGGGTTTTATACCCCGCTCGCCCATTTTCCAAAAATACCCGATAAGAAAAAAATGTTCAGAAAACTATAATACTGTGTTCGAAGAAAATATTTTCTGTTAAAAGTTGGGGTGGGTCCTTAAATATCAAAATCTCATTTGAGCCACACATTCCCACAATAAAGCAAAAAACCGAATTTTTCACATTTTTTGAATTTGATTGAAGATTTTGATCAATTTGAGCGTGCTAATCACGAATCTGAAGTTAATTTTTCTCTATCTCGTCTAGTTCTGATCAATGGTTAAGTCCAGAGGTCGTACTCCGGGGTCCTCGTCTTGTCTTCTATACCGACGGATCCCAAACCTCAAACGGTACTGGATCCGGTTGGTAGTTGGACGATGAGACCAAGTACTCTTTTTCCACTGTACACTGGATTGGCGTCAGTCTTCCTAACGGAGGTTTTCGCTATCCTAGAAGTGCTGAGCTGGATAACTGAGAAGAGGTGACATGGGAAGTGCATAGGTATCTGCAGTGATCTATAGTGATAGGTATCTGCAAGCTGCACTGAAGGCCCTTGCTAACCCTGTCAGCTCCTCAAAATTGGTCAGCGAGTGTAAGGCAAAACTAAATAGTGTTGCAAAACACAACAAGTTATGCCTTATATGGGTTCCAGGACACTGTGGTATTGCAGGGAATGAACTAGCTGATGAATTAGCTAAAGAAGGCTCTGCAATTACACCATGGGGTCCGGAACCTTTTCTTGGCGTAAGTTCTGGAGAGATCATGCATTGGATCAACGATTTCGTGGGTTCTATCCATAGAGAAAGATGGTCCGAACTTGACTCCTGCAGAACCGCAAAGTGCTTCGTGAGACAACCTAACCGGAAATCAGCGTAATTTCTTCTCAAACTGAGAAGAAAGGACCTAAGATTACTGGTGGGTGTCATCACAGGGCACAACACATGTGGGTCAGCATATGACTAACATGGGCGTCATCACCGATCCAATTTGCCAATCGTGTCTTGAGGACGACGATACTACGGAGCATTATCTTTGTAGCTGTCCGGCGTTCGCAAGAATCAGATTAAGGCTGTTGGGTAGTAATGTCTTGAGTATGAATAATGTCTGTTCGGTGAGATCGCCATCAGCTCAACTAAGTTTTCATCAACGAAGTTGGAAATATTTAAATATCTATATGTATGTAAAACTCTACATTTTCTTATTGAATTCACCTTTCTTAAATAGTATTAGTAATAAGAGAAATTGAATTGAACTGTAAATCTTATCAAAATGAAAATAAAATAGTTAGTTGAAAATAGAAATTTGAACAGCAAAGTTCTTCTAGAATTTGATCACACATAAAATTGGCGGCCGTGACAGGACGGTCGGTGGTAAAAGCACGCGTAATTCATTAATATATTACGTAGCGCTACTTGAACAATTCTAGCGTGTTAAAACTCAAGCGTGTTAAGTTTAAACTATCGTAGTTTCATAAAGTTAAATTATCGTTTTCAAATGTACAGCGCTGCGAAATTCTAAAATTCGACATTACGCAATATGCACTCCACCACCGTGCCTTCAACCGAATGAATATTAAATATATTATTAATCGCATAGTAAAATATAAAATTGAAACGCATAAACTGTACTTTGGGCAAGGTGGATTAATAATCATTGTTCACAAGTACACATAACGGGGCATACGACCAAACCGCGTGTTGTACTGCGTTGGCGTCGCTGCGACAGTCAGTGTCTTCTCTAAGCTTCATAAGCAATTCTTCGATCTACTGTTCTTGCCGTTGTGCTGCTCTACAATCGTTTTTGTTTGGCATATCACGCGTCTCATTCATACACTCATCATTGTTTCGCTGACCCACAATGGGTCTTCGTTTTCGCAACTGAACACTACCAATACTGTTCGCGGTTCGATCACTCTAGCCGTTGTGCTACTCTTCACAAGTCTCGCTACAGATGCTGATACATGACACATCAGACATCGCATTCACACACTCGTTATCGCTCTGCGAATCCCGTTTGCAAGTTTACTTCGTGCAAATTCTTTACGTTGCACACCAACAACCTATTCTCGTCATCAAATTGAAATATTCCGTTCTTCAAGTTTACCTTTTTACATTTCCGATCCCGTTGCTGTTGCCGCTATATCATATAGCTGTCATTTTGCCTATTCGGTCGTACACGTTGTGCTACGCAAACTTATTCGCCATTTTCAGCACTGCTCTTCTTTTTGTCATTTTGCAAACCCGCAAATTGCAAATTAAACAAAGCTGTTAAACCTTCACATGTGATAACTATTAAAAGACAAAATGGTGAGGGAAGACAACGCAGAAGGGGAAGATTTATCACTAACCACATTAAAACAACAGCGTGCGAATATACATCGAAGTATTGCCAACACAAAAACGAAATTAGAGAAGCAAGGTTCTAAAATGGAACCTACTGCGCTCGAATGTAGGTTGGAAATCATCGAGTTATATTTCAAACAAATTTTAGGATTACAAGAGAAGATTGAAAGGCTTGACCCAGCCGATACAACAAGAAGTGATCTAGAAGATCTTTTTGTAAGCGTAAAATCGAAAATACTCACGTTTCTTAGCAGCAAACGTGAGGCACAAAAGGTGCCAGACACTAGTACATTAAATGCTACATTGTCCGCTGGAGTCCAGCATCACAATCGCCTTCCGAAGCTTAAATTACCACGTTTTGAAGGCAAATACGCGGAGTACACACATTTTATGAGCACTTTCATAAATTTGGTTCATGACGATATCACCATTTCTGTTCTCGACAAATTTAATTATCTCCTAAATTGTCTTGCTGGGCCAGCGCTAGCAGTGGTACAACCGTTTCAAATTTCAGAGGAAAATTATTCGAAAGCATTACAGCGCCTCAAGGAGCGGTACGACAACAAAGTTTTAATCTTTCGCGACCATGTCACTTCTCTTTTTGACCTACCAGCTATGACCAAGTCAGATGCTGCTTCTCTGCGCACAATCATCGACACTGTATCTGCGTTACGCGGATCCCTACTTTCGCTTGGGTCGGAAATGGACGTGATGAACTCGGTTTTTATCCACGTCGTTCGTTCAAAACTCGACAATGAGTCTAAGTCTTCATACGATGAGAAACAGAAATATGCAACATTGCCAACCTGGGAGGAATGTTATAAAATACTAGATCGCCGTTGCCAGTTCTTAGAAGGGTGTGGACTAACGGCCGAACCAAATGGTAAGCGCGAGAGCAAACAAACGACTTCCAAAAAGGCTGCTCAGACGTTTGTAACCGCAAAGGTGAATTGTGAGTTTTGCAACAGCACAGAACATGATCTAGGAAGATGCTCATCGTTTCAAACAATTCCGGTGTCTCAACGTTTTGGTCACATCAAACAATCCAAACTATGCATCAATTGTTTGCGGAAAGGACACAACGTCACAAAATGTCCTTCACGATTTCGCTGTCGTGTGTGCCAACAGTCACACCACACGATAATTCATCGATACACTACAGCCGCAGCGCCAAGAGTTTCAACTGCACCACCCCCCACGAAAGACGTGTTACCATCGACGTCACCTGTTTCGTTGGTCACTCGCTCATGCAAGGGTTCTTTCATACCAACAGCGTTAGTATTAGTCAAGGACAAATATGGTTTATTTCAACCAGTTCGCGCCTTGCTGGATTCGTGCTCAGAACTTAATTTCATGACGGAGGAAGTTGCAAAACAACTACAACTAAAGCTTCAACACACAAATCATGAAGTATCAGGTATTTCAAATATCCGTACTAAAATTAAACATTCCACTTCCTCAATTATCAAATCTCGTATCAATGATTTTGAGCACACAGCAACGTTTGCAATAACAAAATCGATTTCTGCTCCACAGCCTCATAAATTTGTTAATATAATGCAATGGCAGATACCAGAATCGCTTCCTCTAGCGGATCCGAAATTCTACAAACCTAATAAAATTGATGTGCTTCTTAGCACAGATTTATTTTTTGATTTTTTACGTGACGGCCAAATCTCTTTAGGCGAAGACATGCCACGCCTCGTAAACACTGCGTTCGGCTGGATAGTAGGAGGGAAATTTAACTTCCGAGTCCCAGTGCACGCTACTGTGTGCAATGTAACTCATGTGTCGAATCAAGCAATTTCAGACTCATTTCTAAAGCGTTTCTGGGAAATTGAAGACTACGTTACGCCGATTTCGTCGTTTTCGGATGAAGAATTGAAATGTCAATTTCATTTCACAGACAATGTCGTTCAACTGGAAAACGGACGTTTACAAGTACGATTGCCGTTTAAGAAGTCACCGGCATTACTGGGAAACTCCTATGATATTGCACGGAAAAAATTTTTATCATTAGAACGCCGGCTTGAACGAGACTCAACTCTAAAACGTATGTATACAGAATTTATGCGTGAGTACGAGCAACTGGGACATATGTCTAAGGTAAGCAATTACCCCTTCACTACACCTCATTATGTTATACCTCACCATTGCGTTCTACGTCCGCAAAGCGAATCCACAAAGTTGAGGGTAGTATTTGATGCCTCGGCGAATACTTCTTCCAACTACTCACTTAATGATTTGTTAATGGTTGGCCCTACAATCCAACATGATTTAATTACAACTCTTCTTGCTTTTCGACTTTACAAATATGCATTCACGACAGACATTTCGAAAATGTATCGTCAGTTTTTAATCGACAAACACGATAGAAACTATCAATTAATTTTGTGGAGAAACAATCTCGATGCACCACTGGACGTATTTCAACTTAATACAATTACATATGGAACTTCTTCCGCACCGTTTCTCGCCATCAGGTGCTTATTTCATATTGCTGACCTGCATGAAGAAAAGTTTCCAATTGGTGCAAAAATGCTTCGTAACGATCTTTACGTAGATGATGTGTTGTCTGGAGCAAACAGCTTGGAGCAACTGGAGCAAAAAAGATTTGAAATTTCATCTATTTTAAAACTAGCAGGACTCCAATTAGCGAAATGGCATTCCAATTGCTCAAAGTTTATCTCAGATCACGTATCTGAAGTAAAAATTAAACTTCACGACGACTACATAACTAAGGCACTAGGTATATCATGGAAACCAAATGAAGACAAATTATGCTTTAAGTATGACTTTCCGGAAGTAAGTCATGTAACAAAACGTTCAATCTTGTCAACGGTAGCAAAAATATATGACATTCTTGGACTCCTAAGTCCAATAATCATTCGGTGCAAAATCCTTCTCCAAGAGCTTTGGATAAGCCATGTGGAATGGGATGAGCCACTCCCCGCTAACCTGCACTCACTGTGGATTCAAATCAGAAATGACCTTTCATACATTACTACGATTGAAGTTCCACGCTACGTTTTTGCATTGAGCGAAAATGAAAGCGAAATACATGGTTTCGCAGATGCATCGCAGCGAGCCTACGGATGCTGCATATATATTCGAGTAAGGATTGAAAATTCGTATAAAACATCTTTGCTGCTCGCAAAGTCCAAGGTGTCACCAATTAAGGCTCAATCACTCCCACGTCTTGAGCTATGTGCCGCAGTGCTTTTAAGTAGAACTTGGAAGAAGATCAAAGATAAAGTATCAGAAGGGGTGAACCGAGTTTATTTTTGGACAGACTCCAAAATCGTTTTGCACTGGCTCACAATGCACTCGTCGACGCTCAACTGTTTTGTGGCCAACCGAGTTGCAGAGTTACAAGAGGACACACAAGATATTTGTTGGAAGCACGTTCCTTCGAAAAGCAATCCCGCCGACATTGTGTCGCGAGGCTGCAGCGCTGAGGTATTACACACTACTATTTGGTTCTCTGGTCCAGACTTTCTTCAAATGGGTTCTACAGGATGGCCAGGCAATGCTGAAAAAATCGATGTTAGTTCCACAAACTTAGAACAACGGAAATCAATTTCATTTCTTTGCAGTAACAATAATAACGATGGGTCACTGCTCAATCAAATAATCGAACGCAATTCGTCATACCTGCGTATCATACATATCTTCGCTTATGTTTGCCGAGTATTCAATCAAGGCCGTAGTTACGCATCAATACAAGTTTCTCATCAAGAGTCCAATGAAGTGTTCTGGAGAATCGTTGCAGAAATCCAAAGGAATCAATACGCAGAAGAGATCAACTGTTTGCGCGCTGGAAAGCCTGCAAAATCTAACTTGCAAAAATTGGCTCCATTTATTGAAGAAATATCCTTCAACAACTGCACTGTGTCGATTTTAAGAGTTGGTGGTCGGCTTGCCAACGCACCCATTCCAGTGGAGGCAAGGTTCCCTGCCCTCCTGCCAAAAGACCACCGATTTGTTGAACTCTATATAACATATCTACATCACAACAATCTGCACGCTGGATCTAAAGTGTTGGTCAGCTTGCTCCGTCAAAAGGTTTGGGTTGTCAACGCTCGAGAACTGACACGCAGAGTAGTGCGGAATTGTGTGCATTGCTTTCGGTACAAACCGAAACTTATGCAGCAAGTTATGGGCAATCTCCCTGCCGATCGCTTCAAGTCTCAGCGACCTTTTTTAATTGCAGGAGTGGACTTCTGCGGACCATTCCTAACTTCGTACCGTATACGAGGAAAACCGCCTTATAAAACTTATGTGGCCATATTTGTGTGTTTTGCATCTAAGGCAATTCACACTGAACTAGTTTCCGACTTGTCAACTAATTCATTTATTTTGTCTCTTAAAAGGTTCGTAAGTAGACGTGGGATGCCTCAACGCTTGTACTGCGATAACGCCACCAACTTTGTTGGCGCCAATTCTAAGTTGAAGGAGTTTCGTCAGAAATTTCTGAGCAAACCATCTGTCGACAATATCACCGATTTCGCCAGCACTTCTGGCTTTGAGTTTTGCTTCATCCCTCCACGAGCGCCGCACTTTGGTGGTCTTTGGGAGGCAGCGGTAAAATCGACAAAACAACTACTAGTAAAAAACATCTCCCAAGCCTATCTCACCTTTGAAGAGCTTCAAACAGTGCTGATTGAAGTTGAAGCAATTTTGAACTCACGCCCGATTGCGCCAATGTCTGACGATCCCAATGACGGCGAGGCACTTACGCCAGCACATCTACTTATTGGCACATCACTCAAAGCTTTACCTGACGAAGAAGTTAAATGTTCGAAACTTTCGTATCTCACCCGATGGCAGCGTATAACCTACTTAAAGCGACGTTTCTGGGAGTTATGGCTGCGCGATTATGTTTTAACACTTCAACAGCGCTCAAAGTGGTTGCGGCCTCAGCCAAACATACAGATGGGCCAATTGGTTATCATACATGACGATAACACGCCGCCCCAAATGTGGCAACTAGCACGCATTACCCAAATTATTCCTGGACGTGATGGAAGAGTTCGAGTGGTAGACCTTCAAACCACTAAAGGCATCTTTCGGCGGCCAATAACCAAGGTCGCTCCGTTACCTGTTCAGCTAGAAACTTGAAAGACGAATCTTTCAACGCGCGGACTATGTTCGGTGAGATCGCCATCAGCTCAACTAAGTTTTCATCAACGAAGTTGGAAATATTTAAATATCTATATGTATGTAAAACTCTACATTTTCTTATTGAATTCACCTTTCTTAAATAGTATTAGTAATAAGAGAAATTGAATTGAACTGTAAATCTTATCAAAATGAAAATAAAATAGTTAGTTGAAAATAGAAATTTGAACAGCAAAGTTCTTCTAGAATTTGATCACACAATGTCCATATTCTCCCTCTTCCTGAGCTTCTAAGGTTCATCAGTGAAATAAAGAAGTTCGAGATTGAGAGACTCTAGACCTTTCTTCTTCCCATTTATACCCACATAACTTTCCTGTCTCTCTACTTTCTTCTACTGGTTCTATCCTTGGGTATAGCACATTGGTATTCGTTGACTGAGTGCTTTGGTTAATTCCAGCCCACCCACAACTCTAAACTCTAAATGTCTAGTTCTCACACAATCTTATTCTGAAGTCGGAAGATTAGGTTCTTCAAGGACTGATGCAAAAAAAAAACTTAGGTTAATAAATACGAATTTTAAGTTTTAAACAAAGTTGTGGCGCAGAATGAAATAACAAACATTTGTAATTACAGCTTTTTTCTTTCCTTGGCGTCCCCTCTCCCCCCCCCCCTTCCTTTCTAAGGAAACGTTCCTTGATAAAAACTAAGGTGGGTCCTTGAACATCAAAATCACCTCCAAAAATCCGAATTTTTTTAATATTCTCGTCTTTTGATTTCCCCCTACTGGCATTGAATACTTCAAATTCGTCTTATACATTATTAACCCATTAATGCTCAGAGCACCCCAATACGGAAGGTCTCTTTCAATCCTAAGCCTGAACGAGTTTAGGGAGTATATTTCAACCTCACCCTCGTTCCTCTCTATTTTTGTTTGGTTGTATGCTCTCTCGATTCCCTGAGTCCAAATTTCATTATGTCCAAGATGCATAAAAAATATGACAGTTTTAAATAAAAATATAGAAGAAAAAGACACCAATCTCGATTTTAGCGAATTTTTTCCCTAGGTAAATGCTTAAGACTCATTTTCAGACTAGAGACAAAAGTGGATAAGTGCCTTGAAGTTTAAGGAAAAATTTTTCTTTCCTAGTTTCTTTGAACTTAACCTAAAAAAAATATGACCGAAGATGTCAAAAAATCCACCGAATAATCAATTTACATTTTTTGAAATAAATACACTGTGCTAGTCGAAAATAGAGACAAATGGGGCACCTAGTGAGGAGTGACTTTTGTTTGGGTATACCAAGTTCAGATCCATCGGCCCTTCGGCTGGATTGGCTCTAGTTTTGGAGAAATTCTTCTTTGAATTAGTCAGGTTTCAGTCGGGTTCGTGGGTCTTATAGGTATAAACTCGTTTGAATATCACATTACTGTATCCATCTTGGCATTTTAGTCGAAATTTGAATGCTATTTGAATGCAATTTTTTTGTTTAAGTGTGTTCGGCAAATTTATTGGTCGTAAAAAAAACTACAGCTTTGCCGTAGACAGTAATGTGGTATTCGAAACGTTTTTGGTCTTATAAGATCTACGAATCCGCCTGAAATCAACAAAACTCAAAGACGTTTTTTCCGAAACTAGAGCCAATCCAGCCAAAGGGTTGATGGATCTGAACTCAATTCACTCATACGAAAGTCACTCGCTAGGTGTCCTGTTTATCTCTATTTCGGAGTACCAATTTCAAGCACAGGGATATTATCCAATGTGGAAATAGACCCTCCGAATCGAGGTGCTCTGAGCATTAATGGGTTAATAAATATCCGTCTATGATTCTCGATACAATTGGAAGATTTCAACGCCTCAGGACCATAATATAAAACAGATTTTCCAAAAATTGCTTAGTCCATATTTGCACACGACGTTCTTAGGGTGATTTATCTCACCGCGAGGGAAAGAAGCTATAATTTTCTTACATCAATCGACATTTAAAATAAATAAATTATTTTTCTGCATTATTTTAGTTTCGTCTCCTTTTCATCACTTATGCACGACAAATTGTTTAAAAAAAAATGGCCATAAAATCGCTGTGTGTAAATGCAGATTTATAAAGCCGAAGTCTGATTTAGTTTTGCTAATTTTAAATTTAACGTCTTGATCAGCAACGATTTAGATTGGGGCCACGTTCGCCAGGCCCGTAAAGCTTCCAACACACTTGATATCTTTGTCTCCTTATTTAAGATTGGATGACTTAAAGAAACAATATTAGCTAAAAACAAAAAGCCCCAAGTCCTATAAAAATAAGCGACAAACTTATTTTCACCAGGTACTAGATTTCAAAACACAATTTTCATATGTCTAAATAAATTTTAGTATTTAAAAAAATAAAAGAATTTTTTTTTTTTTTAAGGGTGTAGTAGTTTTTGACTTACCCCGAGAAAATAAGGTGACCAGGTGTAAAAAAAAAATAAAAATATTTTTACACCACATCATGAGCAACAAGTATTTTCTGGGGTCAAATGTATTTAACACAATATAAGTTTATAAGTTAGTATAAGTTAAAGATAGCGAAATATCCAATTTTGTTGAATTTACCCTTTTTTTAATTTTAAACTTTTTTTTTTACAAAAATTTATAAGGGCCTGTGAAGTTATAATTTTTACATTAAGTTTGTTATTTTATCTCGACGAATTTTTCATTTCAAATGCAAAATAATTGATTTTACTATTTTTCGTTCATTTTCAAAACCATCTTTAAAAAAAAAAAGGGTGTTTGTTTACCTGGTCTTTAAATTAGGTAAAATCTAATATTTTTAAATTATCTAAATTCAATTTTAAAGTCAGTATGCATAGAAATGTTAAACAGTGATCACTTTTGGAAAAAATTTTATAAATGTAGGGGAATGTGGGGAATGTCGAACCACACTTTGATTTTGACTGATAACTCACTCTAAAATCGTATTTTTTCAAAATTTGAGAAATGGAGGTTAAACTAGAAGCAAAATGTCACGTTTTTGGAGTTGCAGAATTTAAAAATTCGAATTTGTTGTAAAGTTTATACCAAAATATTCGATTTTGTTATTTTGTAAAATCGTGGGGAATGTCGAACCACTTTGCAAATTGAGAAAATTCGAATAAATATTGATGTAAAACGTTTATTTATGACTTCGTTATGAAAAAACATGAGATTTGAATGAAAAATATAGAGAAAAAAATCTATGTTATTTATTCGGAGTCGCAGTTTTTGCATGTGAAATAGCCACCGGTCATGTGTACACATCGCAAGTGATTGTCGATTTTAATCTCTTTTATGGCCGCTAAATATTCTTAGAGATCATTGGATCGATTATGTTTTGCAACGTAACGCAGCATATTGACGTTAAATTACTAAAAACTAACTTTTTGTCGATAATTTACTATATAACTCGACATTCCCCAGAAGCTGTGTTCTACAAAATAGCCGCCCATGAGTCGCAGAACCGAATTTAATGCAAAAAAAAACTTTTTTGACTGTAAATAATATTCACACACAATGATTTGAAAAATATTTACCTGCTTGGTTTTACGCAAAAATATTGAAAAAGCAATGTAATTTTTAAAACACAAAAACACTTTTGGAATCTCAAAAATCACTTGATTATCGCAGACAACACAAAATACGTCTCATCGGTTCGATTGCTAATGAAAAAATGAAATGAAGCTGAAATAATACGATGGCAAAAGTTTCGTATAGATCGAATATCACATAATGCGGATAAAACTAATGGTTCGACATTCCCCATGGTTCGAAATTCCCCACATTCCCCTATTTTCGATGAATTAACAAACGTTGGATTCAAGGTGAATTTATACCAGCTGAAATTACCAGCAACACATTCTTCTTCTTTTTTCGTGGTTAATTCGTGGTCGTGGCTGTCAAAATCATTGTTTACTTTTGTTTGTTTGTTTACGTTTATTCTCCATTTTTCACTCTTTTTACATTCTCTTCACGCCGTCATTATGGCCGCAACACCAAAAATGTGTTGTTATTATTTTGTTGTACGGCTGACATTTAATGAAATCTGATGCAACAACAAAGATGTGTTGTTTTTGCCATGGTGAAATTGTTGTAATCTTGCTATCACCTTCTACATGATTTCACCATGGTTGGATTGATATATGTCAAATCCTGGTTGCTATAAAAAGCGATTTTTTGTTCCCATTCCCATTAAAGTGGGAAGTAAATTGCGGAAATCGCAAGCTCTTCTTTTGCTTTTATGAAATTCATCGTTTACGAGTACATTCTGAATTTTAAGTCAATTATTTCCCAAGTATTCATGTTAAAATTAATTTCATTTAAAAGATTCTCTTCACCACAATAAAATATAAAACAATAAACTCGCAGAGTGAGCACGAATGAGCTCAAGACAATCTGATTGTAAAATTGAAATTTTTTTGCATTTATTTGTTTCAATTTAATGTAGTGGAAAAAAGTGGAAACTTCTTTTCACTATTCACTATAGATACTTGAAAAGAAAATTCCGAAAGAATGCAACCCTGCGCAATGAGAGAGATTTTTTTTTTGTTTCGTGCGTGTGTGTGTGTGTGTGCGAACAATTTATGAAAATTTTCGGACAATTTTTATGCATTTAATTGTATTTTTTTTGTGTGTTTAATTGATGTTTGGCAGTATAATACTCAAGGAAAAACGAGTGGCAAGGGACCCACTCTCTCCCCTCCTCCTCTCTCCACAGTGCAACAGTGAGAAAATGAGAAAAAAAAATGGCAATTGTTTTTCGCAAATTTACAGCGAATGAACACCGACACCGAATTGAGAATTACATGAAAATGGACGACACAGATGGGAAAAACAACAACAACAACTGCAGCAGCAGCAGCAGCAGCAGCAACAACTACGGTGACGCTGACGATGATGTTGATGATGACAACATGCTTGCCAGCCAGCAACAACGTTTAAAAACAGAAGCAGCGGCAGCAACAGCAGCTGCTACGCTCGAATGCACTTGAAAACAAGAAAGGAAGAAAAAAAAAAAAAACAACAAAACAAAAAAAAATATTGGTTGAATGCAATGGTGTAAATATTTCGTATTTACCGAGTGCTGGTAAAGCTTAAGCTTTTGCGATCAACTCTTCGTTTTCATAATTGTTGAATGCACACATACAATTGCAGTGGGATGGGCGAATATACACACACACTTACACATACACACACATATGTAACCACAGCGTTGAATGCTGTTAAAGTTGTGAAATAAATCAAGGATAATACCTTTTTGAATTGAAAATCGAATGGAATCGAATCGGAATTGGAATTGAAATTGTGAAGCGCGCAATTTCGTGCTTTTGTTTTTTTTTTTTATTTTCTGTATTGTATTTTATTAACGAATTGCATTGATATCAAAATTTATTTAATGTTTATTTGCTTCAATACAAATTTAAGGGTATTACAAAAAATCCAAAAAAAAAAAAAATAAATAAAAAAAATGTAAGTAAAAATCATTGCCCACAAAATCAATGAACAAAAAAAAGAAGTAGGATTTAAATTTTTAAGTTGCGGCAATTTGTCGAAATGATGTGTCAAAAGGTTCACGTAATAACTTTAAATACTGAACAAGTTGCTCTCTGCTTTATAATCCCGTTTTAAGGGGTGGTGGTGGTAGTTTACAGTAGAAAAAACCTGACACACACATGTCCTCCACGCACACATACAATAGTATGTGTGTGCGTGTGATAAATCAAACATTTGTATTTTCAATTCTTTACAATTTTTATTTCTTTTTTTTGTATTTTTTTTTCTCTTTTAAATCGTAGTCAACAACAATTCAAATGTAAATTTTTAAATTTAAACGGAAATGCGACATAATCCCATTTTGTTTGACAAAGCAAAAAAGCTGAAATGAAAAAAAAAAAAAAAAACGTTTAAGCTAGATTTCCTTAAATGAGCTCAAAATGTCCCTTTTTTTATTTATATTTTTTTTTTTTTTTTTTGAAACGGCCTTTTGGTCTAAGGCATGAAATTCGAGCTGCTGCTTTTGCTGTTTTAATGTCTATTGTTGTTTTTTTTTATTGTGTTATTGCTTCAGCTTCAACTTTAGCTCCTTCCAACTGAACAACTGCAATCCTACTTAAGACATTTCATAAGATTAAAATCACTGTCTTGTCTTTTTGTTATTGTTCTGTGTTCTTTCTAGGTATGTATGCAAGTATGTATGTAAGTATGTATGTAAGTATGTATGTTTGTGTGTATGTGTTTGTCATGAACCTTTCTCCAATGTCAAACCATTTTTAATAGCAGCATATTTCTGTTGTTGTTTCTTAATTATTTGACAGATTCTAGTCTTCTTCATTTCTTTTTTTTCTTCATTTTCAACTATTCTCTTATTTTTTATTATTATTTTTTTTTAAGTGAGACTTCATTGTGTCAAAGAAAAAAAGTTGAAGAATATTTTCAAATGCAATAAAGGAATCAATTTACTTAATTCCTCGTTTCTTTGTTCCTTTTCTCTGTTCTCTTTCACATTTTTTTTTATCTCTTATTTATTTTTTTAAATATATTTTGAAATGAAAATACGACGAACATGTAAAAGAATGAGAAATTTTCTTAATTCACATTTACATTTCGTTGCAGTTTCATTATTTAATTTCATGAAACTATGGTAAAAATATGCACCTTCCACTGACTGTAGGCGAAGTTGAAATATGTAATACCCTATAACATGCATCGACTCTATGAGTAAGGTTCATCGTGAAAGATGAAGTCAGTTAAAACTACAAAAAAAAAATCGAGTGGGAGTAAAGTCAAGTTTGTTTTTCGTTTGGGTAGAAAAGTTTTGAGCTCATAGTAGGTTTGCCATCGATGATCCATGGACTTTTGAGAAGGAAAGTAATACTACAGTGCATTAGCACGCCTACTGAGTAATGCTCTTATTGAAGATGCGTACTGCTCATTCATTCTTCTCTTCAACCTGAACTTCCTCGGTTCTTTAAAGAAACTAAGAAATTTGGAAAGGCACACAGTGGTTTGACTTCATACAAAAGATGGGCAAAAATAGAAGGAATTGTCCCATTGCCTTAAATTTTGGTATATTTAATCATTTACTATAGCTGAAAATGTCGAATTTCGTGCCAACAAAACAACATTTGCGGGAAGTTTTAATTTGACTGACTGACTGTGCTATAGACGTTAGAATGTGTCAGGTGTGGTATGCCCGTTTCAATTTTAAGATACTGATAGAGAAAATAAGAAAACTTTTGAAAATGAGGATTCATTTGCGGGTGTTGCCATACAAACTGATAAAAGTCAATAAATTAAAAAAAAATCGTTAAAAATTTCAAATCAAGTTTAAGAAGAATACTGTGCTCAGTGATCTATAGTAGAATTTCATGGGAAACATATTTTTGGAGAAGATTAACCCTTTACACCCCTTACGTATTTTTAACACATGTGGCGAAAAAGATCCATGACTTTTCCTCTCTCAAACCATTGTGGGGCGTTACATTCAATTTTTTCTTTTCTCTTTTCCCTTTTTTTTTAATTTTTCTCTATTTACTTTTTTTCTATTAAAAATTGTTCTTTTCTATCTGCCATGAAAAACTATTGCAGCAGGTTTGGTTCCAGGCCTATCTCTTTTTCATCTTTCCTTTCTTTCTTTTATAACTTGGATCTTGGGACGATATATCTAATAGGTTTTAATGCCTGACTTTTGATTCGTCACATCCTTCCTCCAAGTAAAAATAAAATCTGTGCAAAATGAAATGGTCCAGAGGACTGAGTGCTATGGAAAGCCAATAGTCGTTTCTCCTACTTCTTCATCTCACTTATTTACTCTATTTTAATTTGAATTTGCGGCCGAGCATTGTCGTGCTGAAGAATAACTTCGTCGTGTCTATTCTCATATTCTGCCCTCTTATCCCTTAATGCTCGGCTCAAATGCATCAATTGTAGTCGGTAGCGGTCGCCAGTGATCGTTTCATTCGGTTTCAACAGCTCATAATACACGACACCTTTCATTTTCATATCCCACCAAATACACAGCATGAGCTTGGATCCATGGATGTTCGGCTTTGCCGTTGATGTTGCTGCATGTTCGGGCGGTCCCCATGATTTTTAACGCTTTGGGTTATCGTAACGTATCCACTTTTCATCGCCAGTCACAATACGATGCAGAAAACCCTTTCTTTTCTGTCGTTCAATCAGCAGTTCACATGTGAAAAATCGTCGTTCGACGTCTCTCGGCTTCAATTCGTACGCCACTCGATTTCCTTGCTTTTGAATCATTCCCAATGCTTTTAATCGTTTAGAAATGGTTGATTGATCAACTCCAAAAGATTCTGCAAGTTCTTGTTGCGTTGGACATGAATCTTCTTCGAGTAATGCCTTCAATTCTTCATCTTCGAACTTTTTCGGGCCGCCTGAACGTTCCCTGTTTTCAACATCAAAATCACCACTTTTGAAACGGGCATACCACACCTGACACATTCTAACGTCTATAGCACAGTCAGTCAGTCAAATTAAAACTTCCCGCAAATATTGTTTTGTTGGCACGAAATTCGACATTTTCAGCTATAGTAAAACACTTTTGTAAAATTATGAAAATTATTTGACAGATCAATTCTTATAGTATTTTTGGCGCTCTTCGAGATAGGATTGCGAGTTTATACATTCATACTCCCAATATATCCGCTTAAAAGTTTTATGTCGCTTGTAGTTACGACAGTCGAAATCAAGCTTCCGCAAAAAGTAGTAACCTTCATGGGGGCCAAAAATTCTATTTTAGGGTTTTCCATCCCATTTTTTCTAAAACGTGGCGTGATGGGAAATTTTTGAACTCAGATTCGTGTTCAGTATAAAAAATTCATTCACAAACACTAGGAACCATTTTATTTGCAAAGCCCATGTAGGGCAGTAGTATTGGATCAGCTCCAAAGTTCTAGGAAACAATCTTAAAATGTAATTAATTCTTTAATCCATTATTGCTCAGAGAACCCCGACTCGGAAGACCTCTTCCAATGCAGTAACTGCACGAATTTTGGGAATATAAGCCAACCTCATGCGGATTCCTTATCATGGCCCGAATTTCCACTGATAATCATTTGAAAAAAATTGAGCCTCTGACTATTTTTAGTATTTTTGGTAATTGTTTTGAGGTCGGGCTCATAATCAGTAATGGCAAGCCGCTGTCAATTTTCTTCGAATGAAAACCCCCTCCCCCCGAAAAAAAATCCTGGCTACGGTCCTGGTATTGGTGTTTGCACTTCTGTAAGAAACTTTTAAGCACTCCTGGTGTAGAAAGTCCCACTAGTAGTCTACAACTACTCCTAGCAAGTTACGCTTACTCTATTGATATAAAACTCATTCTTACTATGTGAATCAGGTTGAAAACATAGTGAATCAGCGAGGAAGCTAAAAAACAACTCTGCCCTTTTTACATAGTGAAGAACAAAACAGCGAAAACAATTTCTCTTGAAATTAACACAGAGTTGTTATTTTTCGCTTTTCTCGCAGCTCCACTAAGTTTTCAGTTTTACAGTCAGCCTTTTCCTTGTTAATGTTACTCTTCTGTAATGTTATTCTCTTGTTATGTTAATTTAGCAGCTTCAAATATGTTATTAACAGTTTAACTGTCAAACATCAAATATCCAAAGTTATTCTCTCTGAAATCTCAACATTTAAAGTGAATTCAAAATTGAGATCGTTGAAAATTCATATGAAAAAAAAAGAGAGGGCGGCAATCAATCGGAGAATTCGCCTACATTATACATTAAACATTTGCTTGTCGTTAAAATATATTAAAACCTTTTAGTTAGTGAGTATTTAAATTAAATGCAAGAAAATTAAAATAATTCTACCTTCCTAAAGAAACTTATCCCTCGAGTGTAGAGTAAATGAAAAACAAAAAAAACAAAAAATGAAATCAATGTAAGATGATGATAAAGAAGTAGGAAAAAAAAGGATATTTGACACTTTTTAATGCGCTTCATTGTGTTGTTGTCATTCGTTTGTTACTGCTGCTGGTGTTGCTTCTTCTTCTTCTTCTTCTTGTTATTATTGCTGTTGGTGTTGCTGCTGCTGCTGGTGCTGCTAACGATGTTAAGCGAGGTTTCACTCTATCTATTACTTTTGCTTTCGTTCTTCTTCAACTCTTAACTCTTGTTGTTATCTCTCCTGATGTCTGTATGTCTGTCTATTTGTTTTTTTCTTATAGTGCGAGTATATATTCTCTATTGTATGCATAAAGTCTTTCCTCAGGAGCCACTTTTATTTTATTTTTTTACATTTAATTTTTTTTTTACGTTGTTGCGTGCTTTTTCATAGAATAAATTTTTTGTTGTTGAGCTTGAGCTTTTGTTCCTTACTCTGTCGTTTTTTTTTTCTTTTTTTTTATTGAATTTCTTTTATGATTTTTACTTTCTTTTTAGTGTTTCCGCGTTCTATTGTCATAAGTTTCTTTTTGTTCCTTTTCACATCTCATCTCAGATGAAACGTTTCAATTTTATTTTTTTATCCTCCCCTCTATTATTTTTTTCTTAAACAACTTTGTCTATGTTTTTCTTCTTTTTTTTTGTATATTTTTACTTTGGTTTTTGTTGTTGTTGTTTTGTTGAAAACAATAAATGATTTTTTATTGGTTTTATATTGTTCTCTGGTGATCTTGTTGATGGTTTTATTATTCAAAAGGAATGATTTCGAATTTATATAGAAACTTAACAGTTTTACCTTTAGTGTAAGGATTTTTTTAGTGAAGGGTTTTTTTATATTATTATTTACTTATAAGGAGAAGCTATGATTAATAACGATTTTTTTTTTGTTCTTTTTTTTTTTGTTATGAAAATAAGTTTAAAAAAAAGTCATGGCATATCGTCGCCTGAGAATTGATTTGGCGTATGTGTGTACAAATTCGTATACCTATACGCCAAATCAATTCTCAGGCGACGATATGTTTTTTGTATTGTAAAAATAGATTGCGTCACAAATTCATCTATTCATTTCTGGCATAGAAACTTGGTCAATGTGCTTTGAAATGTTTTTAAAATGGCGCAACGAGAACTAGAACTATTTTTATATGGTTAATTGAAGCCTTGGTCGCTACCCACTTCTTCAGAATTGATCTCTGTTTTTATCTTTCTCCAGTCTCAATCCATCCTATAAATTCTATTAATTTCAAATTATAACCTAATTTTGAATATTAAAATATTAAATTTTTACAAGTTCTTGAATCACCCGATATTTTTAACACTTTTTAGACCAAGTCTTTCTTATTCAATATATCATTAATTGATTGAAATTTTTTCTGCAGTTAAACCTTCCTAACGTTTACTTCATTATTTTCAATTCCAAGTTTTACTTAACCATATTTAATACATTGAAGCCAATTATAATTTTAAACACGTACCACCAACTCACGCCTCACACATTAAACCTAACTAAACCGAACCCTTTTTCTTTCATAATAAATGAAGAACAGCAAACGAGAGCCTCAACTCCTTTATGCTTTTTACCATTTAATCAAAGTTTCATATATTGAGGAAACGAAATTTTATGCCGCCAACTTAAAAATGCGAAATCGCTTAAGCACATTTCTCTCTTAAACCCTACAAAGGACAAGTATCCTGCCTGCCTAACTATTATACTAAAAAAAAACCTACAGCAACTACAGGAAATTACATTAAAAAGCAAAGCGAGAAATCAGCATTAAACTGCATATATATGAATTTAGCATAATGAAATCTACAATACTACACCTTCACACCTTCAAAAGAAACGTAAATCTACTACTATTTTACATAACATTTTCACCTTTGAGCATCTTCTTTTAAGTAATTCAAGTCATTTTTTTTTTTTTGTTTTCTCTCCATTTACATATTTTTTTTTTTTTTTTTCAAAAAGCGGCATGTTAATATTCTAGTATAGAGCGTTCCAGATTTTGTTTTTCACCTAACGCCTGCTGCCCACCTGCCTGCCTTTTTGTCATACCCTTTTTCATGCACAATGTTAATTACAAATTCGTATCCTTTTGTTTGTAACGCACAAAAATGTCAAAAGATGCCGACACTTTACGATTACGAGTAGTTGCTTTGACATACCTTAGAGTCCTTAGAAAAGAGTGTACAACACTTTAAAGTGCAGTGTTTTGTTTTTGGTTATGCTATGCCGCATATATACTAGTACTTGTCATTGTGTGTGTGTATGTGTGTGTGTTGCACCCTCCACCAACACGCCTACTAACGCGCTCTATTTCATTCGACAAAAATCGCAACACGTCAATGAACCCGGTAGCAAATAAAACAAATATTTTTCAAAGTGCACAGAAAACGTGAAAAAATGCTGGCTCTAAGCATTTTAGAACCATTTAGTTTCATTAAAGAGTGACAGCCGGTCTTCTGACTCAAACCCTGTAAACTTTCTTTAAATTTTTAAATCCTGCCTCAGAACAAAGAAAATGTTCAATGATTCCTTTCTTTTTGGGTCGTGGCACTGGTATTTATATTCCTAATCAGCCCACAGATGGCTCGAGAGCTTAAGAACATAATCAGGAACTAGCGCTGGAGTGTACAAACCAAAAACCAGACACTCTGAACCGAAGAACTTCTAGCATTTACCAAGCAGAAATCCTCACCATAAGGCTCTGTACACAATTCAACCTCGAGCGGGATTTTTTTTTTCCTTTTTTAAACGAGGAGTAAAAGCATTGAAAGCCGAAGGCAGTGCGAGACTTTCACCCGCTAAGCATCTCCTCTCGTCCGACGGAAAGCTTCTCTCAGAACCACTTTTAAGAATTTCGTCGGGAGGCCGTCTAAAACATTACTGGTCAATCGTCTGTTTTTTTTTTTTTGTGAGTCTGGCTCGTTACCGTCCGCTGTGGGGTAGGGTAACCGATACATTCCACGCTTAAAAACGGAACAAATTATTATAGGCGGCGGGAGTTTATCCTTCTGATTCGATCATTCTGATGAGACTCCAATTGACTTCAAATTCCCAATTGACTCCAAAGGACTTCAACTGACTCCAATTGAGTTCAAATTCCCAATTGACTCCAAAAGACTTCAAGTGACTCCAATTGACTTCAAATTCCTAATTGACTCCAAAAGACTTCAACTGACTCCAATTGACTTCAAATTCCCAATTGACTCCAAAAGACTTCAAGTGACTCCAGTTGACTTCAAATTCCCAATTGACTCCAAAAGACTTCAAGTGACTCTAATTGACTTCAAGTCCCCAATTGACTCCAAAAGACTTCAAGTGACTCCAATTGACTTCAAAATCCCAATTGACTCCAAGTGACTTCAATTGACTTCAAAATCCCAATTGACTCCAAAAGACTTCAACTGACTCCAATTGACTTCAAAATCCCAATTGACTCGAAGTGACTTCAATTGACTGCAAATTGCAATTGATTCCAAACAATTGCATTTGAGTTCAAGGTTATTCAAGTGACTCAAATTTACTTCAAAACAGTCATGATTTTGGAGTCATAAGATTTGCAGTCTCATGATTTCAAAAAAGACTGCACTCCCTTGACTCTAGAAAATACTTTTCTAAATGAATAACCAATCGGCTACTCCAAAAAATACTTCCAAATGCGGTTATTAACTGTGACTTCAAGATATTGCAATTAAATTGATTGCATTCTTTTACAGCTCTGCTACTTAGAACAGATTTAGTGGAACACTGAACATGGAACAGGAAGTTGACAACCCTGTACTTGGTAGACGAAATGAAGTAGAAGAAAGCTTCAACTCATGAGCTTATTTTGGGATCGTCTATGTCAATAGCAATGCTGTGACTGCGGTTTTTACACTTTATTCTTTTGGAGAAATATTCGCCAACTTATCGCTATCTAAAACTCGGGATCATGTTGTGCCATAATAGTAGTAAAATATGCTTAGTCCTGCCGGTATTCATGCAGAGTTGATTTTTTGGAATGCGAGTGATGACAGCCCTGTACTTGGCAGTTGTCGGAATGATGATGCTGTGATTGAACTGCGATTTTTTTAGGTTATTGTCATGTAGAAAAATTCGCAAGCCATTCGGAAATATGGTATATGTTTCAGAATCATTTAGTCTGTTGGGACTTAATGCCCTACTGTATCTAGTTAAATTGAAAGTTACGTTGAGTCTTCAGTTCATACTCTTGATCCCTGTCGTTGTGAGTTTTAACTTGGTGAATTACATTATGCATCGATTTCCCATTTTTATAATTTTCTATTCGACTTTTCCATATTTAGTTAATCGCCGCCAACGTTGTCTCCTTTCTTATCAATCCACACATTACTTTTTCGCTTCCTCAATAATCTCTACGCATGAAAATAGGTTCCGCTTTTGATTATGCGTACGAAATTAAGTAACTTTCATACACCGAAAAACTTTCCCCACTTTTTTTAAACCAGTGTTGCCCTGTCTGTCTAACTGCTGTCGAAAAATAGAAGAGTATTTCAACAAAGAGCAAATGCTCTCTGCGAGAAGATGCGGTGTGAGGTGAGGTTAAAGCGTTGTTCTGATAGCGGCTGCTGCCTTTTCACTTTGCTATGAATGTATGCGACAGATAATGCGCTTTATGCGGAAATAAGGGCGCGTAAAATCACCTTTTCAACGTCATGTTTGCGTGTTAGATATGCTTGAAAGTATGCACGAGTGTGTGTGTGTGTGTGTGTGAACAAGCTTGTCACAGGATGCCGATGCTCATGATGTTGTTGCTGATGATGGTGTGTGTGTGTGTGTATATGACACATGGTGTTTGTGTTCTTCTTCTTTTGTTGCTGTTGTTGTTGTTTGGTGACTAAAGCACTAAAGGTGTGAATTTGCTAAAAGTGCAAAAAACATTATGTGTGTATGTGTGTGTGTGTGGGTGTGTATTTTCTTCCACTGCTATTGTCGCCATTGCTACTACTTCCCTACCCTACTATTTTGATTTTCATTTTTTTTTTTTTGTCTGTGTGCTGCTACTGCTGCTACTGCTGCTGATGATGATGACAATATAGGATTAAAGCGGATTAAAAACGTAATAGAATCGTAGGAGTGAGAAAAGTAGGGTAGGTACATTTGACTGACATTACTACTACTATTACTGTTACTGCTACTACTATTATTAACATTCTGCCTGATGTAAAAACGGTGTTGTTCCACTGGTTGAGTAGTGTGAGAGAGAAAGAGAGAGAGGTAGAGCTGCTGCTGCTGCTGCTGTTGTTAGCTGCTTCTACTACCTTTTGCGGAAATTACTTTTCTTTATTAAGTGTGATATCTGTGAAAACCGTTGTCACTCACTCCCAAAAAAAAAAGAAAAAAAAAATCAAGGAGCTAAAAACCAAACTGAGCTGAAAAAAAAGTTTATAGAAATCTGCGGCAAACAACTTGCCACCACTGAAATGTAAAAATTGCAATTTTCACATTTATTGAATTTATTTCTACTTCTATTTTTCTCTCTCTCTTTTTTAACGCTTTGGCTTTGATCCTTGCCGCAGGATGCCAAAGCCTAAGCTGCTCATTATTTGTATTTGTATTCGTATACGTTTCACAACAATATTAATCAATTTAAATGCACTTTTTACTTCGTTTTACTACTTTAGAGTATGCCAAAATCAATCTTCATAAAATCCTACGAAAATGCGGATTCTTATGAAAATAGAAATAGGAAGAAAAAACATAAAAAGAGAGAGAGAGAGATTATTTTGTATTCCATCTTCTTCTGTCTGTTGCATAAATTTAATTTAAATTTGATACCATTTTTTTTTTCTTTACGATACTCTTCAATCATTAGTTTTTCCTTTTTTTTATTATAGTTGTTGTGATTTGAAATCCTTTTTACTTTGATTACTTTTTTGTGGTTTCAATATTGCATTAGTAGTGATGGACATTTTCCTTTTTTTTCTTTTTTATATTGGTACTAATTTTAATATATTATTTTGCTACTCTTGAGGAATGTAATGGAATGCAATCCATTTGAGTGTATAATTCACAAATGAATTACAATTTGCAGTTATTGAATAAAATGCATTTCGTAGTGTTTTTTTGGAGTCACCGATTGATTATTCAGTTATGATTTCAAAAATAGCACTTTTTAAAGTAACTTGAAGTCTTTTGGATTGATTTAAAGTCACTTGGAATCATTTGAAGTCACTTGAAATCACTTGAAGTCAGTTGGAGCCAAATGAAGTCAGAGGAATGCAATCTTTTTTTTTAATTCATGTGATTGTAAATCTTATGACTTCAAAATTATCATTCCTTTAAAGTCCTTTGAAATCATTTGAAGTCAATTGTAATCACTTAAAGTCACTTGGTGCCACTTGAAGTCACTTGCAATCACTTGAACTCACTTGAAGACTGTGAATTCACTTATAATCACTTACGGCCACATGGAGACAGAGGAATGCAATCATTTTTTTAATTTATGGGAATGTAACTCTTATGACTTCAAAATTATTACTTCTTGGAAAGTCTTTTAGAATCATTTAAAGTCTCTGGGATTCGCTTGAAGTCACTTGAAATCACTTGAAGTCACTTGCAGCCACATGAAGTCAGGGGAGTGCAATCTTTTTTTAAGTCATGGACATGTAAATCTTATGACTTCAAAATTATCACTCCTTAGAAGTCTTTTGGAATCATTTAAAGTCACTAGGATTCATTTAAAATCACTAGGAATCATTTGAAGTCACTTGGAATCACTTGAAGTCACTTGCAGCCACATGAAGTCAAGGGAATGCAATCTTTTTTTTAAATCATGGGAATGTAAATCTTATGACTTCAAAATGATCGCTTCTTTGAAGTCTTTTGGAATCATTTAAAGTCACTTGGAATAACTTGAAGTCGCTTGAATTCACTTAGAATTACTTGGATACACTTACAGTTACATGAAGTCAGAGGAATGAAATCTATTTTTAAGTCATAAGAATGTAAATCTTATGACTTTAAAATTATCACTTCTTTGAAGGCACTTAAAGTTTTTTGAAATCATTTAAAATTACTTGAAATCACTTTAAGTCAATTGAAGTCATTTGGAATCACTTCAAATCGCTTGAAATAACTTGAAATCATTTGAAGTCACATGAAGTCATTTAGAATTACTTGAATACACTTGCGGTAACATTAAGTCAGAGGAATGCAATCATTTTTTTAAGTCATGAGAATGTAAATCTTATGACTTCAAAATTATCACTTCTTTGAAGTCACTTGAAGTCTTTTGGAATCATTTAAATTTACTTGGAATCGTTTGAAGTCACTTGGAATCACATGAAGTCACTTGCAGCCGCTTGAAGGCAGGGAATGCAATTTTTTTTAAATTATTTTAATGTAAATCCTTTGAAGTCACTTGAAGTCTTTTGGGATAATTTAGAGTCACTTGGAAACACTTGAAGTCGCTTGAACTCACTTTTATGACGTCACTTGAAGTCTTTTGGAATCATTTAAAGTCACTTGGAATAATTTAAAGTGATTTGGAATCGCTTGAAGTCACTTGATGCCATATAAAAACAGGGGAATACAATATTGTTTTTAAATAATGGGAATGTAAATCTTTTGACTTCAAAATTAGCACTCCTTTGAAGTCGCTTGAAGTTTTTTGAAATCATTTAAAGTCACTTGGAATCATTTAAAGTCATTTCGATTCACTTGAAGTCACTTGGAATCATTTGAATACATTTGCAGCCACAAGAAGACAGGGGAATGCAGTATTTTTTTAAGCTGTGGGAATGTAAATCTTATGAGTCCAAAATTATCGCTTCTTTGAAGTCATTTGAAGTCTTTTGAAATCATTTTGGAATCACCTGAAGTCGCTTGCAATCACTACCAATCACTTGAAGTTATTTGCAGCCACATGAAGACAGGGGGATGCAGTCTCTTTTTTAAGCTATGGGAATGTAAATCTTATGACTTCAAAATTATTGCTTCTTTGAAGTCACTTGAAGTCTTTTGAAATCATTTTAGAATCACCTGAAGTCCCTTGGAATCACTAGGAATCACTTGAAGACGTTTGCAGCCACATGAAGACAGGGGAATGCTGTCTCTTTTTTAAGCTATGAGAATTCAAATCTTATGACTTCAAAATTATCGCTTCTTTGAAGTCGTTTGAAATTTAAACTTACTTGGAATCACTTGAACTCTTATTAAGTCTATAAATACTCCAGGAGTCACTTGCAGCCACATGAAGTCATCTGAAATTTGAAGCCCCTTGAAGTCTCATTGAAATTTGAAGTCTTTTTTTTATATAATTAATAAATTTATGCACTTTATGACCACATTTTCAAATTTATACCATTTTTTTCTTGTATTTCCTTTAACCTCAAGTGGAACATAAGGCATCACCAGTTCCTAATAGTTTACATATGTATAAATAATTCCTTAATCATTTTCTTTCATAAAAAATGTTATTAAATAATTAAAGTATCATTAAATAATTTTTTATTTTGTTCAATTTGCTAGTATGTGTTCTTTCATTTTGATACTTGACCGTCTTCATTTAATTTCGCTAGAACTTCATCCCCCAACACATAACCTTCTCATTCACCCCACCCTCAGTTGCAATACATACACACATACATACATACTATAGTAAGTAAGTACTTAATTGTTGGGGTACAAAATTCCTTTGTCAATATTTTCTTCTAATAAAGAAGTTTTTATATCATCCACATCTCCATCAACGTCAATTAAGCTTTTAACATTGACCAAAGCATTTAAGTGCCTACTTTACACGCACGCACACATACATACATATAAACACATTAAAATACCCATGCATACACACATACATACACACATATTCATATATGTAGTAGTTATAAAAAGTTAGTTAGAATGTAATTTCACAAGTAAGTATGAGTATGTAGTATGACATGCTTTCATATAATGATAAGAGTTCACTCTATTCCTCTACCCTGAATGCTTTTCTTATCAGCTTGAAAGCTCTTTCATCAAAATACATACATGCAAACATGCACACATACACACATAGTTGTTGAACGTATGCTGACATAAAAGATTGATTTAAATAGACTCTACTAATATAATAACGAACTAATAAGTTTTTAACAATCAATGTGAAACAGCAAGAGTAGACGTAGGTAAAAGAGCTTAAGTGAATTTGAAACAATTTAATTAGTGTTTGGATGTATGGGTGTGACAATCTTCTATTATATTCTAGTAGTTACAAATAAAATTTTGCACATTTTCTGTCAACGATTAACTCGATAGCTGTAGAAGAGTGCAAAACTTTAAACTAAGGGTAAAAATTTTCAAGTCTTAATATTTGACCTATTCCATAAATTAGATTTAATTCATCATAGGATGGCTTATCGATCAACCCAAAAAAAAGCCGTCCAGCCGCCCTTGTTTTCTTTATTACAAAATTTAAATTGGACCTCGGTTTCCTCTATTTACGATAAAGTAATTGAGTATTTTGAAGAAGTGAATTATCTGGATATTATGGTAAAATAAAAATCTAGAATACTTATTTGAAAAAGTTTCATTCACAAAAGCAGCTAAGGTTCCCGGACTTGCAGAAAATTCTTTGCTAGATGATTTTTTGGCTTCAGTCTTACGTAACCGGGTGTACAGGATTGTCGAGGACAGTCTCGGATTTCAAGTCTGATTTTGGTCCGTCCCGGATTTTTAGTCATTTGCCCCGAATTTTGAGCAAAATTTAAAAGAAATGAACAATTTACAAAAAAAAAAAAAAAATTTGTGTAAAAAATTTTCTGATTTTTGATTTTTTTTTTTTTTGAAGCGTCTCGGATTCTAGAGTAAGAATCTGGCCAGTGGGCAGTGGTCACGTTACTTTATACTATTATGAAAGTTAGGCATATTTAAGTCTATGCTCATTTTAGTTGAGGCCCAAAATCTGGCAGGGCTCGACTATCACTAAATTAAAAATTTTATAAAGCCCCTCATAGGATATATGGTGACCTGCCCTGACTCCCCTTGCTATTGAGACTTTGATTGGAATTTTAATTTTTTCTGAACACTAATTTCAAAAGTTTGATTCAACGATTTCAGTGGTATAAAATCACTTCTCTAATTGGTTCTAATTTGGTCCATCATAACTGAGTTTTCGATCAACTCAAATAAAGCCGTCCTTGTTTCTTCTACTACTAAGGCACAAATTGAATTTTATTCCTTCAAAACTTGGTTATTAAATACTCTGAAGAAGTGAAGTAGTTGGATATTACACTCGACAAAAGAAGTTGGAATTATGGGCGTACGCCAAATTTTGACTAGGGAGGGCAGATTCAATTTATTGAATGGCTTCTACACATTATTCGTATTGACGAGTAAGGTTGTAATGTGTGTTTGAGATTTCTGGGGGAAAAAGAAGGGAGGGCGAGGGAGATTTTTGGCGAAAAGGAGGAAGGAGGCGTTTGACGAAAGGGATAATGAGATAATTGTCTCTCCCATACTTACACACGCCCCTTACACACTACTCACCTCAAAGATCATGAAAATCACTAAGGCTATCTGGATTTGTTCTGGGCTTGAAAAAATCTGGATCCATTATAGTATAGACGCTCTTGTGTCTCGCCTAAATTGCTAAAAGTTATTCTTTGTATTCTTAGTAAAATTCCTAAGACTTGAATCTATTCTGTATCGGAGTATATGAATATGCCTAGCTTTCTTTTCAGGTCTGATTGAAATGGTCAATGACCCAATTTCAATGCTTTCGCTGCAGTTCTTTAGACCCAACACTAGAGTATCAAACCGATTGGGTATGTGGCCAAGTTTTTTTTAAGGTCGAAATCAAGGTAATTGATAACTGTGTCAAAATAAAAATTTTCCTAAGAAGCTGTTAGTGACCTAGAGGTCCAGACGCCTCTCAGGGCAATTTCTTCAAAGAATTTTTCCCTGATAATGTTGAAATAGTGTTTTGATACAATTTTGGGTTTGTGTATCCATAACAAACTTGTCATTCGCTGAGTTTCGACCCACTGCGGTATCACAGGCAGTAATGATTACTTGGGGAATTACAATTCCATCTACATTCCAAGGAATTGTAATTGATAATTTTTTTCAATTTCTTAATAAAGGAATTGAAAAAGTTTTAAGAAACTCAATTCCATTACAAGGAATTGGGAATTAAAATTTAAAAATTCTCGGGTACTGGAATTGAAAAATTTATTTCCATTATAATAAAAAGTATTTTGTAATTAAAAATATTTCAATTACTTACAAGAATTGAAAAAGTAATTGAATGGAAAGTAATTATTTTTTTCTTCTTTATAGTAATCTAGAATTAAATTCCCGTTTAGTTGGAATGATTACTCAAAAGTAATTAATTCCCTTTTGGTTCAATTCCTATTCAAAAAATATTGTAAAAGATTCCTCCTAAAAGTAATTGAAAGAATTTCAATTCTTCTAAGTAATTGAAATATGTGTGATTACAAAATACAATTCCCTGTAATGAAATCGAAAAATTTTTCAATTACATTACCCGGGAATTTGAAAATTTTCAATTCCCAACAATTACAATTCTTTGTAATGGAATTGAAACTTTTATCAATTTCATTTTTATTACTAAAGAGTTGAAAACAAAAAATACCAATTACAAATTCCCTCGAATTGGAATTGAGATTGTAATGTAATTGAATTTACCCAGCTCTGAGCATAGATAAGTAATAAGATTGTCTTCCTTCCAAAACCAGGGAGGAAGGACTATACAGAGGTAGGTCCTTTAGACCAATTAGCCTCATCTCGTTCCACCTGAAAACGATGGAGCGGGTAATGGTGGATAGTCTTGAGAGTACCTCATTACTATATAAGCCGCTGAGTAGATGCCAGCACGCTTATAGGGCTGACAAATCTACGGAGACTGTCCTGTGCGAATTAGTTAGGCTAGTGGAAAAGGAGCTATTTTCCGGAGGCATCGCAATGGCCACTTTCATGGACATTGAAGGTGCTTTCGATAAAATTAGCTTTGGTGCGCTACATCGAGCTCAGATCGAGCGTGGTGTCAATCCAATTATAACAACTTGGGTGGACAGCATGCTCAGGCAGAGGGCGGTTAATATGCAGTATGGTAGAGACAAAACTAGGGGTAGAGTTAGCAGAGGCTGCCCACAGGGAGATGTGCTTTCACCCACCTTGTGGAGCGCAACTGTAAACAATCTTCTAGTAAGACTGGACCGGTCAGGCATGCACAATATCGCGTATGCCGACGATATTGCGGTTGCTGTCTGCGGCAAGTTCATTGACACCATATCCGACATCATGAGCGGAGCACTCATAATAGTGGAAGAATGGTGCGGGGAACAAGGCCTCAGCATCAACGCAGGGAATTCAGACCACATACTCTTCACTCGGAAGAGAGTTGGCCAGAGTAGAGAACCTGGCCAACTCTTCTCTGCTGGAAGGTAGAGCTGGGGCAGGTATTTTCTCAGATGAGTTAAATTTGTCCGTCTATCAGGCAGAGATGCTGGGTTTAGTGCATGCACTGGACCACCTTATTGAGAATCAGGTCAATGGCAAGAGAATTGTCATTGCCCTTGACAATCAGACGGTAATTAAGTGCATGCAACGGACAGATACAACCTCTAGGTTGGCCTTGGTGTGTGTCCAAAAACTCAACTAGTGCGCACGTGTAAACGAGCTTACTTTGAGGGGACATTCAGGCATAGAGCAAAATGAAACTGCTGATCTTTTGGCTGAAAAAGGTTCAGCAGCCGACCAGAACCATGCATCGCCATGTGTGATGGATTGGTGGAAGGCCTAATTAAATCTGAACATTATAAAAGATGGAAAGATGTCACTGACTGCAGGCAAGCAAAGACGGCCGTAAAGTGGTCGTGCAGTGCGTCAGCCAAAGTCGTCGGACTAAACCGGAAGACTTTGAGCTGGCTAACAGCGCTGACTATAGGTCCCGCTCCCTTCAGGTATCACCTCAAGAAGATGAAACTTGTTGAGGATGATGCCTGTAGGTTGTGTCTGGAAACGGCGGCGCACTTACTGTGCCAATGCCCCGCGTTGGCGATCAGAAGGTTGGCAATCTTGGGTCATCGATACGTTGATGAATCTAAGATTGGCCACCTGGCCTATAAGGATATGCTCGCGTTCACGCAGGATGCCGATACTCGGAGCATGCTCGTTTACGAGTGCTTACGAAAAGGAACCCAGCTGGGTCTAATTCGGCTAATCCACGAACTAATAATAATAAACAATAAGATTGCCTGACTGAATGATGAACTAACTAGAAAGAGTACATCGATGGATATAGGCCCCGATTGTTTTTGCAAATTTAACTACAAAATCAATCGTTGTGAAGGAAAGGAGAAGAGGGGGGGGGGGGGGGGTGCAAGGAAGGAAGATGAAATGTCTAACATATTGGGAGCTTAGTCTAGGCCTTAGACAAGATGTAGAGTTTTTAATTATATTTCACTGCTATTTTACTACAACTATAACTAATATTCCTAAAAAGTCCGGAATGATTTATCTATTTTTCATTATTCGCTCTTGGACTTATTGAGAACGGACCTTTATTAGACCCGTTAACTTGTAAGTTACTTCAAAATTTATATATATTATATATTTTTTGGTTTGAGAGTTATTTCGGGAATTATTCTATGGGGTTTCGCTGTCTTTGTAGGTTAGGTTAGGTTGGAGTGACTGTCGAGAGACACACTTAGGCCTGAACGACCCATTGTGATACCACATAATTGGACCTACAGTTTAACGCCGATTCCGAACGGCGGTGTGGCAATTTTTTATCGGCTTGGTGGTTTTGCCACTACCAACCAAAGTTTGCACTTGTACACTATCTTATAATTCTCATACACTTCATATTGATAGTGAATATAAGAAAGTTATGAAAATTAACCGCCAGACGAAGACGGGAATCGAACCCGAACCTCCCATATGAAAGTCTAGTGCACTATCCACTAGGCTATCGAGGTCGTCCTGTCTTTGTAACTTTTTCAATTTTTCTTGAGAGATACTTGATTGGGAGTTATTTCATATAGTAGGATCACAAGGTTTATGATGCCGCCATTACTGATGTAACCACATTCGTTGGTAAATGAACTTATTCGCCTGTCGAAGATGTGCTACAACGCAATTCCAATATATAAACTAGAGCTGCCCACAATAGTATGAAAAAAAAATTTGAAAAATTTCCTGTACACTTAAAATTTGGGGACATTCGAACCTACGCAATTGGCGTGGCTCTGGTTGGTGCTGAAAAATTGCTCATCAACTCATTTTTTCCAAGCATTTTATATATATTTTCTATATAATTCGAGTATGCTGATTCTAACTACGTTGACAGAATTTTTCTAAGACGTCTCGTTTTAAAATCAAAAATATTTTTACATTTTTTAAGCAGTCAATATGAGAAAATCTTTTGAAAATCAAAAAAAAAAAACAAAATCAAAAAAAAAAAAAAAAAAAACTGTTACCCCCTCCCCCCTACAATGTACTTAATTGTAGAATATCTATTTTTGTCTATATCTCATTTAGTTTTCGAGATTTACGCAAATTTATAAAGTTAAAAATTTTGGATCAATTTTCAAAAAAAAAAATTTCAAAATTTAACCAAAATTCTGAATTGAGATTGAAGATTCACTTAATTGTAGAATATCTATTTTTGTCTATATCTCATTTAGTTTTCGAGATTTACGCAAATTTATAAAGTTAAAAATTTTGAAACAATTTTCAAAAAAAAAAAATTTTTCAAAATTTAACAAAAATTCTGAATTGAGATTAAAGATTCAAAAATTAGAAAACTCACAGAAAAATTAAAAATAAATCAAAGAAATTTTCCCGTTTTTGGGCTCCCCTAATATTCGTAAAATTTTTTCTTCTGCTTTGCAAATCATGCGCTTATCCATTGCTACTTTTAATATGTAGTAAGAAATTGCCATGCCACATTGTGCCCCAACATCGTTCATTCATTCAATATTGATTTTGCAATATGAAAAAATAACATCATTCAAATACATTCATTCAAAAAAAAAAAGTAGCAGAAAAAGTTATAAGTATTCATGTATGTGTGTGTTTGTGTGTGTGTGTGTGTAGAAAGAACCATAATGAAAATTCCATTAAACTCACACATGAGAGACACATTTTCATTTTCATTTACATCATCATTTCAATCAACTTCATCATCATCAACAACATCAACATCATCAAAATTAAGCAGCAACAACAAAAACAGCCAGAACAGCAACAACAACAACAACAACAATACCATCAACCGCAATATGTGCCAAAATAAACAATGTTCAATGTTCACAGAAAAATAGCCAGTAAAACAAAAAAAAAAAAACTTTTTATTTAACATTTTGAGCGCTCAAAATTAAATTTGGAAATAGTGGCAAATTGTTGGAAAATGAAAAAAAAAATTTTTTGTACTTGCAATTTCCTATGAGAAATAACCATGGAGCACTTCAATAACACTACTAGAAAGTGCTATATACATATGTGTGTGTGAGTGTGTATCTGTGTGTGTGTGTGTGTGTGTATGTGATGTTGTAAAAGAAATAAAAGAAATTTTAATTAGTTTGTGAAATATCGTATATAATCATTGCACATTCTGGTGGTGTATGGACAAAAAAAAAGGAAAGAGAAATATAAAAATCAACAAACCACAATTAAAAATTGAGCACACACTCATTGGAAAAATTGTTAGCGATAAAATTGAAATTGCACAAGACCCAGAGACACACACACACACACACACATACACAGCCACAGTCGGAGACACAGACAGACAATCACGACAATCATGATATGAGTGAAATTAGTGATGAGATTTAGTTACTGGTTGTTGTTGTTGTTCCTATTGCTGGAGACACAACTCTACTACACCACTACACAGCCGAGGCATCCTTTCTAGCTCAAAAATTTTTCGCCAATAAAATTTCATTACAAACATTACATATAGCTAGCTAGCTAGCTATTCGTACATATATATGCATGTTGGCAACATGGTGCAATGCAACAGCAACAACAACAACAACAACAACAGAGTGCCAGTGGTGGTGATGGTGGCAACGTTGTGTGGTATTTGTCAAATTATTATATTGCTAGTTTTTTTGATATTCCAGAAACGTTTGCGTTTGTGTCTCCCTCCTACCAAATTTGTGGCATGTGCATTAGACTGGATCGAAATACAGGCGACTTTTGTAATCCCCCTCATGGGAACGCTTTTTGAGAAGAGGCGGTAAATACAAGAAGTCTGACATAATTTTTTTTTTTTTTTTTTTAATTTTTAGTTTTATAAAATTTTTATTAAATTTTACTCTGGAGCCCCCTTTAAAATATTTTTGAGCTCAAAATAGAAATCAAAAATGAGTTCCTTAGGCAAGAAAAAAAAAAAACTGTAGTGTAGAAAATTTTAACAAAATCCGCCGGTTCATAAATGGCGCTCCGAGTACAAGGGAAAACCTCACTTTTCCTGATTTTGCTGTGGAGGTCCGATTGGAATATATTTTAGATTAAAATACAGACAAAAATGAGTTTTCTGGCTTAAAAAATCCTAGTGTGCAAAATTTCAACGAAATTGGTTGGCCACTAGATGGCGCTTTAGTACAAAGAAAATTTAGAATTTTTCTTAATTTTTGTAATCTTTGCTCCGGGGGGGACTTGGAATATTTTTTAGATACAAATACAGACCAAAAATAAATTCCTTTGAAGAAAAAACTCTGGTGCACAACATTTCAACTTAACCGGTTGGACCATAGATGGCGCTTCAGTACAAGAAAAATTTTAAGTTTTCCTTGTCTTAGGTTAGGTTGGAGTGGCTGTCGAGAGACACACTTAGGCCTGAACGGCCCATTGTGATACCACATAGTTGGACCTACAGTTTAACGCCGATTCCGAACGGCGGTGTGGCAATTTTTTATCGGCTTGGTGGTTTTGCCATTACCAACCAATCTGTGTACTTGTACATTATCTTATAATTCTCATACACTTCATATTGATAGTGAATATAAGAAAGTAATGAAAATTAACCACCAGACGAAGACGGGAATCGAACCCGAACCTCCCAGATGAAAGTCTAGTGCACTATCCACTAGGCTATCGAGGTCGTTCCTTGTCTTAGTTTTATAAAATTTTTACTAAAGTTTACTCCGACGCTTCTTTGGAATATTTTTTGGATCAAAATGGTAGCCAAAAATATGTTCCTTAGCAAAAAAAAAAAAAAACTCAATTGGCCCATAGATGGCGCACAAGTACAAGGAAAAATTCCATTTTCCCCTAATTTTGCTGCAGAGCCCAAATTGGAATATATTTTAGAATAAAATAGAGCCCAACAATCAATTTTCAAGGCCAAAAAACCCTATTGTGCAAAATTTCAACACAATCGATGGGTCCATAGATGGCGCTTCAGTACAGAGAAAATAATTAATTTTCATCAATTTTTCTAATCTTAGCTTCGGAGGACCCTCCAGAATATTTTTTATATCCAAATAGAGACCAAAAATAAATTAGTTTGCAAAAAAAAAAGAAACTGGTGCACAAAATTTCAACAAAATCGCCCGGTTCATAGATGGCGCTCTTGCACAAAACTATTACTAATTTTTGCTCCGGCGCCCTTTGAAATATTTTTTGGATGAAAATGTGAGCTAAAAATAGGTTCCTTGGTAAAAAAAAAAACAACTCTACCGGCCCATAGATGGCGCTCCAGCATAAGGAAAAATTCAACTTTTCTCTGATTTGCTGCGGAACTCCCATTGGTATATAATTTGGATAAAATTAGAGACCAAAAATGAGTTTTCTGGATTAAAAATGCCTGATGTGCAAAATTTCAACAAAATCGGAAAGCCCATAGATGGCGCTTCAGTACGAAGAGAAATTTCAATCCTTGATTTAGTTGCAGAATCCACATTGCAGTATATTTTACATTATAATAGAGGCCAACAATCAACTTTTTGTGGTATTTTTTTGTATCAAAATAGGAGCCAAAAATAGGTTGGTAAAAAAAAAACTACCGGCCCATAGATGGCGCTCCAGTACAAGGAAAAATTCAATTTTTCTCTAATTTTGCTGTGGAGTCTCTTTTGAATTATATTTTGGTATAATAGAAGCCAAAAAAGAATTTTCTGTTTTAAAAATCTCTGATGTGCAAAATTTCAACAATCGTCGGTCAATAGATGGCGGCCTAGTACAAGGAAAAATTCAATTTTGCTCAATTTGTTTAACCTTTGCTCCAGAGCACTTTTTGTTATATTTTTTAACTAAAAATTGGCCCAAAAATAGATTTCTTGGCACAGAAAATCCTGTTGCAGAAAATTTCAATAAAATCAATTCAATAAAATCTATAGATGGAGCTATAGTTTTTACCACGTGATTTTGTTGAAATTTTGAGTGTACGGATTTTTTGGGCCAAAAAACTCATTTTTGACAATTATTTTTATTTAAAAAATATTCCAAAGAGGGCTCCGGAGTAAAGGTTAGAAAAATTAGAGAAAATTTGAATTTTATCTTGTATCGGAGCGGCATCTATGGATCTCCCGATTTTGTTGAAATTTTGTGCAGTAGAGTTTTGTGGCCAAGGAAACTATTTTTGGCCTCTATTTTGATCCAAAAAAATACCCAAAAGGGGGGGTTTCGGAGCAAAAATTAGTAAGCATTTTATAAAACTAAAAATGAGGAGGGGAGAGGGGGGAGAAGGAGCTACGATTTTTCTAAAAAAAAAAACCGGCGTCATGAATACGGATTGCAAATTCGACCCACTCTAATGCACATATGCTGTGCAATTCAATTGCAAATAATTCTTCAAATCTACGTATGTATGTGTGTGTGTGTGTTGTTGTTGTCTTCCTTGTTTGATTTTGTGAATGCGAATGTATATTCATCTATAAAAATAACATTTTTCGTCTTGTTGTGACATTAATGAAGTAAATGCACATACATATATCGGTCTATCTATCTGTCTGTCTGTGTGTCTGTCTGTTATGGCAAATAATTGCGCGAATACGATTGCAAACGCATTTGATGTGTAGTTGATGTGTTCGAAGTTGCAAGTCACAGTCATCGTTGTGATTTTTTCCTTCAAATTCGAGTAATATTTTTCACTAATGCTGTTGCGACATTGTGACCTAAAAGTTGTATGATTTTTTTTTTTTTTTTTAGAAAATTAGTGTACTTACACACTTGTCAATAATATTTTAATTAGTTGAGAATAAAAAAAAAAAAATATCCATCTGAGCCAATCTCAGAGGAAAGGGTCCAGAACTTATGGTATTTGAAGAATTCAAATTCTGGCTAAGTTATAAAAAAGTAAAGTTTAATTTCCACCTGAACTAAAAGCGCTAAAGTATTGATACTTTTATAATACACATGAGAATCAGGAAAATAAAGAATAAAAAAAAATGTTTTTTGTACAATTGTACTTATTTGGTACAATTGTACTTTTTGGTACGATTGTACTTTTTACTTTGATAATATATATGAGAATCAGGAATATAAAGAATATAAAAAAAATTTTTTTTGTACAATTGTACTTATTTGGTACAATTGTACTTTTTGATACGATTGTACTTTTTACTTTGATATATAATACATATGAGAATCAGGAATATAAAGAATATAAAAAATTATGTGTTCTACAGGCACTCACAGTAGAAGTGAAATTTTGCAGTTTATTTGAAACTGATTAGAAAACATTTAAAACAAATTCTCTTGAGGTTTTTGCAGTATTCTTTTCTCTATTTTGTTGTTGCTTTTCTTTTGTTGACACTCTCTACACTTATCGGTACAAACACTACGTAGTATTCATATATAACACAAGAGAAAAGTACCGCCATATGCAATCAAGCAGATGTAACTTCGTTGGCTCTCTCAATGCATGTAGCCGACTAACAACTGCATAATTTCGTTTCTTACTGGTTTCGTGTGAGTTGTTGTTGAAGCTTTTGCACTCATCCTCTTTCTATTTTCTTAAGCTTTTTTTCTGTTGATACTCTATACACTAATCGGCTCAAACACGATGTAGTACACGGATATAACATATGAAAGGAAAGCATCTATATGGAATCAAGCTCTCTCACTAAAGCACTTGAGATAAAACTGCGAGAAGTCGCCTCTTTGCATGATTGTATGTAGCCGATCACCATATGACCTCATTCGCTAAACACTAACAACAGTATAACTTTGTTTCTTATTAGTTTCGTATTTAATGCAGTAACAATTCATTTCCGTTGCGAAATTTTCGATTTACTTTCGCTAAAGAAGTTTCACTTCAAAAATGTTTTTTGTACCATTCTACTGTTTTGGTACAATTGTACTTTTTGGTACTTTTCTGATACAATTGTACTTTTTTGGTACAACAGCAGTTTCCATTCAAAATACAGTACTGCGTATATTTTTTACTGAGGTAAGTTTTTTTTATTGCCTTAAGTCGTCAGCGGACTTAGCACAATTTTGGTACAATTGTACTTTTTGGTACTTTTCTGATACAATTGTACTTTTTTGGTACAACAGCAGTTTCCATTCAAAATACAGTACTGCATATATTTTTTTACCGAGGTAATTTTTTTTTATTGCTTTAAGACGTTTGAGGTTGAGAGACTCTAGGCCTTTCTTCTTCCCATTTTTCCTCTCACATATCTTTGCTGTCTTTCTACTCTCTTTTACTGGCTCTATCTCGGGTATAGTGCAATGGTCTTTGAGACTGAATGCTTTGGTTTAGTCCAGCCCACCTTCAACTCTAACTCTAAACTAAATATAAATAATCTACTTGAACTTCTTTCACCTAATGAATGAGTGCTGGTCCCAGCTGCTTCAGTTTCGATTCCTAGTGTAGAAAAATTGCAACTTTAATAGAAAATTGACCAAATTCATAGATTCCTTAGCAAGAATAGAAATTTAAACTTCATTACAATTTCTTATGATAATTGAGCTAAACTAAAATGATTTTCTATCCGCAATTCCGGAATTAGATAGTAATTTTCAGATTGTTTCAGTATTTTGCCTTATGCACGCTTCAATTCATACCAAATTGGCAGCACTTTTTTTCTCCATAGTGTAACGAGACTCAATCATTGAAAATGTATGAGCGTGTTTGTGTGTCTGTGACTTGCTGCTGTTGCTGTCGCTGATGTTGTCACTGATTTGTGACATAGCGTCTAGCGTTATGGCTCATACTCGTACAACGAAATAGGAATAGAAGGAAATTCATATGCTTTGACAATCGAATCGAATGAATGAAGTTCCCAATTAGATTGTCAAAATGTGTTGCTGTCTAGTGTTGTTGTTGCTGTTGTTGCTTCTCCTGGCTTCTGCTGGTGATGGCTCAACAGCAGCACAGCTTCTTAACGATTTCAACATACAGATTATTCGGAAAGACATCAAAAGCATTTGAAAAAACAAACAAAAATTACACGAACGTGCTTTTTAAGGGAAAACTTTTCCAAGTATTATTTTCTTGTTACTGTTGCAAAGGAATTTTTCTTTTTTTGTATTTGCCGCATATTTTGCTAGCGTCTTCTTTAGAGCAGCAACTGTGTGACTCAATTTAGAAACAACCAAACTAAAAAAAAACAAAAAAGGGAAAAAGGGGAGGGCTAATTTTCAAATTCTCTCACGGTTGCGCTTATAAATTCCATTTCCTCATGAATTCGTTGTAAAAAGCGAAAAGAAAAAAACTTCAAATTCAACTTGAAAATTGTCATGTCATTTTTCCAAATATGTACACGAACTTTAATAAAATTTTCGCTTCCCTCCTTTTCTCTTCTATTTGCAGGTGTCTCTGCCGAGGTTTACTACGTGCGCGACGGTCATGTCAATAATTATGCGCTCAACTTTATTGTACCGGTGCCAGCGAACGTGCGCGACATTACATTCACGTGGCAAAGTTTGGCAGGTCGCCCGCTGCCGTACAGCATAAATGTGGTTACCTCGGATCAGGCGCTCCTGCCTCGTCCGATGATGAACATTTCGCAAATCGGCGAGATTCCCACTAGCACGCAAACATTTTCGATAGGTCTCAAATGTTCGGGCATACGGGCAGCTGAGGTCGATGTCACCATTTCCATTGAAGTGATATTGAATCGTGCACTCAATAATGTGACACATTTAGTATTTCGTCGGAAGAAAATTTGCCTACTCGCCGAACCAGATGATAATAGCTTAGATGATCCGTTGCTACTTGAAACTGTAGTGCCACCACCCACTGGTCTAATTACTTTAATTGTGGGTAGCATTTTAGCATTGGCTTTGGTTTTAATACTTTTGCTGACGGCTTATTGTGTGCGCGGTTCCGCGAAACGTCAGAATCATGGACAACCAATGCGTACCTCCAGTTTTCAACGTCTCAATACAAATCCACCGTGTCAACAACAACAACAACAACCTGCTGCATATATTACACCCTCGATTATTGCTCCCATACACAGTACATTGCCGCGAAAAATCGAACCGCAACAGCCGGAAGAATTACATCGTCGCATTTCGGAACTCACTGTGGAACGTTGTCGTGTTCGGCTTTCTAGCTTGCTGCAGGAAGGAACTTTCGGGCGTGTCTATCGTGGCACTTATAATGATAATCAGGATGTGCTCGTCAAGACTGTGGCACAGCATGCTAGTCAAATGCAAGTCTCGCTGCTATTGCAAGAGGGTATGTCGCTGTATGGTGCTTCACATCCGGGTATATTGTCGGTGCTCGGTGTTTCAATTGAGGATCATACCACTCCATTTGTGCTGTATCCGGCTATAAATAATACTCGTAATTTGAAAATGTTTCTGCTGGATCCGTCGTGTGCACGCACCATTACCACAATTCAAACTGTCATGATGTCCTCGCAGTTGGCTACGGCCTTGGGCCATTTACACAGTCATGGTGTAGTCCATAGGGATATTGCAACCAGAAATTGTGTGTAAGTATTTCATAAATTTAGTTATATACTTTGAAACAGACACAGAGCGAAAAGTCTACGTAAAAATTTTTTTTTAGAGTGATAGAATTTTCGATAGGGATAACTGTAAAACCAGCCGTCAGACTTTGACTTTTTTGTTCAGTATGGTTTGGCAAATTATCATCCAAAAGTTTGCGCTTGAAAAACTGTAAAAAATCGCGATCTGTGCGCGAAACTCACAGTGCACTTCGCTCACTTTACTGTGCGCATTTTCGCCCATCTGAGCAGCTTTTACGCAGAACTATGAATCGATTCATGTCTTCGTTTACTCTTTTGGATAACATTCATCCAGAGCGAACACTCATACTGTGCGTAGACCCGAAGCTGTCGCTACGATGCACGTCAATGTAATCGAAGATCTAAATCTGTCGATTCGACGTCGGGCGCAAGAAATAAATTTTTGCCCGTCCATTACGTGGATAATTTTGCGGAAAGATCTTGATCTACAGCCATATACGATTCAATTGATCCACAAACTCGAACCAGGTGATCATCCGAGACGGCGTGAGTTTGCGGATTGAGCTTTAAATCGCCTCGAAGCCGACTCTCTGTTTTACCGCAAACTCAACTTCAGCTATGAGGCGCATTTTTGACTAGAATAGTACGTGAATAATCAAACTTGCGCTATTAGGGTCTATGAAAATCCGTTGGAGATTTTAGATACTCCATTGTATCCGCTCAGGGTGACGTTTTGGCACAGTTTACATGCCGAAAGGATCATCGGACTGTACTTTTTCAAAAATGAGTCCGGCGCCAATGTCACGGTCGATGAGGCGCGCTATTAAGAAATGTTGGACGGTTTATTTTTGCTTGATGTCACTACCCATGATTTGGAGAACCATTGGTTCCAAAGGACGGCGCTACGTGCCACTCAACATCTCAAACAATCGACGTATTAAAGGAAATGTTCGATGGTCGCATTTTGTCGGAAAATGGCAACGCCGACTGGCGGCCGCCTTAATGCGATGTGACAACGCTGGATTATTTCCTTTGGGACCACGTAAAGGCACTTGTCTATGCTAATAAGCCAGCAACAATTGAGTACCTAGAGCACAATCTTCCACGCCCAAATATACAGCCCAATGTTCTTGAGCGGGTAGTGAAAAACTGGACTGAAGCCCCATTTAGAATGGAGCGAGAACGCGAGGCGATGTTCGAAAGCGTCACGTCGGCAAATTTTCATTCAATGTGTTTCAATGTGTACAATACAATGAAGCGAGGCGAGCTCTCGTCTCGCCAGTGAATTTCAAAAATTTGAAAAAAACTCGCGAGCGAGACGCGATGTATCAACATCGCGTCTCGTGTAGAGCTGCCAGATGTTGAAATGAAATAAAATATAAAGTATATTAGTAGAAAACATTAGCAATTATTGAACCAGTAAATAATCTTTTTTATTAAATTTTGCTGAAAATAACTTGATTTTAAAATATATACACAATTTTTGACAATGAATAGTGGCAACTCTTAATAAAGTAACCACACTTTAAACAGCTGTTTCATATTAATCGTGCCTCGCCGTTGCCGAAATCAACTTCGAAACTCGCCTCGCGTTCTCGCTCCATTGTAAATGGGGCTTGATTGACTGGCTTTCTTGAAACGTAGCCATATGCCAGAAATCATTTTTAAACATTAAATGCCACGAAATTTGTGAGCTAATAAAACCTTTAAGCATGAATTTTCTGCAAGCTTTCATTTAAAATTTATTTCCTGTAAAGTTTATTCATGAATTATCTGAAATTCATTTCCGAAAATAGTTGAATCAAATTGTAACTTCTAAAATTTAGATTTCATGTCAAATTTTACTTAAGTGTAGCTAGCTAGCTTACTAGTATTCGCAAAACAATAAATTTCTTACTCACATCTGACTCATGACTCATTTAATTTCCTTCTTTTTTTTTTGCAGAATCGATGAACAATTACGCGTTAAATTATCCGATAGTTCATTGTCACGTGATCTATTTCCAGCCGATTATAATTGTTTGGGTGACAGTGAAAATCGCCCAGTCAAATGGATGTCTTTGGAAGCTCTTCAGCATAAGCAATTCTCTGAAGCAAGTGATTCATGGGCTTTCGGTGTACTCATGTGGGAATTGTGCACATATGCTAAGCAGCCTTATGCCGAAGTGGATCCATTTGAAATGGAGCATTATCTGAAGGATGGTTATCGATTGGCACAGCCGTTTAATTGTCCCGATGAATTGTAAGTATTGAGATATTTGTCATATTATAATTTCACTGCATTTGGATTATACTTTCGGAATGTAAAAAACGTGGTATTGGATGAGGGAATCAGCCCGAGAAGCTGCTATGTTTTCATTCGCTTGACTAAGTCAGTGCGATGTGTAGATCATGCGGCTCATGGTCCCTCTCTTCGATACACGTCGTATACGGATATTTGGTCACAGATCTTTCGAAGTATCTTACTCTCGAATGCTTCCGAAAGCCTTTTTTTTATAATTGGTTGCCATCATTCACGTCGCAGCGCCGTAAATTAAGACGGAAAGGATGAGAGACTTTGAGAGTATTTTGTAAACCCTGCGCTTGATCTTAAGGTTGGAATTTTTGTTATGATTGTTTGATACTGGATCTCAGATATACAAAATCCTTGACGATATCGAATTGGTAATTGTCATTGTTGTAACATTTTGTCCAAACTCTTTGTTAGTTTCGTCCTCGTTCACTGCCAAACCCATTCGACGAAACACTTTTTCCAAAGTGGAGAATGCCGCGTTGACTGCTCGCACGTTGAGGTCAATAATGCCAAAGTCAAAACAGCAAAAGATAGCTCCAGAGATGTCGATGTTGGCAGCTCAAATTAATTTCTCCAGCATAAGTTTCAAGAAGTCGCCCCTATCGTGCGAAAAATCATCTTGTCTCAAACCTTCTTTAGTGTCAAATACCGTGTATAGGTCGGTTCCAATTTTCACGACGCTGATGGAGTCGGTCCGAATCATTTTCAAAATTCAAATAAGCTTCGCAAAAATACCAAAATCAGATATTGCGGCATACAACAAATCCCTAATCATACTGCCAAATGGGGCTCTGTAATCGGCCAATGGATGGAGGGTATCAATCTGTTTTTCTCTCGTCTTTTTCAGGATTTGGCTTAAATTCAATGGTTGACTTACCGCGTCTCAAGTCATACTGATAAGGTTCAATCAGTTTGTCGACGATTGGCTTCAGTTTTTCACACAATATATGCTCTATAGAACTTTGCATACGATATTATGAAGATTTATCACACGATAGTAGGCTGAAATCGTTCGACTGCCTATCTTGTAGCTTGGGCAGAGAACACTAAGGTTATAAACAGGGGCAATTTTTTTATTCGACCATGTTCTTCTTCACCTCCGGTCTTAACCCCTAACAGTACAAGGCCCTAAAAACCTCTGAGTTGCTTACTCAGGCAGATTCGTTTACTCAAGAATTTATCGGTCACCATTTCTAATTTTTAATTTGGATTCAACGACCCCGAAAATCCCCGAATAAGTATTTTCAGCCAGGTTCGTTTACTCAAAAAATTTTTGGTCGCTATTTTGAAGCTGCAATATTGAATTTTTAAATTTTGATCAAAAATTCGGATTGAGCAACCTTAAATTTTTTTTTTAGATGCTGCTATAGCGGTCACGACGTTAAGTGGCATGCATTTTTTTTTTGCCCCTATAGAGGTCAATCACAGTGAAAAGGTTAAGCAACCCAGTAGACAGGCAATTAGGTGCATTAACGTCTTTGCGGAACAACTTCCCCAGTGGAGGGATTCTTGCCGTCATTGTCAGTCAGCAGCTGTGAGAAGTGTTTCTTCCATAACCCCACCATACCCTGCTTATCTGTCGGTAGACTTCGTCCTGGCAAGAAGAAACGTCGGTCTTCAAACCATTAATCAGGCATTTTATTTAGTAATATTAGCTAAACAAAATAAACCAGAAGAACATAAACCCTGAGCAATTATTAATTTGTAAGAACCACAAATTCCCCAATAAGTTAAAGTTATTAAGCCTGCTAAAACAATTCCTATATGAGCAACTAGTAGAATTTTCGGGCCTCGTTGCTATTATCGAACCTTTCGATATTTTTCTTGCGCATGAACAGAGAATTCTTTTCCCTCCGCAACTCTTAGTATCGCTTCTTAGCACCTCGCTTTGCAACTGCGTTTTCTTTGCTACAGTAGCCTCACGACACTCTAGATCAAACCACTGATTTATTCATCGATGGCCATACCGGAAAAATCTAATTTAAAATTGAGATATCTTACTAACTTTTTTTTTTAATTATACAAATATTTTATTCCTAAGTCTCCGAAACATTCCTATGATGCAGTTTTTAAAAAAAAAACCTTTCTTTTCTCCATTTTTTTTTTTCTCTTTTCATCCACAGATTCACAATTATGGCTTACTGCTGGGCTCTGTTACCCGCTGAGCGACCGACCTTTGCTCAATTGCACGCATGTCTATCCGATTTCTATGCGCAAATTACACGCTACGTGTAAAACTGTCAATTTATACTTCCGATTCTTCCCAACTTCCGTAGTTAGTTAAAAATTGTTAAACTGCCAAATTTATATTTACATAACAATATACACAAATACATAAACACAAACAAACAAACACATACACACACAGATACAAACATACGTAGATTATAGATTAAGTCAATGTTAATGTAAGAAGTTTTCGCATTAAGTGAACGAACAAAGGAGAGAGCAAATGATGCGCTCAGAGAAAAACTGAAGCTTAAAATTTGCTAGACGAATGGAGACTTCGTTTTGGTGATAAAGCCAAAATGGAGTCTCGTTCTTCTTTGTCTATTCGATTTTGTATTTGTGCGTAAGTTACAACTCTTCGTGCGTAATCGGCTATTTCGCTGTAGTCGGCAAGTAACAGCAACAACTCTCTCCTCTAGTGAATTTCAGTCTTCACTTTTCCTCTGAGCACGTCAAATTTAATACTTAAATAAATTAATTTTAATTATTTTGTAAATTCTTCGTTTGTGTGTTTTATTTTTAATTATAAAACTTTATAAAAAGTTTTTTTAGTTTGAAGGAGCAAAGCATTTTCTTATATATGAATTAAAGTTAAATAAATAAAGGATTTTTATTATATAATGTAGTATATTAAAATATTTATATTGTATATCTTTAATGCTTTAATTAATGTTTTCATAGTGATAATTAAAGTTTAATGCATTTTTGCAAATTAATCAATTAAGAAATTATACAATTATATAACGTACATAAATACGAATATAAATGTAGGTTATTCATTAATTTTTATAGTAATATTCAAATGTTTATAAAATTCTTCACTTATTTTGTGAAGTAAATTACACACAACATACGACAATTTCAATAAACCAATTAAATAATTACATCAAAATTTGCCTTCTTTTTTTAAATGAAAAATTTTGCAACGGGAAATCGCGTTTTTGTTGCACTCATTTGAAACTAATAAGAAACGAAGTTGTTAGTGTTTAGCGAACGAGAACTTATGGGGATCGACTACATGCAAACAAGCAGAGAGGCGACTTTTCGCAGTTTTATCTCATGTTCTTAAGTGAGAGAGCTTGATTTTATATAGCGGAACTTTCCTTTCATGTGTTATATGTATACGTGTACTACGTCGTGTTTGTGCAAATAAGTGTAAAGAGTATCAACAGAAAAAACGCTTTAGAACATAGGAAGAGAGAGAGTGCAAAAACTTCAGCAGAACTGTCGCGTGAAAAATCCCGTTTTCGTTGTAGTCATACGAAACCAATAAGAAATGAAGTTATGCAGTTGATATTCTCCTATATACAATCAAGCAGAGTGTCGACTTCTCGCATACCCGAGAGACGTCGTTCTCTGATTGCATATAGCTGAACTTTACTCTTATGTGTTATATATGTACGTGTACTACTTCATGTTTGTGCGGTTAAGTAAAGAGAGTATCAACAGAAAAAAAGCAACAAACACAAAATAGAAATAAGAAGACTGTAAAAACTTTAACAGAATATGTTAATAAAAGCTTTTTTATAATTTTAAAATAAACAACAAAGTTTCACTGCTAACGTGAGTAATCTGCACATGAATACAGATATAGGCTTCGAAAATTCGTGAAAACTTCTGTATTTATTTAATAAAATAAGTATAAAAAGAAATTCTGGTAGCAATATTCCCCATGAAATCCCTCAGCATTACGTCAGTTTTCAAATTTATAGGTTATTTTATTCCATAAATCTGACATAGGAGATTGAGAGGAGTGTAGAGCTCTCTGAGAGTAGCAGAGAGTTGCTATTTATGGGCGGGGATTATGTTTGCAATTTTGTGAGCAAAATATTTCTATTATTGAGAGAAACAAAAATGTCTAATAAGATGGGCGGGCTTAAAATCTTAGAGAAATTGCGCTCTCACTTTTTTGATATTTTTTCTTTGTTTACCTCACATATAAAAGAAAATACAACCGTTTAGTTTCAGGTTATTGAGTTTTTTACATTGAAATCAGAAGAAGCCTATAGCTCAGGGGATAACATGAAGAACTTGGAGTCTGGAGATTGAGGGTTCGAACCTCAGCCGTGTTGAGTTTCAATTATTTAAAAAAATATAAAATTTAAATGGATTTGATTTTAATGAGCAAAATGGACAAATAATTTATAATTAATACTATGGACTCTGAGAGTAGCACACAAAACTCTAAATCGAGAGTCGAGAGTTTGAATGCCTGTGATGATGATGAACACTTTAAAATTGTTGTTTTTTTTTATATATATATATATTTTATGAAGCGTGTAATGCTAGCATACGAAATTTTTGATATTTTTTTATTAAATATATATTAAATTATGGTTTTTGGGCATTGCAAAGTTGGTTTAAAACCATTTAAAAGCCTATTTCATGAGATAAATTCCATGTTAATTCATTTATTCCAGTGGAAAGTGCATTTTAATTTAATTTTAGCTTGAAATTATATAAAAAATGCTTCATTATCTATTAAATTGGGGTTTTGGACATTGCAAAGTGTGTTTAAAACCATTTAAAAGCCTATTTTATGGGATAAATTCCATTTTAATTCATTTATTCCACTGGAAAGCACATTTTAATTTAATTTCAGTTTGAAATCATTAAAAAATGCTTCATTATCTACTAAATTGTGGTTTTGAACATTGAAAATCGTGTTTAAAAGCATTTAAAAACCTATTTTGAGATAAATTCACCGCTAACTCGTTTATTCTAGTATAAAATACATGTTAATTTAATTTCAGCTTGAAATCATCTTGAAAATGCTTAATTTTCTACTAATGTTACTTGCTAGTAGCTTCGATTAGTCATTAATATCAGGCATATATAATTTATGCCATAGAAATGGTTAAAAACCACTCAGGATTATATTTAATAATAAAATAAAATCAAAAAAATAAATAAATTTAAAAATGTATGTATATGTACCTAAAAAATTAAAAAAAAAAAAAAAATTATCGTTTTATAGTTGCTCAGACTCGAACTCTGCACCTACGGATTCAGAGGCTTCGGTCTTACTCCCTGAGCTATCGATCTGCTTACACTAGCGTAAGCAAATTTCTTACTTAAGCAGACAAAATTTGAGTACCACTAGAAAAAAATCAAAGAGAGTAAATTTCTTTCGGAAAAAAAAAAAAATAATCTTCAGAGTTCCCAGATTCGAACTCAGTACGTCCAGGTTCAGAGACTTCGGTCTTACTCCCTGAGCTAACGATCTGCTTACACCAACCTAAGCAAATTTCTTACTTAAGCAGACAAAATTTGAGTACCACTAGAAAAAATCAAAGAGAGTAAATTTCTTTCGGAAATAAAAAAAAAAATAATCTTCACAGTTCCCAGATTCGAACTCAGTACCTCCAGATTCAGAGACTTCGGTCTTACTCCCTGAGCTATCGATCTGCTTACACTAGCCTAAGCAAATTTCTTACTTAAGCAAACAAAATTTGAGTACCACTAGAAAAAAATCAATGAGAGTCAATTTCTTTCGGAAATAAAAAAAAATAATCTTAAGAGTTCTCCAGGCTCGAACTCAGAACCTCCAGATTCAGAGACTTCAGTCTTACTCCCTGAGCTAACGATCTGCTTACACCTACCTAAGCAAATTTCTTACTTAAGCAAACAAAATTTGAGTACCACTAGAAAAAAATCAATGAGAGTCAATTTCTTTCGGAAATAAAAAAAAAAATAATCTTCCCAGTTCCCAGATTCGAACTCAGTACCTCCAGATTCAGAGACTTCGGTCTTACTCGCTGAGCTATCGATCGATAAGCAAACAAAATTTGAGTACCACTAGGAAAAACTCAAAGAGAGTCGTTTTACGATTTATTTACAAATGCCTATGTAAACCAAAGTGAGTAAATTTCTGCCTCTCTCTCTCTTGCCTTCTTTCAGAAAGCATGAACATAGTATAACAGTTGCTCTCACATTATGTTGCGTGTATGTGTAAGCGTCAGTGTTGGGAAACAGTATTTTTTTGTACCATTTTCAATACATATTTTTGTACCACTTTCAATACAAATTTTTGTACCATTTTTAATACATATTTTTCTACCATTTTCAGTACAATTTTAACAAAAAAAATAAATAAACATGGTATAATTTCAATACAATTTTTATTTATTTCTATTTTCAGTACAATTTTAACCATAAAAAAATACACATAGTAGAGGTAGGAGTGGCAGCCTTCTACTTGAAAGCACACTTAAACACATATTAGGCTCAATACAATTTTTATTTATTGAGGAGCATTTAGTATATCATAACAATAATATTATAGCATTAATACCTTTAAAAATAAATAAAAAAAAATATGTATTAAAGAAAAAAAAAATAATAAAAAACGAAAGTTTATCAAAAACACGAGCGAAATCGAATTCACGATTTACAAATTGAAAGATCCAGATCTCATATCCTTGGAGCCACAGCAAATTTTACGATTCATTTCATTAGGTTTGCTTAGGTTAGCGTGGCTGTCTAGTGACATACACAACTTAGGCCTGAATGGCACACACTTCTTATTTATATTATGAAATATAAGAAGATTCTGAGAATTAACACCACCAGACCAAGATGAGAACCGAACCCGAACCTCCCGGGTGAAAGTCTAATGCTCTATCCATTAGACTATTGAGGTCGTCTTGAGATATATTAACAAATGCTTTATGTACACTTAAGTGAGTAAATGTCTGCCTCTCTCACTCTCTCTCTCTTGCCTTCTCTCAGTAAGCATGAATATCGTATAACAGTTGCTCTCACATTATCTTGAGTGTATGTGTAAGCACCAGCATTGAAAAACAGTATTTTTTTATACCATTTTCAATACAAATTTTCGTATCATTTTCAATACATATTTTTGTACCATTATCAGTAGAATTTTAATCATAAAAAATGCACATATAATATAATTTCAAATTAAATAAATATATTTATTTGTATATAATGTACTTACCACAAATATTAATTTAAAAATAAAACAAAATTGGTTTAAATTTTTTGGACGTTTTATTTCGTAGATTTTTCAATCAATCAAAATCAAGTTAAATTGGAATTCACATTTACGGGATAGACTACATTGGAAAGGTAATAAATGTTTTAAAAATTTAAATAAATAGAAAATAAATGAAACTTATATCAAATAACTAGACCTGAGTAAGGGAAACGGAAACTTAATGCAATTTCCAATCTACATAAATACTATACTAAATACAAAACATACATAAATATCTTTCTATCTATGTATGCATGGATTCAGAAATAATAATAAGCTTAGTTTTTAAACGCGAATATCTATCAACACTTACATTTATATATATGTATGCACGTACGTATGTATTTATTTATACTAAGGTCCTTAAGAAGAGTTTAGCAAGAAATTCAATCCAAACTAATAACTAAAACCATATATGTCTTTAAAGCCGAATTTTTATATTAATTTTAGGTGCATATATCTCGAAAAATGTTCAAAATAAAATAGAAAAATTCAAAATACTTATATGTATTTAAGTATATCTTATTATTAATAACTAAAACTAACAACTACTTGACGCAATTCGGTTTTTATTTACTTACTTATGTATTAAGAATCTAGAAGAAACTTATCGGCAGTTAATATTAACGTTAACTATTTGCATTGAAGAAGTCACCGAGTGCATGTATGTGGTCTGTCTTTCGACAATACTGCATTAAAATCTTAAATATGTTATATACTTATAAGTAAATATTCATTTCTTATAGCTAAATTTTGTTTTTTTGTCTTTGGATTTTGAAGATTTTTCGTACATCTGAAGCCAAAAAAAAAAAAATTTTAATTTTATTTACAGCATTTCTTTTTTAAATCTTTTTCTTTCACTATAATCCTAATACCTATATGTATGCATGTATGTATGTAATACAATTACGATTACTATACTCTAGTACCTACTAAAATAGTAAATAATATTAAAATTAAAATATGTTACAAAAAATTTCCGGCAACAAATTAAACATATCGCGTTATTTGTGTATGAAATTCAGAGAGACAAATCTGTAGTTGACTGAATGAAGGACGTTCGGTTGGTAGAGAGGCCCAACAATATGCCATTATTGTAAATCTATTGGGGAATAAATAATAAAAAAATAACAAGAAATAAGATAATAATTAAGATTATCTTACAATTCATCGGGACAATTGAATGGTTGTGCCAAACGATATCCATCCTTTAGATAATGTTCCATTTCATATGGATCAATCTCGGCATATGGCAGCTTTCCCAACGTACACATTTCCCACATGAGCACCCCGAATGACCAAACGTCACTACCCTCATTGAAGTGTTTCTTTTGTATGGATTCGAGAGACATCCATTTGATTGGGCGATTTTCTCCATCACCCAAACAGTTGTAATCATTTGGAAAGAGATCGCGACTTAGTGAACTGTCGGTTAGTTTGACGCGTAATTGATCGTCGATACTGTAAGAAATTTTTAATAGCAATTATAGGAAAATGAATTAATAACTATGAAAATAAAATTACTTTATTGGATCACGAACGCGCTGTGGCTTTCTGTTTAGTCAAATCGATACTATTACGCTACATTACTAGAGGGAAATTCCTGGTCATAGATAAGCCAAATCATTCATGACAAACTTTTGGCAATGTAGGACAAAACAAATGCTTAATCTGAGCAGAACTCAGTTAGTTATATTCTGGGTTCTACATCGGACATTGTAGGATCAACAGACACTTACTCTTCTTTGGGTATAGTACAGGAAAATATGTGTTGAATATGTACTGAGAAAAATGAAACATAACAGCAGACCATATCTTATACCACTCTCAAGGTTTAAAGAAGACCCGACTTTGTTACTTAGAACCGTGGATAGTTTTCCTAAAGAGAAAATAAATTCCCTCAGAAGAAATAAACTCATAAAGAATATATAAAATAATTTATTTCCTAGTTGACCGCAGTGATCTGAGTTCATCATGCTTACCTCCTTCATCTATGTAATCTGATATGGAGCGGGGTTTTAAAACTAGTGTCAAACGACCGATTTTAAATTATCTATTTAGTTTCTGATTTGCATACTGTTAAGGCGAACTCACTCACCGAGTGCAACACTCTCTTTCTTCACACTCTTAAATTGAGAGCGTAAGAACTTCATATAAAAAAATTAAGAGAGAATGCGGCACTCAGCCGGCGAATTCGCCTTTAAGGCGAGTTTGAATCTGCAAGAAAATTTCCGAAAGCTGCTCTTAGTTAGAAAGTTTTTTTAGAGTAAATTGTTGTTGTAAAAAAAAGAAAAAAACAAGAAACTTTGCGGTTGTTCGTTCATAGCAATTTACTCTCACAGAGAAAATCTGTAGAAATTGCAGGAATTTTTTTGCATATGTAAACTTCGCCTTACAGTCATAGGTAAATTCAACCGCCATTGTCGTAAATCTGTTAAAATTCTCTCATGCACATACAAAACTGTGAGAATTTTAACAGATAAACGACGCTGCTCTGTTAAAATTAACAGAATAGCGGGTCTACTTAGAGAAGAAATAAACCGCATCATGAGTGTGTGCCTCTCGCAAATATTGAGAGAGTATTGTAGACAACTCTCAACTAATGGGGTTTCGGCGTTCGTTAAGAAAGCTAAATGCATGGCGGGGTTATAACAGGGGATAACAGCAAAAACTCTCTCTTCGTCTTATTTATTTTTTTTTCTATGAAGAGACTCAAAGCTGTCAAAAGCTTTGCTTACATTTTGTTTGTTCCTCATGCAATTGTTCTTGTGTTTTTAACATTTCTGGAACTTTATGGCAAACAAGATAGTGGTGTTGTTATTGCTTTGCTGCTATCTCATGATATAATTCTGCAATGGCTAAATCATTTTAAACTGAGAGACCCAATGATTTCCAGTTGTTCCTTTAAAATTTTTATTAATTCATCGAAATTTATGTAATATTTCTAGAGAGGAGGGAAGGGTTTATTCCTCAACTTAAAGATCAGACAGTGGAGATGAGAAAGTTATTAATAACAGATTAGTAGGTGCTATAGGTTTATTACTTATAAAAATAATTAGAATTCCTTTGATTATTCCTATTCTCATTCTATTTAATAAATAGAAAAATAATTCTACTTACACGCAATTCCTAGCGGCCACATCTTTATGTATAACTCCATGATTATGTAAATGATCCATGGCCATGGCCAATTGAGATGACATTAAAACCGTTTGAATAGTTGTAACATTGCGAGCGTATGCCGGTTCCTGAAGAAATATTTTCAGATTTCGTGCATTATTTCCAGCTGGATACAAGACAAACGGTGTTGCGTAATCCTCAATGGAAACTCCGAGCACAGAGAGAACATGCGGGTGTGCTACATCGTAGAGCATCATACCTTCTTGAAGTAAAAGCGATATTTGCATTTGACTGGCATGTTGTGAGACAGTTTTGACCAGAACTTCCTGACAATCACAGTAAGTGCCTTTGTAGATACGACCGTAGGTACCTTCCTGAACAAGGCTAGACAAACGGACTCGATACTTTTGCACATTTAGCTCATTTAAACGTCGATTGAACTCTTCTGGTTCATGTTCATATTCACGAAAGGGTCGCGTTAACGTTGCATACGTTGGAGTAATCGTTGATGGGCACACGTAAATCGAATTATGAGCAGTTGAAGAAATTGTGGGCAAACGTTGAAAACTTGAAGTTTTTATCAAGTGTACACCATGATTTTGACGTTTTGTTGGCCCTTTGGCACAGTAGGCGATTAAGATGAGTGAAGCTACCAAGATTAAAGCCAAAATTCCGCCGATTATTAATGTGATGAGACCACTGGTGGGAGGTGGTGCAAGTGTCTCCTTGAGCATGGGATCATATTCATTGAATATGCCCGTTGGCACACCAGCAACCCCACCACCAATACCACCCAATATATTCTGTTGCTGTTCTTCGTTTGAGTGATGTTGTTCATTTGTTGCATCATTGCCAGCACCGCCGCCGCCAATACCCACACCAATACCAATCGTTCTTGTGCCTGCTATTCCACCATGAACGGCGCTAGTATCCTCAGCAATTTCACCACCACCATGTCCTACTCCCATGTTGTTGTTGTTGTTATTGCTGTTGCTATTACGACCATCATCCTGCTGGCCAGCCAAACATATTTTCTTGCGTCGAAACATCAAATCCGTTATGTTATTTGTCTGCCGATCCAATATTATCTCAATGGCAATGGTCACCTCAACTTCAGCATCACGCGTGCCTGAGCATTTCATGCCAATGGCGAATGTCTGCGGCTCCAATGGAATTTCACCGATGCGCGAAATATTCAACATTGGACGTGGCAGGACAGACGGCTCAGAAGTGATTATATTAATGCTATATGGAAGCGGATGATGGGCCAAACTTTGCCATGTAAAAGAGATTTCATTGACATTCGCCGGCACTGGGACGGCAAAATTGAGCGCATAATCGTTAACTTGACCATCGCGCACATAGTAAAGTTCAGCAGAGACACCTGCAATGAAAATGATAACATAAAGTTGGGCATTATTAAAAGTGATAGCTAAAAAAAAAATTCAAACAGACATTCTACTGCATAATAGACATTAGGGTGGTTTAAATTTTTCGGGTGAAAAAAACTACGGATGATTCTAAGAAAATTTGCTCTGCGCTTTTTCACAAATACGTAAGGGTCATTATACACAGACTTACGATTTTAGTGAAAATAAATGTTTACATCATGCGTTGATTCTTTTTGCTGTTCGATTTATGAGCAATAAATTTGACCTGCCCTAGTGCACATTGCGAAAAAGCGAGGATTAAAAAAAAAACATATTTGTTGTGACTAACTAAAGATTAAAGTAAAGTAAAGTAGAATGGGAAAATACGCGGAATAACAATGAGATTTTAGTTTTCTGTTAAAAAAGAGAAGAACAATTTCAATATACATTTTTATGGAGTAATCTCTTTTACTTTAGTGCAGAAAAATAATCATTCTTCGTTGTCGTCTGTGAATTGGAACCCACCGCTGACCAATCAACACCATTAAAAAAATGCACTACCTTGAAAAAGGCAAATATAGGCCCAAATCTAACATGATTCTGCAACTGGCAGTCAAATTCGGATGCGAATCAACCAAAATAAACTCTCATCTTAGTATCAATCCAATTGTAAAACCAACTGTTTACTCAAAGAAAAAAAGTATTGAATTGCAAACATCAACGGACCCAATAGGACCCTAGAATGAACTGAACTACTCGAAATGCCACCAAGAACTATTCAATTTAACAATACAAGTAAAACCAAAGATGTTATAACAACAACAACAGCCGCAGCAAAATCTTTGATCACAAACGTTAACCCGCGAAATATTCAATAGTGGACGAGGCACCACAGACAGCTCAGCAGTGATTATATTTATGCTGTATGGAAACGGATCGAGTAGAAGTTTCAACGTGCATTGTTTTGTTCTATCTTATGGAAAAGTTTCAGTGGATAAGGCAGACAATTTTTAAATTCTGCATTAATTCAAGGTTTGATAGAGCTGACTCTAGAATATGGTGACCAATCGCTCCCTATTTCGAAGGGCAGCTTTGGAACGAGACTTTTGTGCCGCTTTTTATGCCCCTGAATTAGTCTCCGATTCTTTGATTTCTTCACTTTTCTGAGCAAGTCAAAAATTTACGCAAATGAGTTACAGAATCGCACATCCAATTATTCCAGGATTTTCTTTTTCATTATTCCATCAAGATTTTTGAATTTAAGAAAATTTGAACTAAATGATTGACCAGCTCTTAGATTTTGGAATTTTAAATAACAATTACGTTGAACTTTTCGGTGAGTTTCTTTTACTGAAGATATTTATCCAAAAAAAAAAGAAGCAGAATGGTTCAATTCTACAGTGAAATTAATGAAAATAATTTGAGGTATTTCACAACAGATATTGTTGAAGAGACAAAATGGCTGTTGTTTCCCATATAAAATTAAAGCACGAAAGAGAGAGAGGTTGAGAGAATAATTTCAATCTCTAACGGAAAATTTGAACATTTGTCGCCACGGCAACTCTTGCAATTTTTAAAATTTCTTATACTAAATTCAAGAAAATTCAATGAAAAATCGCAAATGGTAGTGAAAACACTGCAGGAGAAGCTATTAAAAATATAAGTAGGTATCTTCTAAGAAATACATAATTTCTCAAGTCTTCACATTTTCTATGAAAGATTCTGCCTTTATAAAAGTTTGACGAATATGCGAATGCAGCAGTAGCTCTCTTTTCTATTAAGGCGAATTCACTCTCTTCGTTTTTTTTAATATGAAGTTTTCGCTCTTTTAAATTGAGAGTGTAAAAACTTCTTATAAACAAAGCGAAAATAGAGAGCATGAAAACTTCATATAAAAAAAAAAACGAAAAGAGAGCACTCGGTCTCTTGAATTGAGAGCGTAAAAACTTCATATAAAAAAAATGTAAAAAGAGTGCGACACTGAATTCGCCGTTAAAGTATTCAATTACAGAAAATTAAATATCATACAATCGTAATACGCTCATATGGCTGAACTTTAAAGACTGTACAACCACTTTCGACTATTCCCCTCTCTCTCTTTCACACTCTTTGTATGTCTTTGGTTAGAAAACGAACGAAGGGAGAATACAAATTAAAAAATTCAATTTGAAAATTTTAGAGTTAGTTCAAGTCCATTCAGTGTGAATGGAAACCACTAAAAACATTTTGCTGATGCAAAGCCAAGAACAAAGTGTTGTTGTCTATTTTCCCTTCAACAACTGCGGTTCGTTTTGTTGGCGGCATTAATGTTGTTGGTGATGTTGATGCTATGGTGTTGCTATTGATGCTGTGTTGTTGCTATTGCTGTTGTGTGTTAGTGGAATTCTTTCTTTTTTTTTATTGTTGTGTCGCGGCTACTGTTGTTGTTAGTGTTGTTATTGGTATTGTTGCTGGTGCTGTTGTTGGTTTATTGCGATATTGTCCAGCTTAATAATTACATTATGAACCAAAAGAATCGTAATGTGTGCAATGTATGTGTTGGTTTGCTTGCATGCATGCAAACATACATTCAAACGTGTGTGTATGTGTTGTGTTTATGTAAGTGGATGCATGAGTATGTGTGTTCAACTTTATGGGATTCTAATTCAGTGCATTCGCGCCACATGGTGACAATGTTGTTTTGTTGCTCTTGTAGTATTGTTGTAATTGCAATGCTAAACAGCAAGAGAGAAGAAAGAAGCAACAACAACGCCAATAACAGCAACAACGCCAATAACATCAGCGAATAGCAAATAAAATGCATTTGTGTGTGAAGTGTGCGCTGCATATAAACCATATAAAATTTTACTGTAAATATGTAATATTGTTGTTGGAAATTTTTTTCAGCGACAAATCGAATTACACTCATGTTCAAATGTACATGTGCACTAAAGGTGAGAGGGGACAGCATTACCAATTTCTACATATGTATGTATGAATGTATGTATGTAGGCTTAAAAACCATAAAAGACAAGAAAAATAAAATGAAATGAAAATTTACTCTCGAACATTGAAAATTGAATTTCACATTTACGAAATGCATTAAAAAAATAAAAGGAAATAAGAAAAAGAAAATCTATTAAATTTGCCAATAAAATCCGAAATACAAACACACTCAAATTCAAATTCAATTTCAATGTTTTTCCTTTGCAGATTTAGAAAATTACCAAAATTCGAAATAAAAACAGAGTTTGACACAAAATAAACGAAACGAACAGAAAGCATATCCATTTGTAAACGAGCAGCAAGCAGTAAGCAAATAAAAATGATATGGTAGCAAAAACCAGCAAGCAAGAAAAATTAAGAATAGCAAAAATTCAACAACGGCAACCAAAAAAAAAAAAAAAAACAACCAAAAAAACATTTTCGCAATCGCAGGCAATTTTCTATTATTGTAATACAGCAATTTTTACCAGCAATAGCAACAACAGCAATCACATAAACTTCTTCTGCAAACATTCAAATAAGCCTAAAATTGTCCGCTCAGCATTTTATTTCTAAGGTTTTTTTTTTTGTCTCTTCGTGGTTTCTGCTTGTCTCGTATTATAAAATATCTAGTAGCTAACTGTATATGTTTCTATTATATTCATACAGTTTTTCATTCAGTCATTTCAGCAAACGCATTCGAATTTCTTGTCGGTCGTTGTCGCAATTTCACCTTTTTAGCATGTTTACATTTGATGATGATGGGGCATGGTTTTGGAGAAAATGGTATGGAGTGTCACAAAATGTCCTGCCATTGTTGGCAGTGGCGGAACAACAATTTGGATTTAGGGAGGACTGATTCCGCTTAATTGTAGAAGCCGAAATTTAAACCAAAAATGAAACCAAAACTTAGAATGAAATTTCAAATTCCAAATTCGGACCAAAATTTTGTCTAATTTCGGGCGGCTAATTAAACCAAATATCAGACCAAAACTTAGACAAAATTTCAGACCTAAACTTAGACCAAAATTCAATTTAAATTCACACCAAAAAGCAGACAAAAAAATTGACCGCAGTAGACCAAAAAGAGACAGAATTCAGACTTGAAATCAGAACAAAATTTGGTTTAAATTTGGACTAGTAAACAAACCAAATATCAAATCAAAACTTAGACCAAAAGGTAACAAACTTCAGATTCAAAATTAGACCAAACTTCGGACCTAAATTTAGATCACAATTCAGCGTTAAATTCTGTAAAAAATCAGACCGAATTTATAGATCAAAGGAAGACCATATTCAAATTTAAAATCAAACAAAATTCAGTTCAAAATTTAGACAAAATTTCGAGCATAAACTTAGACCAAAGTTCAGTTCGAATTCATATCAAAAATGAGACTGAATTGCAGAGCCAAAATTTGGATCAAACAAGAGACCAAAAGGAGACTAAATTCAGACTTGAAATCAAATCAAAATTTGGTCTAAATTCAGACAGATAATCAAACCAAAACTGAGACCAAACGATAACCAACTTCAGACCAAATTTCAGATCTAAATTTAGACCACAACTCAGCCTAAAATTCAGTAAAAAAAATCAGACCAAACCGCAGACCAAAAGAAGACCAAAATGAAATTAAAAATCAAACCAAAATTTAGACAAAATTTCGTGCCTAAACTTAGACCAAAATTCAGCCCGAATTCACACCGAAAATTATACGCACCAAAATAGAGGCCAAACCGCACACCAAAAAGAGATCAAATTCAAACTTGAAATCAGACCAAACTCAAACCAAAATTTGGTCTAAATTCGGACAGGTAATCAAATTAAAAATCAGATCAAAAATCAAACCAAACGGTAACCTACTTCAAACCAAAAAGTAGACCAAATCTGGGATTTAAACTCAGATCAAAATTCAGCCCAAAACTCAATAAAAAGTCAGACGAAAATTAAGACCAAACCGCAGACAAAAAGGAGGCTAAATTCATGTTTAAATTCAAACTCAATTCAGATCTAAATTCTATTTAAAATTCAGGCTGAAATTTAGACCAAAATTAGATTAAATTTAAAAAAAAAAAATCAGAACAAATTTTAGACCAAAACCAGGCCGAAATTCAACCAAAATTTTAACAAATTCAAGCTGAAATTTGGTCTGAGTTTTGTTCTGAATTTAGTGTGAGTTTTGCTGTGAATTTCAGAGCAAAAACTGGCCTGAAATTCACGGCAAAACCCACACTAAATTCAGAACAAAACTCAGACCAAAGCTTTGTGAAAAATTCAGTCTAAGTTCAAACTGAAATTCTGATTTGAAATCAGTCCAAATTTTAGACCAAAATTCAGGCTGAGATTCTGGCTAAAAATTTAGATCAAATTCAAGCTAGAAATCAGACCAAAATTCAGTTCAAATTCAGATTAAACATTGGATCAAAAAAAGACTAAATTCAGACGGAAATGCAGATTAAAATTCAGATTAAAAGGATACCAAATTTTAGACTGAAATTCAAACCGAAGTTCAGAGCAAAGTTCAGACGGAAATTCATACAAAAAACCAGACCTAAAATAAGACCATAAAATTAGATTAAAAAGCAGCCTAGCAACCATTATTAAGTTCTACAAACATCTATAAACTGAACCCGAATATATCCGATTTACTGTAGTCACCCTTTGGAACCGCCACTGGCTGCTGCTATAAAGAAACAAAATCGTTTATTGAATTCTCACTCCCACTTAAGGACACACACACATACAGATACATGAGTGTGTGTGTGTTTGAGTAATACTAAAAAGCATTAGAAGAAAATCCCGCCCCATCTTCCTTCTTCTTCATCTTCATTCAAATCATACCAGAAATTTCGCACAAAACTAAATGGCAATTTTATAGTAGCTTGAGACGATGACAGCAGCCAGCATCATTCATCAGAACATGAACATGAACATGAAGAATTTGCTGATATAGCAGTAGCAGCAAAAGTACAAATCAAATAAACTAAATTGAATATTGCTGTGATATCAAATAAATACTAGTGGAAGTAACAGAGACACACAGGCATTGACAGAGGTAGAGGTAGAGGAGGCAGTGGCTATATCAACAACTAAAAAAAAAATGGAAAAAAAAACCAACCGCTTCTTCTTTCTTTCTTGCAAGCGACGACAACAACGACATTGAGAAAAATGTCCTCCTCCAGGTTGTCAGCTTGCAATGAACGCTAAAGCAACAGAACAGAGTGTTTTAGCTTATGAGTGAGTGTGTGTGTGTGTGTGTGTGTGTGCGTCGCGTCGAAAATCAAAATGTCCTGATAAAAGAATTATCTATACTATTCGAGCTGGATTATCCCTATATAAATATATAGTACAATCATCCATACATTTATTCTTTTCATTCGATTTTTCTATTCTGCTGGCTGCCTTGAAGCCTGAAGTTTAAGTTCAGCAAGTGATGTAGAACTGAGTATATATGTGCATATGTATGTACTAGAATAATAAGAGGAATCAGTAAAAGAATCATTGGTTGAAATCATGTTAAGCTAAAATCCTTGTAAAAATAAAATTAAGGTTTATTGTTGCTATAGTTCTATACATTTTAGATCTAGCTCTCGCCTTCTGATTTAATTTTTTTTTTCTTTTTTTTTTTCTTTTATGTATGTATATTTTATCTTCATACATTTTCCTTTCCTTTCTTTGAAGTTTTCGTAAGGATTATTTTGGATTTATGATTATGTGGAATTGTTCAATTTCTGTATTTCTGTCAATATTGTTAAAATGCATCAGTTTCTAGTTCATAAATTGAATGGAAATTGTTGTATTCATGGTACATTCTATATGCACAAAATGTTAGAAAAGGTAATTTTTAAAAAAAAGTAAGCTAAATATGAAAGGATACAAATGAATATTTCTATAATTAGATATAATATACTCCATAACCAAATGACAGGATGGCAGTCTACTTATTCTGTTGGAGATGACAAATGAGATTGCGATTGATAACGAAGTGATTCTGCGAGTGTGGCATAAAAAAATTTCGTTTATTCGATCAAGTATTTCGTTTGGATGGTTTGTCTCAGTTGAAAAGCTGGGCTGTTCATTCAAATCAATTCAAACAACGTTGAGTCTTGTGCAGACTTTCCTCAAAACGATATTATTTTCACAGACCTTTGAAATTTTGGGCTGTTTCAGGCCCAAGAACCAAAACGGACATTTTTCTTAAAATTTTCTACGCAGAATCAAAGTCTGGCCACAAGATTTTCAAATATAAAAGTGATAAAAGTGCCGATTTTCAACTATCTGTGAAATCATGAGAATTTGCACCAGTTAACTATAAATCAAATTATTCACTCTTCCTTATTTCGTTAGATTTGGATTTACCATAAAAAAGAGACTCCATTGAAAATATTTACTCAAGATCTTGAGTCGAAAAAAACGCAGACCTTTCATAAAGCACATGAATTAAAAAAAAAAAACATTAACACGCCTTCAAAAAGAAAAGTCCAAAGCAAAAAAAAAAACTATTCTAGAAAATTAGGAGTTTCGTCATATAAAAATTTCTTTCAGTACTAAAAATTAAAAAAAGAGAGAGAGAGAATGTAAAAGAGAAAACCCAGAAATAAGATTACATTCTCTTTAAAAGACTACGTTTAGTAACGTAAGAAACATGGCGAAATTATAATAGGTGAAAGCAGCGTCAGCTCTGGCTTCTTCTTCTTTAATTTTTTTTTACATGAAGCTAATCTTAACTGTCAAAATCTTTGTTTTTTTTTTTTGTTTTCCATGCATTTGTTCTTGTGCTTTTTACAATTAGGATTTTTAGCAACAACAAAGTAGCGTGTTGTTATTGTTACGTTGTACTTGTTGTAATGCTGCTACCACCATGTTAAATCTGCCTTGGTAAGAAAGAAAAAAGTTGTTGTTTCCCGTATAAAATACAAAAATGTTGCTTATTGTTTTTTCATTTCATATGAGAAGCAATAACAAATTTTGTATTTGAATTTTGTAGTTTCGTCATATAAAAAAAAATTTCTTTCAGTACTAAAAATTAAAAAAAGATAGAGAGAGAATGTAAAAGAGAAAACCCAGAAATAAGATCACGTTCTCTTTAAAAGACTATGTTTGGTAACGTAAGAAAGAAGAAGTTGTTGTTTCCCGTATAAAATACCAAAATGTTGTTTGTTGTTTTTTCATTTCATATGAGAAACAACAACAAATTTTGTGTTTGAATTTTGCAATGAATTATTACTCATGGAGACGGTGTGTAAAGGCGGATGCATTGATCCAAGAATAATATAACAGAAGATTACGACACGCGCAAATCCGTTACTTCGGCTCTCACAAAATTGAGAGAGGCTGTGACGTAGGAACCAGTACTCTTTTACTTGCATATATTCATTGACATATAAAAAGAGCTTGAAAATACAAAAAAAAAAATTTAGCAAAAATATATAAAATATTTAAAATGAAGCGTGCATTCAAAATCTGTTGCAATTATAGTAAAAATAAAGAGCTAACTTTTTCAAATTTCCTGAAAAGGAAACAATTGCAAAAAAATGACAAAAAAAAAGCTATAAATAAAATACAAAAAAATATATGCAATAAGTATTTTTTCCATTTCATTCGTTTTGAAGTAGTATTGGTGACATTTGTGGCACAAATTATGAATTAAAAGTATAATATTTGAACTTATAATGAATAAATAGCATTAACAATATTTTTTTTTTTTTTTTTATTTGAAGTAATGTATAACAAGCTTAATGAAGAAATGTGGTCAAAACCACAGCATACAGTATGCTTAACGCTCGTATCTATACAGTTTTTCGCGGTAGTATACAGTTTTTTTTAACTCCAAAACCGCGTACCGCCTTTTTTTTTACCAAAATACCACGTTTATACTAAGAAAAAAATATAAAATTTTTGAACGATAGGAAAATCAAATTTATCAATCGCAATGCAAAACTCGTTGCGAGTATACTTTTGAAAGAAGTGGAAACATTGAAGGCGATTCATATCGTTAAATGTAACTTGAAATATGCATGCGTTGATTTCTACAAATACCGCATAGCAAAGCCGGAATCGCTTCATTAAATTTCTTCCAAGCACAAATTCAGTACAACTACAGAAGGAGATATGAAAATGGAGAACGAAGATGATTTAGATAATGGATAAATTGCTTTCCTTCTTAGTTTTCATTGAAAAAAATTCATACCGCGAAATATACAGTTTTTTTCAAATCGATTTACAGTTTTTTAAAAATTTTTGGCAGAAATATACAGTTTTTGGTCCGAAACAAGATACGAGCGTTAAGTATGCTAGATAGCAAAAAGTACTCTGAAATACTCTGAGGTCTTCTGAGATTTGACAATTATTCTTATCTTTCTTAACCCATTTTTGTCTGCTGTACACAAATAAGAAAATCAAATAAAAGCTTCAAAAACAAATGAACCATTCGTTTGTTGTTATGCTTTTTTATTTTTCTGTGAGACAAGCTCTCAAAATATTTTATAGAGTGTGGTTCTATAAAGTATTTAAATAAGCAAAATACAACACTTTTACAATTATCTTCTTCAAAAGATTTTTCTTGCATAAGTATTTTACATGCAGTTTTGCAGATTTTAAAATTTTTTAACTAAATTTTGGAATGGCAGAATTCTTAATTTAGTGATAAAATAAAAACGCAGTAAGTTCTGGATTAAAATATATATTTTACTGGCACCAATGAGTTAATATTTTTTTATATTTACTTTTGAAATGTTAAATACTTAAGGAGAAGTAGGAGAACCATTTTCAAATTTGACAGACATCAGTGAACAGAAAAGAAGGCATCACTTCTATTTATTTCACTATGGTCAATACAATAACAATGTATATAGAGACGGGCAAATCAGACGGTCGTTTCGGAATCCACCACAATTCCTCATCAGTGATTTTAGTGATAGTTCATAGTCTTTCAATATCCTATATAATATTTTTTTTTTCAGTTTTATATTTAAAAATAGCATCACTAAAATAAACAAATATCACTTAGTATTTTAAGCATTTTAAATAAATGTTCGAGTTTTCACTCTTTCTCTCATTTAAAAATACCGAATGTGACGACACGCGCAGAGAGAAGCAATTTTACTCAACTTAATGGCATAATCGACCGAGTGCTGCAATCTTTTTAATTTGAGAGTGAAAAACTTCATAAAAAAAAAATAAAAAAAAGAGAGAGCGTATTGAATCGACCTTTTTTTTTGGTAGAAACACATAGAGAACTACAGTTTTGAGATAACATGATTGAAAATGCAAATGCTCTCAATTGGCGCCGGTAGTCGAGAGAATGAAATTAACTAACGACTGCAGCAGCAACAACATCTGTTGAATTTCACAACAAAATCGGTTTTTGTTCTTTATTCTTCTTCCTCTGTTTCGTATTTCTGCTCTCACTTTTTTTTTTTTTGCTGTCAAATGAGAAACGACTGCAACTACAAATGGAGTCATGTAGTCATGCAGTCGTGTAGTTATCAAATTTTGCAGTTTCATCAGAACGTGTGTATTCTCATTTTTGACACATGCAGTTGTAAGTAAGAATGATAAAATACAAGATTACGCCAATAAGTTGATCAAAATTGCACCTCTCTCTGCGCATGTCGTCACAAGTCAAATTTTTAAAGAGAGAGCGGTGGAGACTACATACATTTTATTAGTGAACAATTTGAACATTGTTATGAAATGTGGAAATAAATGATATTTAATAATTTTAATTCGGTTATTTGCAGATACAAATATAAAATGAAATATTAATAGTTATTTGTCTTCATTATAAGTTAAAATATTTAACTTGTCATTCATAATATGTGCCACAAATGTATCGATCATGTTGCTTCATAAAATGCAGTAATACAAATTCAAAGAATTAAATAATATAAAACATAGAAAAGATGACAAATAACATTTTTGTTATAATTTTTTGAATCAGGTCTGATAAAAAAAAAATTTTAAGAATTAATGTTAATAGTTAATACTACCGAGACGATATTCCAACTTTCGACGCTCTCACAATCAGATACTTTGCAAAATTAGGATATCCTTAGTGTGAAATTTAATGTGGAATCGATGAAGAGTAAGGCATTTACTTTGGGATTCAAACCGAGATCCGATTTTTTTAATTTTGGCCAACTAAATTTTTCAGTGGTTTAATAATGCAATGTTTATATGTAAATGCAAATAAAGAAATTGACAATCTACGTCACAGACACAAATGCTTTCGCTCAATTTTGTGAGAGCTTAATAACGAAGATTCTTGGTTGTAAACCTGTTGCTCTCTTTGCATTGTTGACTCTCACTCACTCTCTTTTGGTTTTTTTTTTTAAGAAGTTTTTTGCTCTCTCTTAAATGAGGTTAGTGAATCTAAAAGTCAAAAGTTGTATTTATTTTCCCTTTCTCTCTATAAATTTAAGAAATAAAAAAGGAAATTGTTGGAATTTTTTCATTATTTTTATTTTCCGGTTTTTTTAACCCCCTTTCTGTTCATTTTGGTGTCTTTTCTTGATAAACTTGAGCCTATCGAATAAACGATTGAGAAAAGTACCAAATACTGGAAAGAACTCCTGAAAAAAAAAATTTAACAATGGGTGACATACAACTGCCTCACCACTGATGAGGTTAACGACTGCTGAAACCGAAATTTTCGAATTCTATTTTCTTATTAGAACTTATGTGATTTCCAAGAATATTTGGGGTTTTTCACAGGCTCACGGCACACGGGGAGTTTTAGAGGTTGAAAATTTCTTTCAACCCCTTCTTCCTCCATCCCTCCCCACCTCTTTTTACTACATTATACTAAAATACTACTACTACTTAATTTTATCTTAGAACGTATTTTTATATGAATTATTAAAAATCGATCCCTCTATAATGATAGATTCTTTTACTCTTTAATACATAATTCTTTTCAAGTAAATGGACCCGTAAGCAATAGTTTTTGTAATGCTTAGCGTTTCTGTTGCTCTGCAGCTGTATACAACTGCATGATGAAGCGATTCTATCTAAAAAAAAGTTATATAACTAAATGAATTAAAAAATAAATAAAAAAAAGTATCTTCAATATAAATAAAAAGAATACTAAGCCTATTAAGATTTAGTTTGAGTTTCACAATTGAGTTGAGTTCTGGTAGAAAAGTTTCCTTCCAAACATATGAACGCACTAGTACTTGGCAAAAGTTTCGCAGCATAAAAAAGTAAAACTAAATAAAACAAAAAAAAAAAAAAAAAATAAAATAAAAAATGTCGCATATTCATTTGATTTCTTAACATTTTATTTCGTTTTTCACCGATACGATTCATTTTTCTTCAGTCAATTTATTATGACTGCACAGAGCTCAATCGAAACACTTAACTTGAACATGGAATTTTTGTTTTGATTTAACATTAGCGCAGCGCATCTTATAAGCACCACACCGTACAACACACCAAAGATGACATTGACATGAAGCCGAACTGCCGAACACAGCCAACAAGCCATAGGAGCAAAATATAAAGACGGAAGAGTAAAAAGCTTATGGGGGATCATCAATTTTCCTTGTCGCATCGGCATCGACATCATCACAGCCAGCATCAGCATCAGAGTATCGTCGATATCCAACATAAGCAGTAACGGTGGTAACATTGAATGGTGGTGGTTGGTAGGTTAGTTGGTAGGTTGATTACTTACTGGCTTGAATGTTTGGTTGGTTGGCTGGTTGGCTTCCTGCATTGTATGTACAAATAACTTCTATGTAGAGAAGCAGACAGACAGACAGACAGGCAACAAAAACAAGAATTCCGAGGCATTTGTCGCACCTGCATTGATTTGTCTTTTTGATCAACATAACATCAGCAGGAGCAATATCGAAATTATTGGCTTTGCTGCTGCTGCTGTTGCTGTTGCGGTGTCTCATTTTTTATCTTTATTTTTCCGCATCAGCACTTCAATTGACATCATTCCAACAACAACAGCAGCAAGAGCAAAAATAAGCTTAGGAGGTGGCAGGCGCTCGCTTGTTTTTTTTTGTGCTTTTCCTTTCCCTGTTTTGCTTTGATTTGATGTGCACTTTATAGGCGCATTATGTCCTTTGTTTGTATTTCTCTTAAACACGCACACACGCACACACACACACACACACACACACACACACACACACACACACACACACACCCGAACTTTGTCTTTTTATCTGATGTTGAAAATTTATTCATAATTGAATGTCATTATTCATTTTGATGTTATTTATTTATGGTATAAAATTCTTTATGCGTTTTTCGTTCGAAATCGTCTGAAAAAACAAGGAGAGGGGAACAAATTCCTGCATCTTCAATGATTTTTTATTTTTTTTTTTTTCATTTTATTTATTAATAATTCCCAATTGGTTTATTTTGGAATTTTTATGATTTTAATTTCGTTTTATGGCAGCGACAATTGCCATCGTATCGACAACTGTTTACTTTTCGCTTTTTTGCTTTTTTACATTATTTTACAATTTTTTTTTTATTTTTTTTTTTTGTTATTAAAAAGAAACACCTTAAAAAATTCCAAAAATATTTCAACGCATTTGGTTTGATTTAATTCTGGGAACATTCTTCAGTGAATCATTTAGCAAAACGAAATTAATAAATTAATCAATTTTTACGAGATGGCATGCCATGATTTTTTTGTTTCCACATTAAATGGAATACCATATTTGGTAAATAATTAAGTTAAAAAAAAAAAAACATCCTTAGTATTGTAACAGAGAGGCGAATCGATTGCAAATAAAGCTAAAATTTCTATCCAAGTCGTTATACTAGGTTCGTGTAATCCCAGCCCCAGCTATACCGGTTATTCTATGCAAAATTCCATATTATTTTTTGTGAAAAATTTGAATTTTTGTCAAGAATTTTATTCAGAATCAGAGTTATAACATCGCAAGGTAAGTTACCTTTCTCTCTAAGACTTTACTCGGTATTAAAGTTGACAGGCAGTTCAATTATTTGAGCACCCCACCTAAATTTGTATGAGGAATACATTCCCTCAAGAGGGTTTGTAATTTTTCTCAATCGTTTGCTTTGTAGAGTCATGCTTAAACTAATACTAATGCTTTAATGCTAACATCCCACGAAATTAGGGGAAAGGAGAATGCTGGGGTCGAAAGAAAAGGCAGCGACTATTCAAGAATTGCACAAATCAAGAAGGAGACCACAATCAACCTGGCTAGGGCACCATTCAGCAACACATCAGGCGAAATAAACGGAAAAATATAGCAACCATTGACAGCAACGGTTACAAAATTCGGCATTAGGGAAAGCTAATTTTGATAGTTTTCGAAAAAATCCAAAGAAAAATCATTTAGAAAACCAGACCAATATTCAGACTAATACCCAGACCCAGATCTATACTAAAAGTCAGTCCAAAAAAAAAGTGATCAAAATATAGAACAAACCTCAATACAAAATTCTCACCAAAAATCAGATTAAAGTTTAGAGAAAGTAGCCCATAAATCAAATCAAAATTCAGCCCAAAAACTAACAAAAAATTGGACCATAATTTAGCCCAATTTCAGGTAAAAATTTAGAACAAAAACTTTCGCAAATATCAAATCAAATCATCAGACCGAAAAGATATCAAATTTAAGGAGAAGCAGATCAAAATTATGTACAAATTCATTTGTTATTTTTCTTATCTGTTTGCTTTGTAAAGTCATGTAGCAAAAATCAGAGCGAAAATCAAACAAAACATCAGACCACAATTCATGCCACAAAAAAAAAAAAACCAAGCAAAGACTAAAATTCTTGATAGTTTTTTAGGAGACTATGAAAATTAAATCTAGAGGTTAATTTTCAAAGTCATGACTTGAGTTCATGTCAATTTCGTTATTTGAATTCTGTTCAAAACCAGATCAAAATTTAAAACAAAGGCAGCCCAAACTTCAGTCTAAAAATGGCATCAAAACTCAAGTCAAATCCAGATCAAAATGTAGTTCAAATTTAGAAAGAATTTCAGGCCGAAATTCACAGCAGTCGGAGTACAATAGACTCCCTAGCTTAAGTGCTCCTCGTTTTACGCGAATTCTAATCAATTCGCGGACTCAGTACAGCTCAAAAATCAAACCAAATCAAGACCAAAAATCTCACCATAATTTAGTGCAATACAAATCAAAAAGGATGAGAAAAGCAAAGTCCAAAAATCAAACTGAAGTCAAACCAAAAGAGGCCAAATGCGGGTTAAAACTTAGAACGAAAGAAGCCCAGAAATCAAACAAGAAACGAGACCAAATAAAAAAAACCAAATCCAGTTTAAAATCGAATCAAATTTGAACCAAAAGTAGCAGTTTTGAACAGCCAAAAATCAGACTAAAATACAGACATAATCAAGTGCAAATTCAAAGCAAAAGCAGCGCAAAAATCAAACAAAAATCCGACCACAAAAAATACAGATTCAAACTAAAAACAAGACCATAATCCAGCCCAAATTAAAATCAAAAATCAGAGGAAAAGTAATTCAGAAATGAAACAAATATCAGCTGAAAAACAGACCAAATTTGAACTAAAAACCACACAAAAATTCAGTTTAAATGAAGAATAAAATTCAAATCAAAAACCAAACTTAAACTAAAGTTTTTAGCTGATAATAAAATCAGAACAAAAACCATAATAAAGCACTACAAAAGTAGAACATCTCTAATTTGACCCTGAAATTTCAAATTTAGTTACTAAAACAAACAGTTGCGCTGTTAATAAATGTTTATAATGCAATATGTGTGAGTTGTAAATGCAGCTCGGTGTAAATTAAATTTAAGTCTGGCAGCCCGATAAGTGATACGATATAATGAGATGATCTGGCAAGGTATAAGAAAAAAGGTGAGCAGAAAATATACAGAGAATGGACATTTCGCCTTTCTCACCAATACACATATAAAAATATGCTGCATGCGGAATATGCGAAGGCCTGAAAATTACAAAAACAATTTGCTGTGAAATGGAAATTACGTATGCAACGCACTGAATTTCTATTTAGTAGTTGGACTTAAAATTACAAAAACAAATTACACGTGTAAATCTACTGCTTTACAAATGCAACCAGGCCTGAATTAATATTTAGTAGTAAGAGTAAAAATCACAAAAACAAATTACACGCAATTACATGTATTGTACGTGTGAACATAAAAAAAACTTTGTATGAGTGCCCAAAAGTTTCTTATGGAAGTGCAAATACCAATACATATAAACTTTTTTTTTATAAGAGAACAAAAAAGCATACGTTAAACAACAACAAAATCTACGTTGAATATAACCGTCGCCAATATGTACCAACAAAGCATACAAAAGTGATTTAAATTGAGGGTCTATTCTCTGGAGGTGAGATTTTGGTGAAATTTGAAAACAAACGCTCGTGCGAATTGTAAAATAAATTATTATTATTAAATAAAAACGAAAAAACAATTAAAAATTTATTAAGCATTTATTCTCTTGGGCCGCCATTAACCGCGGAGAGCAATTCTTGGAACAGAGAAAGACCAGCCATACAAAGAGAAACTGACAAAGGAAAAGAGAGAGAGAGAAAGAATAAATGGACATGAATATTCAAGTGGCATCCGCAGAAATTCTTATGTAAACCTCTTCAAAGCCGAGGGGTAGTAAATACTTGTAAACTACATAAATTAAAGTTTTAAAGTAAGAATTCGATTTTAATCAACTTTAATTTTAAATACGCTTTCCACATACATACTTTTTTCATCTCACACCTTAAAGTTTGATTGTTATGCTCTTGTTATCCTGCGTCAAGTGTAAAGATGTTTGTAACTAATCTTATAAATAATAATCGCAATGTCATTAGCAGCCATAAGTGATATTTGAACAAAAAAAAACAATAGAAATAAGTTTTTCCAAGAAATGTTTTCCACGACTTATTAAGGGTTAAAAGTATTAAAAGACAAATAAGTACTTAACTTCCTCTTCTTCGGAGGAATGTTTACAATTTGTTTTGCTGTTGCTGTTGTTGTTTTTTTTCTGTTTTCATTAACTAAATGAGGAAAAAAAGGAAAATACAAAAATAATTAAATTGCATCCTCGAAAACTGGAAACACAAAAAAAAACACAAAAATAAATAAATGTGAGTGACAAAATTAAAAGTGTCAAAGAGACATAAACTTTATAATAAAATTTCAAAAAAGTACGAGAGTATCTGTCGACACGTACACTTAATTAACAAAAAAATAATCATAATAATTCAAGAATAAGAACAACTACAACAACGTGAACGGAAACGTTGCGAACGAAAAACATCAATGCCAACAACAAAGTAATTAAAAACTTTGAATGTGACGAAAGAAAAATAACTCAACACAAATACACACATACATACATGCATACATAAGGAGTAAACAAATAACGTAAATAAGAAGAAAAAAGTAGTGGAGTATGTTATGGTAAATAAATAAAAGCAACTTTGCATGCAAAATGACAACAAAAAAGATTGCCATACGCTTAAACCGATTTCGTTCTCCGAAAAAATAAGAGCCATTTTCACTCTTTAAGGCGGATTCACCTACAGAGTACTGCTCTCTCTTCGTTTTTTCTATATGAAGTTGTTTGCTCTTTTAAATCGAGAGCGTAAAAATATAATATAAAAAAAAAGTAAAGTACAGGGTAACGGAATAATAGATTAAAAGTTTAATATAAAATTACTTTACAATAACAAAATATACGACATTTGTTTTTGCTCTCACTATACACTTCTATTCTGATTCGACCCTCGACTATTAGTATTAGTATAAGTTACTCTGGTCTGATCTTGAATGAGAGAGAAAATCAGTGCTGCCTACTTATAAATCAATACGACAAACAAAAAATTAAAAACAAGATTTTGTTGCGAGCGCATTAGATTGGCAACATTGATCGGAGAGAAACAAACATTTGAGAGTGCACTAGCTCAGTTTTAGATGCGTTGACTCTCTAAAGTAAAATATTACTTTTTTACCCCGTTATCCAGTACTTTACTCCAAAGAGTGAGGTAAAATCGCAACTGAATGAAAATAAATTGAAAATTATTTCACAAAAGAAAATCGCTCACTGTAAATAAATATGATTAACAAACAAGGCAATCAACGGTATAGCGATTATGAGGGGGCTGCTTTCTTCCCTTCACTTCATTCCGTCCGCCACTCGATGGTGTTAACAACAAATCATCAAAACTTTGTTTCATTATTATCAATTGCCATGCAATCACGATTCCTTTCCTTAACTTCCTTCCTTTATTTCCTTTTCGATCTCTTTGTTCTACTTTTCTGTCTTGTTCTATTTCAATCATTTTTCATTTAAAAGTATTTCGCGTAGACATTAAAAAATTCGACTGCTTCTTCAATAATCCAATAAAACTTTACGACAAATGATATGCCGCCCGTCACCAATGCCGTCTACACCCGCCCGTCTGTTTTTCCATTAAGCCGTTTGGGTTGGTGGCAATTGAAAAAAAATTTAAAAGGAATGCTTCAAAAAGAAGTCAACTTCAATTCCAACAACATGAATGAACACTAAAAACAAAAAAACAATACCAAAAGGACAAAAAAAAAGAAGAAATTACCAAATCAAAAAAAGGAGTAGAAAAGAAAATGTATTACTGCCAAAACTATGCCATTACATTTGCTTCGGTATGAGTGCATGAGTGAGTTTCTGTGTATGATTGTATGTGTGTGTGTCTGTGTTTTACAAGTACATATTTTACTTTTTCAAATTATCTCCGCAGGCAGTGAAACAAATTTTTTTCCATTTTTCTGTGCCTTTCTTATGTGACGCGAAAAGTCGCGAATAGCAAGAACAAAAAAGTATGAATATTGAGAAGAAAAACGAAAAAAAGAAAAGTAGGAAAAATATGAGCTGTCTGCTACAAAAGTAGAAAAAAATAAACTTTTCAGCTTCAGGAAATCATTTCTCTTTTCATCCTTTTTTCTTTCGTTTGACACAATCAAAGCTTCCGTTTCCTTATCCGAATTTCCAAACGCATAAAAAAACAATATGGAAATTTTGAGTAATTTTCATTTTTCTGACTGCTGTAAAGATTTATTTTCTCTTTCTTACTCTTTGAAAAAAAGAAAAAAACAAAAGCAAAATTAAGTATTTTTCAAATAGAAAGAATTTAAAGTTAACGGGGTAATTCTTTAAAACAAAACTCTGAAGTAGTGATTTTATATGAAACTAGTTATGGTTTATCATTTTTTGAGAACATTATAACATCAAGAAGTACAGAATAACTGATAATTATAAATATGAGCCAAAGCCAGAGTAAAAAGTCGGAAGGATAATAGAACCAGTTTCTCGATAATTATCTCAGGGATTGATCTTTGTTTCAGTATTTTTTTTCTAGTATTAAACATGTTTTTGAAGCAAGGAAAACCTAAAACCGCTCTGCTTTCAAGATCTCTGGATCTGATAGTGATTCTAAGTATAGCCTAGAAAGCACTTTCTTTCATTTACGAGAAAGATTTCTCGACAGAATATGTGCAGTGAACCATTTTCTCAAAGTTCATAACATAAAAAAGTATGGAATGATTGATGTCAAAGTGAACCATAAGCAAAGTTGAAAGTCAAAGCGATAAAACTGTTTTTTTTTTTTTTCATAATTACCCCAATCATTATAAAAGTTGACTCCAAACCTTTAACACACCATTCCTCGATGGAATAGGGTCCGACCAACAATTTTGTTTTCCAATTTTGTGTCATAGTTGAAAAATTAGGGTAAAAAATAAACAAATGGCTTGTGATTACAAGCTGTCATATACTGATGTATAATCATAATGTCGTATAATTTTGAAATTTATGACGAATGAGAGGATGCGTCACCGAATAAGACAGCTTGTGAATTACCCAATTGTTGAAAAGAAATTGGAAAAATTAGCAGTTAAATAAAAAAGCACTAAATTTGGTACTTTTTTTTCTAGGGCGTTTTTAACAAAAAAAAAAAGAAAAAAAAAAAGCGTAGCAGATCACAAAAATGCATCAAATATAGTGAGAAAAGCACTAATTTGGCAACACTGGTTACAAGTCACAGACAATGAAAACATAATAGAAAGAGAGAATATAGAAAAAATGAAGAAGTGATAGAAAGAGCTATTCGAGAGTTGCGTCGCGAGGAAAAAATATGTAGTCCCGTTATATTAATTTAACGAAAAACTATGAGCTCTCTTTAACCCAGAGCCATAAGTATTAAAGAGAAAGAATGAGTTCTATTCACACACACACACATACACATGGGCGCTCAATGTTTTTGCTCAAAAATGAGGAAACAAAGAAAGTCTCTCTTTAAGTGAATTATATTGAGGAGTAGGAGAGTAAGATTTCTTCTCAATATAGAGTAGTTACGAACTCTGGCTTTAACATTCAATTTTCCTTCTTATTCAAATATTTATTCGTAATAAACAAACTCGAACTATCGCACAAGAATTTTATACATTTAGTTACTTAGTTTCGGTCATTTTTTTTTAAATTTCCTCAAATCCTTTCCCTTCCTACTATTCTTCTATTTCACATTTGTTACACAGATCCTCTTTGGCCTATAATATTTTTTTATTTTTTTTTATTATACTATTTCTTGTATTATTTTAACATAAATTTTTATATGTGAATTGAATTCACAAATCTATTCACATGATAGTGCCATACTCATTCTTAGGTCGCTCACTCGTTCACTCACTTGCTTGCAGCCCATAAATCCCAAAATGTCTTTTGACACATGAATATGTGCAGCATTAAAACTGCCAGACGACATTATTTTATTATCATATACGAAATGGGTGGTGGTGGTGGTGATGGTGGTGATGGTGGCGCTGATGGTGGTGTGTGGCCATGGGCTTTGGGGTTTGGTAGGATGATTCTTCTGGTTTCAGCTTATGGCGGCTCGGCTAGTTCCTAAAGCCGTTATACATACATAATAGTCATATAGTATATTTATTCTTTTGTTAGACGGGTAAAGTATGGTGGGAAATATCGGGAAGGAGTTAATGTTTTGTTTGACAAAAGGAAGCGTTATGAATGAACTATATGAGGGAGAAGTCTAAAAAGGGGCAAAGAGATTGCGTGTGCGTTTTTTTTTTTTCTTGTTTTTTTCTTACTTATTCTTCCCGATGTTACATTTGTATATGAGAGAGAAAAAAAAATTTATATTTTTCGTTGTTTTATGACTTCGATGATAGTGATGATGATGTTGTTTTTGTTGGTTGTGGTATTGCTATTGTTGTTATGTTGCCGTCGTCGTCGTCGCTGCTGATGTGTTTTTAGATCATTTATATATATTTAGTAGTTCACAAGACGTTGCTGTAGTTGTTGTTGTTACTATTATATACGCATAATGAATGCGACATACATATATTTATACATACATATCCATATAAATCTCTATATGTATGTATGTATGTATGTATAAGTATTCCGTACAAAACACTTTGAGTTATGTATGATTTGTGAATAGTAAAGTCAACTCGTGAACAGAATTCATATGTTCGTTTCGTTTTTGTCGGTTTGTGTCACATTAATGAATGTTCCTTTTCATGTGTTTGTGTGCGTGTGTGTGTGTGTGTGGGTATTTGTGACTGGGTGTAAATGTTTATTAATTCTAGATGAAAAGAGATAAATAGGTTTGTTGACAGGAAAATAAAAAACAAAATTTGCGCGCTCTACGGCCTTTATAGCTAGAGCTGGTAAGATTGCGCCATTTATAAAAATTATGCAATTTATATTACTTATTTATTATGCATAGTAGACCGATAGAGTTTATCTATGATAATTTATAATTGCGAAATTTATTTAATCAAAGCTTGAAGAATTTATTCATATTTTTAAAAGGTCTTTCTTTTTTCAGATTACGAGTTTCAGGTCGAATTTCAAGTTATATATAGTTTCCCTCACATATTAGCACATAACCTATTTTTGGAGTGAAATTTCTTAAGCGTAACTGTGAATTGTAAATTTTGCAACGGGAAATCGTGTCTTCGTTGCACTCATACAAATCTAATGCCTGGTTTTCGATCAAATTTGCCAGCATGTTGGCAAATGTCATATAAGAAATTCTCTCTTTTTCTCTCTTTGACAGAGAATATTACATACTGAAAACCAATCATAACAAACGATGCCATGTAGTTGTTAGTGTTTAGCGAACGAAAACATTTGGGGATCGGCTACATGCAAACGAGCAGAGACTCGACTTCGCTCAGTGCTTTAGTGAGAGAGACTTCTGCTCTGCATATAGCTGAACTTCGAAATTCTCTTCGAAATTAAGATTTGTTTCGTTTATGTTAAAAAAAATGGTTCCTCTTTCCTTTAGGATTTTCGTACAAATATTTTCATATACATTAAGCTCTCCTCTCTTTGAAAACGAAGTTTGTTGTTGTTTGCATGAGTTGATTCTCTCTTCGGCAGCGAGCACGTTACGTTTCTTTTTTTATTTTGTGAAATAGTTTTTTTTTTTTTTTTTTTTTTTTGAGTAGACACATGTTGGTTTAGTTTTTTGTTTTTGTTTTTTTTCCCAAAAATTTCATATTTTCTTGCAAAATAATTTCATATTCATAGCACTAGTTTACAGCCGAAAAGTACCAAGAAGAAAACATGTTTGGGTGGATAAATTGGGACCTCCTGAATACAAACACATTTTTTTTTTCTATGGTAAGAGCAATAATTTTGTATTTTTCGGGGTATAGTTTCACTCAAGTCCTTGTGGAGTTTTTTGTGAAATTAAAAACTCGTCAAAACTGATAAACAGCAAATTTAGCATGTAAGCAGTGAAATTTAAAATTTAGTTGTTTCACAAAAAAATTCATAAAAAATATTATTTTTCATCCAATCTTGATCAGCTTGAACTTAAAATGTTTGTAACTATGCATTTAAAAAAAGAAATGTCGCTGATTTTGACCTTTAATTAAAAATAAATTGAATTTAAAATAGAAAATTTGAGAAAAGTCTTGAAAAAATGGCAAATTTGGAATTTTAAGGCACCACAACTCAACTATTTGTTATTCGATTTCCAAAAATTAACTTCTGATTTTGATCAGACTTTTTGTGTGGACTCCACAAGGATTTAAGTGAAACTATACCCCGAAAAATACAAAATTATTGCTCGGCAAAAATTCTTACCACAGAAAAAAAAAAAAATTTTTTTTTTGTGTTCCGCACTTGGTACTTTTCAAGACTTGAAATTTGTTAACCAGTGTTGTCATTCATAGTCGTCGTATGACATTGGTCTCGGTAATCGTAATTTACAGTTGGTTGAATGCGATTTTTTCGTGATCGATATAATCGATTTTACACCAAAAGAAAAAGACGTCAATCATTTCCTTTTGGTGTAATGGTAAAAAAAATTACAGTCGATAAATAAAAAGATTTAATTAAACTGTTGTAGTTTGTTTTACCAGAATATCATGCATTCTACAAAAACTTAAATTAAATATAATACATATTGAAGAAATTGACTATGGCCTACCACGCAGCAAATCAGACGAATAAACAAATTAATTTCTTTCTTTTTATTAAATTTTTATCTTTTTCAAAATAATAAATTTTTTTTTTTTTTTTTAATATAACTGACTTTTTGAATTTTTTTTGTAATATTTTACAAATAGCATTGGAAATAATAAAAAATTATTGTGGTGGATATAAAAAAAAATATTTCACTGACCCCATCATATTTCTACAATCTTCCTCTATACATTTATTAGTGTAATTTTATGTCAATTTTATTCCCGAAAATCCAGAAGTGCTACACTATCAAATTATATATCAATTTAAAGAGCTTGACGAGTAGGTTAGCCAAAAATTTCAAATCAGATTTAAAATCGGTTTAGCCAATTCCAAAATATTAGCGTCGGAAGTTCTTTAAAATTAAAATTCACTCATTGAACAAAGCATCGTTGAAATAATAATTGCTTAAGCGGGAGTAAATAACAAATGAGAGAGAGAGAGAGAGAGAAGACACGAATAACGGCATTTCTCAGAATTATCTAACAAATTATCTGCATACACAAATAACAAAAAACAAACACCAATGAGTAGTTTGGTTCTCTTTTGATATTTGTTTTTTCATAGATTTCTTGAGGGGGAAAAAAATAGCCCCAGTTACTGGGGCCTTACCGACTAGTACATATTAATGCAAAAAAGCAAAAAAAGAAAAACAAAAGCTAAAGGAACATGCGTTTACAACAAAAACAACTACTTTTTCCCTCTTTGATAAAACCAAATGGCGATTGCTAATTGCCGAAGGAAGAATTAATACGCGCAAACTTCGTTTCGAAAGAGAGAAGAGAGTGAGAAATTATTTTTTGTTTTTATGCGAAAGAGGAACCAAAAGCTTTAGATTATAAAAGAGGAAAAAAATTTGTATCACTACAAAACTACAAAAAAAAAAATTTGAGAGCTTTTCGAATTTCAAATTTTTTATATTCCTTTCTAATGCCTGCGGCAGGTTTCACGTCAAAGAGTTAGAAAGAGAGCATTTCCTATATAAAATTGCCGACATTTTGTCAAAGAGAGAATTCACCCGAAAGCTTTTTGTTAAAGGTCAGACCTAAAAAAATTAAGATTGTGCCAAGTCACAGAACGAGATAAAACTATTTGCCACAAAAAAAAAAAAAAAAAAAAAAAACAAAAACAAAAAAAAATGGTTTACCAAGGCATATGGAAGATTAAGGAACCAATGATAATGATTGAGTAACAAATATGGAGAATTTTAGAAGCCAAATCTAGAAAACTTTTCATATCAAAAATGCAACAGTAAGCCCTCGAGAAAAAATTTCTTCGTCGATATTATTTTGTGGTTTGCTTTAAAAAATTCATAATCCAAAAACAAATTTCATATGCAATAGTGTTAAAAAAAATATGAATTAAATTAGTTCAGCAGGATTGTTAATGTGTAAAAATTTAGGCATACAGGATTAAATTTATCTAAATTTTATATTTCAATTAAAAGTTTTTGTTGATGTTATTGGTGAATATTATACCACCTGCATACATATAAACAACAAGTAAATCTAAGTTTGTAAGTAATTAATATTTGAGATTAATCCTAGATCTTTTATTAACGAAGTAGTTGAAAAAGTTTTAATTAAATTTCTATTGAGTAACACAACTTTTTAATAAAAACCTCAGATCAACAAAATATAAATCGTAATTCATTTTGTTTTACTAATTCACCAAATTGATTTCAAGTGATTTTATATTTCTCCAATTGCAAAGGTACGTTCAGTTAAAAAGAATTATTATTTTTTTAGGATTAAAGCATTTCTTGTTTTTTTTTGGTAGATTATTTTATTTTAGCTGTCAAACTTTTACTTAAAATAATCATTTTCAAAACTTTTATAATTTGTAAAATAAATATTTATTTTTGCAAGGCATCATTGTTGTTGTTGTTGTTACTGTTGCTGTCAGCAAAAATCAACAGCTACAAACTTCCATAAAAAGTAACTCATACCACAAATAATAATAATAATAATAATAACAATAATAGGGAACAACAACAACAACAGCAACAAAAACAGCAGAAACAAAACTTTCCCTATAGTAAAGTAATCAAATTCAGCGAAAGCGAATACAACAACAACAACAATAACGATGACTACAACGGACGACGGACGACCCACTTTGTCAAAACTCTCTCATATCCATTCAACGTTTTAGTGTCAACAATAAGGACACAACCACCTGGCTTGGTTGAGAGCTGATGGTGCTATTTCCTGCCTGACTGCCCAAAGGCTTTGATACTTTGAAATGCTTAAAAAAAAAAAAAAAAAACACTGAAGCGAACTGGTAGTTGGAGGTAGGAGTGAGTAGCTTGGGTTATGCATACATAGTTGCTCTATTGCCATCCATAGCTGTTGTTGTTGGTTGTTGTTTTTGTAGATTTCTGTTTTGCCAATCAAATTTATTTGTTTATTTGGGCTTTTAGCGCTTTCGGTTAGAGAAACAAAAAACGAAAAAAACAAAACTTTCCTCTAGTCCTTTTGGCCTATTTTAATTTTTTTATGAAAAGGAAATTTTTTTTTTTTTTTTGGTAGACATTTATGCTTATGATAGTCAAATTTTTGTTTTATGTATTTAGTATTTTATTTTTGATTTACGCTTGTAATCGAAATGGAATATGAAGTGCTTTTATAAATATTAGATTCATATTGATGTGAGTAGTTAACATTCATTCAAATAGTTTTATTTATAAGCGATCTCCAATTAAATTTAACTGCAATAAAATTTAGTTTAATTATTTTTATGGGTAATACTTTAAAAATCATAAATTAACTTATATTTATTTCTATCTGATATTAATTTTAGGGCAATGCAGTTTAAAATTTGTCAAAAATCATCTGATCAAAATTTACCCCAAAACTCAGACCATAAATGAAACCAAATTGAAGAGAAATTTCAAAGCAAAACTCAAACCAAATGAAATTCACGCCAAATCATGCCAACTCTTCAGAGTGACAAAGTCCAAAAATTAAAAACAGACTGCAGTTAGAAAACCACCAGTTTATTTCAAAATCAAATTTAAACACAGACCAAAACTTAGACCAAGATATAGGCCTAAATTCATAACAGAAATCAAGCTAAAACTCAAACTAAAAGGAGAACAAATTTCTATCGAAAAGCAGACGAAAATCAAACTATAAATCAGACAAAGATTTAGAACAAACTTCGTATAAAAATTAAATAAAAAATCGGATTAAATCACAGAATAAAATGAGACCGAATTCTATCAAAAATTCGATCTAAAAATCGGAACAAAAGTAGTTAAAATATGAAACCAAGAATCAGATCAAAACTTAAACCGCAACTCAAACCAAACTGAGGAGAAAATTCAGGACAAAACTTAAACCAGAGGCAGGCTAAAACTCAGACCAGAGTCAGACCAAAGTTCAGGCCAAAATCGGAGCGAAGCTCATATTATTAAACAGACCAAAACTTAGATCCAGATTCAGGCATAAACTCAGTACAGAAATCTCCATCTAAAATTCAGATCAAAAGGATACTAAATTTCAACTAAAAACTAGATTAAAATGAAATTAAAAATGAGATGAAAATTTGGAAGAAAACCAGTAAAAAAAAATTAAACAAAACCTCAGAATAAAATGTGACCAAATCCAGATTAAAATTCCGTCAAAAACTCAGAGACCAGAAATCAGATTAAAATTCAGATACAAATTTTAGACAAAAATTGGGCCCAAAATTCAAAACAAAAGCAATTCAAAAATCAAACCAAGAAGTATACCAAAACTTAGACCAGAACTTGAAAGAAAGGAGACTAAAAATCAGGTCAAAACTCAAACCAGAAATTAGACTAAATTTCAGTCGAAAACTTAAAATTAGACACATTAGAAAATTTAGAACATAACCAGCATAAAAATTTAATAAAAACCAGATCAAAACATGGAATTAAATGCGACCTAATTCAGTCAAGAACTCAGACCAGAAATCAGATTTCAGGCAAGTCGCAGGAAAAATCGAATAATGAGCAGAACCCAGAACACTGCCCTGTAATTGTGACTAACTTCATATCTATCATACGCGCCATTTTTTTTTGACATTGACAGCTATTCTATCTCGAAGAGCGCCAAAAATACTATAAGAATTGATCTGTCAAATAATTTTCATAATTTTACAAAAGTGTTTTACTATAGCTGAAAATGTCGAATTTCGTGCCAACAAAACAACATTTGCGGGAAGTTTTAATTTGCTTCTTCCGTTTAAAGAAAAACGCAACTGAAGCACATCGTTTACTCACTGAAGCTTATCCTGACTGTGCTATAGACGTTAGAATGTGTCAGGTGTGGTATGCCCGTTTCAAAAGTGGTGATTTTGATGTTGAAGACAGGGAACGTTCAAGCGGCCCGAAAAAGTTCGAAGATGAAGAATTGAAGGCATTACTCGAAGAAGATTCATGTGAAACGCAACAAGAACTTGCAGAATCTTTAGGAATTGATCAATCAACCATTTCTAAACGATTAAAAGCATTGGGAATGATTCAAAAGCAAGGAAATTGGGTGCCGTACGAATTGAAGGCGAGTGATGTCGAACTGATTGAACGACAGAAAAGAAAGAGTTTTCTGCATCGTATTGTGACTGGCGATGACAAATGGATACGTTACGATAACCCAAAGCGTTAAAAATCATGGGGACCGCCCGGACATGCATCAACATCAACGGCAAAGCCGAACATCCATGAATCCAAGCTCATGCTGTGTATTTGGTGGGATATGAAAATGAAAGGTGTCGTGTATTATGAGCTGTTGAAACCGAATGAAACGATCACTGGCGACCGCTACCGACTACAATTGATGCGTTTGAGCCGAGCATTAAAGGATAAGAGGCCAGAATATGGGAATAGGCACGACGAAGTTATTCTTCAGCACGACAATGCTCGGCCGCATGTTGCAAGGCAAGTAAGTAAAAACATACTTGGAAACGCTGAATTCTCCAGACATTGCTCCTTCTGATTACCACTTGTTCCGATCGATGACACATGGCCTGGCTGAACAGCACTTCCGTTCTTTCGAAGAACTCAAAAAATGGCTCGATTCGTGGATAGCCTCAAAAGATGAGGAGTTCTTTCGACGCTGAATCCGTATGCTACCAGAAAGATGGGAAAACGTTGTGGCTAACGATGGACAATACTTAAAAGAATAAATTTATAATTGTAGCGGAAACACTTTTGTTCATTTTACTGTTGTTTGTTAAAATAAAATATCTTAAAAAAAAAAAAAAATATATATTTTTTTTTTGTCAAATATGTAAAATTATACCCGAAACATCGGAACAAAAGTCAAGCACTGACCTTACCAGGACTTGTCAGGCATTGTTCTCTTGTTTAATAATCACTTTTTCACAATAAATGTCCAAATTACGAAAAAAAATACGAGTTTATACATTCATACTCCCAATATAAAAGTTATATTTTTTTTTGTAATTTGAAAAATATTATCAATTAAATAAAAAAAAAAACAATGGATGTGTGCAAGGCACACAAGATATTTGATGTGTAAACAGTTAAGCCAACTAAATGCCATATACATAAGCTCGCATATGTATCGCCATATATAGGGATTTGATGTATAATCTATATGCTAGCTAAATAATTCAAACTAAAACAATTCTTTTATAAACTTAAAAATTGATTAGATATCATTATCTTTTATATATACATAATAACCCAATTCACTATAAATTGCAAATTGTCTTACATCATTGTAAATGCAAATTTTTATTCCATATAGCATATATTTGTTGCTGTGATAGCAAAAATATTTTGCAATTGCACCAGCTGTAATTGCATCTTTTTTCCGAGCGTGAAAATTTTACATAACGTCGCCTGAGAATTTATTTGGCGTATAGGCATATGAATTTGTACACACATACGCCAAATCAGTTCTCAAGCGACGATAAGTGCTTTCCGCATTTAACCTTAGAAAGGCAACAGGGGTAACCAGTCACCTCACTACTTTTTAAAAGCACTGCAAAGAGAATTGCCTTAACTACATTTAATAAAACATTAAATAAACAATTTTTTTTTATTGAAGTAAATAAGTGATTTTATAATAAATATGCTTGATTTTTTCTGTTTAACATATTTGCTATTTACATAGATAAAAAAGTGTTGCCTTTCTAGGGTTAATGCACAAAGCAAAATTTTTATAATGGAGTGGTTTGCAATCATTATCACTACATTTTGTTTATACATTTATTGAAACGTAGATTCCTTATTACTTATCATTTTGTATTATTTTTATATTTTAAAAAATATTTAATTTTAATCCAATCTTACTAACCGATTGCAAAACCTATCAAACGCCTGTGTTTGCTACGGCGACTTCTCTGCTTGTATGGTATAGTCGATCTCCACACGTTCAACACCAACAAATAATTCTGCCACGAATAAATGTACACACACACATTTTGTTTTCGTATGCACATATATGTGTGAGTAAATTGATCGAAACATAAACAAACAAACTCCGCTCGTATTTTAATTTTTCCCTCTCTTCTTCTCTTTGTTGTTTAGAGTAGCACAGTCATGCCGCGCAGTAGTGTGAGCGAGAAGGGAACTGGACGTTACAGTTATCTTACATCTTACGATACAGTTATTGTTACATTTTACACATTTGAAATTTTGCCCATACCGTGAGCTAAAATGTTTACACATCAAAAATCAACCGTTTAAAAATTATTGAATTTTATATATGTTAAGATTTTTTCGATCTCACTCCTTATCCTTTTGAAGTAACGAAACAAGATTACGATGTCTTCGTTATCTATAAGTGTAAAAATCACTTTGACAAAACTGTCAGAAATGTAGAAGTAAAAAATTGATTGAATTATTAAGTTCCTTACAATTCCTTAGGAAGTAAAATACCAAGTAAGCAAATTTTTTTTCTAAAATGAAATTCAATTATCTTAATTTTTCAATGCATACATATTAAATGATTGCACGCATACATACATACATACATTTCCATACACTTGCGTCTGCATTCATCAGTAATCTCTGTAACTGCATACATGCATAAACTTCCTTCCGGGTGAGAATTACATTAAACCAAAAGCAAAAGCATAAATATTTTATAAAATATCAAATGTGTATGTATAAATCTAAGTACAATATAGAATAGTTTAACTTAATTGTCTGAAAACACAAACATACATAGAATTCAACCTGAAAATTTATATAAATCGATACAGTAACTTTGCACATATTATGCCATTAAAATCATTTATCAATATTGTCAGCTGAGCTGAGGAGCTGGAGGAGGAGGAGGAGGAGGTGGAAGAGGAGTTTTTCCCCGGAAGTAAAATTGATAATAGCGAACGCATTGTGTAAAAGTGTTGCTGTCACATATTTTGCCAAGAAAGAAAAAGGAAGAAAAGAAAAATCATTCAACTTTGATTAATAATGCAGGCACAAAAGTCATACAATATATGAAAAAGACTTAAATTAAATAAGAAAGAACTAAAATTCTCGTATATCCTTGGAGTATACAGGGTGACAATCGTAAAGTGACGCACACATATCAGCAGTTATTTTCAAAAGGACGTACTTCCATTAAGTACAATTAAGTGTTAACATTGCTGAATATATAAGCATTCATTTGAACCCCACCTCAATCAATATAATCTCCTTTAGCCTGCACACATGCCTTCAATCGATCCGGAAATCGTAGGACTGTTCGCCGCAGGACTTCCTGATCAATTTCAGTCCGGGCTTTCTCTAATGAATTTGTCAGCGACTCCAGACTGTGGTGTTGAGATGCACAAGTCTTACTCTCTAAAATACTCCAAATACAGTAGTCCATTGGATTCAAGTCTGGGGAGTATGGTGGCCATTCTTGAGATGTTATGAATCCAGAAAAAATGTCTTTTTTTATCCATGTTTGCGTTAATTTTGCCATGTGGGAAGGTGCAGAATCTTGCTGGAAAGTCCAGTTTTCATTTCCAAATGTATCTTGGAAGAACATGTTCATTTAAAATGCTCCGATAAACAACAACCTGGTCATATTTAACACCCTCTTCAACGAATATTAGAGGGGTTCTGGCATTAGCGGAAACTCCAGCCCATACCATAACGGAAGCTGGCTTTTGAACTCGGCCAACAGTCCTATTTTGTTGCGATGATGATGTTAGCCACATTCGGTCATTTTGCGCATTGAAATGTTGTTCAACCGTGAAAATCTTTTCATCTGTAAACAAGATATTTTCAACATTTTTTAACACGGAGGAGCGTAGCAACGCCTTGCATCTTTGCAGTCGCAAATCTTTCTTTTTTTGTGTCAGATCTTGAGCTTTTCGGAGCTTGTACGGCTTAAGATTAAGCTTTGATTTTGCAATGATTCGCACTGTTTCACGGTTTACTCCCACATCCTTAGCGATTTTTCACATTGAGCGCCTTGGATTTCGCTTGATTCGTTTACGAATTTTTTCTGTTAAACCAGTAGTGGCAACTGTTGAAAATTTTCCTCGGTCTCTATCTCCAAAACCTCCAGTTTCATTATATCGAATAATGGCTCGGTCTACTGTACGACTTGACAAATTTAAAGCCTTTGCAATTTGACGGCTACTATAATTTGCCAAATGAAATTTCATAATTTCACGACGAATATTTTCCTTGTCCATTTTTATGGAAATTTCAAAATGTAATAACAAAAATTCAAATGAAATTAAAAGCAAAGCCAATGATGAATGAATTTGCTTTTTAAATTGAAGTAACGGTAAATGGCAAAGCTTGCTGCAGAGTATTAAACTTGCGTCACTTTACAATTGTCACCCTGTATATACAAACACATAAACGCGCGCGCACACACACACACACACACACGGATATATTATATGAAAGATTATAGAACTGTTTAATGTCGTAAATATAAGAGAACTTCTTTTTGTCGACAATACATTTACAATAACTAAATGAAAATCCATAAAGCTTTATTCATTCTCACATTTGACAAATTTACTGTAAATTGCTAAATTGCTAGAGCAAAACAAAACCAACAAACAAGCATACAAACAAACAAAACAACAAAAAAAAGAATAAGGAAAAGGAAAAGACAGCAATGCGGAAATTGTTACAAGGATATGGACACTGCTGCAGTGTATTGTCCTCAAAATGGAAATTACACTTAAATCAAAAATAAGTGCAAACACAAAATTGCAGGCTGCAGGATATATATATATATATATATGTGTCTGTATGTATGTATGTAAGGAACTGTTATTATAATGTTTCCAGTTCAGGGTTTCTTAAGCTTTTTTTTTTTTTATAATATTTGGGAGGTATTTGTGTATCAATTGAAAAAAAAAGTAAACTTAAAATACTTCAACTTAGTCCCATTTTATTTTTACTGACGGCTCAAAAACAGAATTCAACACCAGCTTCAGCGTCACATCCTCTAACCAAATATTGAAGATCTCTCTTCTACCACACTACAGTTCACCATTCTCTTCAGAAATCATCGTCATTCACTTCAGAAATCATCGCCATTACTCCAATTGTCGCAGAAAACACTTTTAATTACAGAGACTAAAAGTCAATTGATTTCGCGTCATTGCATAATGACTTATCTAACAGAAATTGGTCCGACTGTTGGTTTCTTACCTCAGTTGATGATAAATTAAAATACTTTCTCGAAAACATTTCTAAACTATATGATAGCCACGTACCCCTACGTGCGTGCCGTATTACAAATAGCACTTGTCCTTGGTTTACGCACTCGGTGAGGCTAGCCTTAAAGAAGCGTCATAAAAGTTATAATAAATGGAAGAGAAATCCTACAGAACAAAACCGAGAGTATTATAAAAAAGCCAGGAATGAACCTACATCTACTGTTAAGCAGTCAAAGAAGATGCTCTTCACATCCAAGCTGAATCCTTCATTACCCCCTAAACAATTATGGTCCAATTTAAGGGAAATTGGTGTGCGTAAATTTAAATCCCGATGTGTGTGGGATTGATCCCAATGCACTCAATGATTACTTTGTATGCGGTTCTCAATCAAATTCACCCAAGTTCTCTGATCATATGAATACTACCAAATCTCCTGCTGGGTTCCAGTTTGATGCTGTGTGTGAAACAGATGTGGCTCGCTGCATAAAGAAAATTAGATCGAATGCTATCGGAGAAGATGGTATTGCTATAAAATTTATAAAACTCATAACACCCTATGTTCTCAGTACTCTGACATACATTATTAATCACTGCATCACTAGCTCTCGTTTCCCTGAAATTTGGAAAGTGGCTACAGTTATTCCGATAGCAAAAATATCGATGGCCTCAACACCAGCTGATTTCCGCCCTATTAGTATAATGTCATCTCTATCCAGTCTGGGAATCACTCATGGCTGAACAGATTTCTAGTAACCTTAGTGAGTCTAGCCTTTTATCACCTCTCCAGTCTGGTTTCCGCTCTGGACACAGTTGCTCCACTGCTGTTGCAAAAACTGTGGACGATATTAGAACACCATATGATAAGGGTCATCTCACTTTATTATGCCTCTTAGATTTCTCTAAAGCATTTGATAGCGTTAGTCACTCTCTGCTTTGCAGAAAGTTGAAACAATGCTTTGGATTCTCAGACACTGCGGTACGGTTGATGGAAAGCTATTTAGAAGGTAGATCTCAAAGAGTATATATATATTATAATAATAATTTGCGCATGTAAAAGATCATGTCTTAGATGCGAATACTCTCTAAATAAAAATAAAATAAATACGCCAAAAGTATAAACAAGAAGGTCGCTATACGCTCAGACTTTTTATCTGCACTGGACGCTATATCCAATATCGATAATAATAGCTACTACCCATCAACGCATAAGAAATGCACTTACCAGCTACTATCCAAATATTAAATTAGTTTGGACTCCAGGTCATGTGGGAATTGAAGGAAATAATTTTGCCGACAGTTCCGCAAAATACGCTAGTAAAGCCCCTCTAATAACGACAACCTAACCGGAATACAAAAGACATGACACAATATATTAAATCAACGTTTCAAACCAGACAAACCTAGCAACATGGCAACTCACATCAGATTGCTACCGTCAAATCAATTCCAATAGAATAGCTCTAAACCAGTTTTTAGCTACGAAAAACCACAGGCTGACACGACTTGATGTCATAAAATACGAACGGCTACGGCTGGGACATACCCGCATAACCCATCAACACCTAATGAGCAACAACGCAGCATCCACCTGCCCATTTTATACCCTCTCTATCCCCACCAACATCATCCATCTTCTCTCCAATTGCCCAAGATGATTCCAAAATGCTAGAGCTCAAGTTTTCCAAAAACACAGGCCCTCTTTCATTACTCCAATTCCCGAACAACAACAACAACATAGAGAAAATAACTAAGTTCTTAAAAATGACAGATCCTGGGTAGCGGAGCATACTTGTGGTATTACCAGGCTAACATGGACCACTATGGACATTAGACGAACTAGACAACTACTCAACCTTAGCAGAAACTCCAGCAGCATTACGACTTCGGTGCTCACGGGACACTGCATAATGGGGAGACATGCTGCACGACTAGGACTGCCATTCAATGACTTCTGTCGGGGCTGCGGCTCTGAGGAGGAGGAAGAAACAGTCCTCCATTTCATGTGCGAATGCCCATCCCTGACAATTTTATTCCCGAAAATCCAGAAGTGCTACACTATCAAGTTATATATCAATTTAAAGAGCTTGACGAGTAGGTTATCAGATTTAAAATCGGTTAAGCTAATTCCAAAATATTAGCGTCGGAAGTTCTTTAAAATTCACTCATTGAACAAAGCATTGCATTTATCGTTGTAAAAATCATTGCTTAAGCAAGAGTAAATAACAAATGAGAGAGAGAGAGAGAGAAGACATGAGCAGCGTTGCCAGATGGACGACCGTTACGACATTTGGATGATTTCAGAGCCAAATGACGGTTGGACGATTTAGAAGCACGAAATAACGTTTTATGAAAAGTTTGAAAAAAGGAAACATGAAAAGAATACCTGCAAATATTGGGAGTATGAATGTATAAACTCGTATTTTTTTTCGTAATTTGGACATTTACTGTGAAAAAATGATTACTAAACAGGGGAACAATGCCTGGCAAGTCCTGGTAAGGTCAGTGCTTGACTTTTGTTCCGATGTTTCGGGTATAATTTTACAGATTTGACAAAAAAAAATATATACATATTTTTTTTTTTTTTAAGATATTTTATTTTAACAAACAACAGTAAAATGAACAAAAGTGTTTCCGCTACAATTATAAATTTATTCTTTAAAGTATTGTCCATCGTTAGCCACAACGTTTTCCCATCTTTCTGGTAGCATACGGATTCAGCGTCGAAAGAACTCCTCATCTTTTGAGGCTATCCACGAATCGACGCATTTTTTGAGTTCTTCGAAAGAACGGAAGTGCTGTTCAGCCAAGCCATGTGTCATCGATCGGAACAAGTGATAATCAGAAGGAGCAATGTCTGGAGAATACGGCGGGTGGGGTAGCACTTCCCATTTCAGCGTTTCCAAGTATGTTTTTACTTGCCTTGCAACATGCGGCCGAGCATTGTCGTGCTGAAGAATAACTGCGTCGTGTCTATTCTCATATTCTGGCCTCTTATCGTTTAATGCTCGGCTCAAACGTATCAATTGTAGTCGGTAGCGGTGGCCAGTGATCGTTTCATTCGGTTTCAACAGCTCATAATACACAACAACTTTCATATCCCACCAAATACACAGCATGAGCTTGGATCCATGGATGTTCGGCTTTGCCGTTGATGTTCATGCATGTCCGGGCGGTCCCCATGATTTTTAACGCTTTGGGTTATCGTAACGTATCCACTTTTCAGTGCCAGTCACAATACGATGCAGAAAACCCTTTCTTTTCTGTCGTTCAATCAGCAGTTCATATGTGAAAAATCGTCCTTCGACATCACTCGCCTCAATTCGTACGGCACCCAATTTCCTTGCTTTTGAATCATTCCCAATGCTTTAATTCGTTTAGAAATGGTTGATTGATCAACTCCTAAAGATTCTGCAAGTTCTTGTTGCGTTTGACATGAATCTTCTTCGAGTAATGCCTTCAATTCTTCATCTTCGAACTTTTTCGGGCCGCCTGAACGTTCCCTGTCTTCAACATCAAAATCACCACCTGACACATTCTAACGTCTATAGCACAGTCAGGATAAGCTTCAGTGAGTAAACGATTTGCTTCAGTTGCGTTTTTCTTTAAATGGAAGAAGCAAATTAAAACTTCCCGCCAATGTTTTTTTTGTTGGCACGAAATTCGACATTTTCAGCTATAGTAAAACACTTTTGTAAAATTATGAAAATTATTTGACAGATCAATTCTTATAGTATTTTTGGCGCTCTTCGAGATAGAATAGCTGTCAATGTCAAAAATAATGGCGCATATGATGGAATAAGTCGAGCATCTGCTATGCCGTTTTCTGTCATTTCACGAACGACGTTTTCGAACTCTCCGTGTAAGGTTCTTTGACGGACTAACTGACATAGCTGATGCACAGATATCAGATCTACACAGATCATCCTCATCGAGACTGGATGGTTCCTAAAAGAGTCATTCTGGATCCGCAGGGAACCGAACAGACAGGGAAGGTCACCCAAATATAAATGAAGGGCATCACATTGGGCCCAATAGAAAGTCTATGGAAGAATCTTGAAAACTTATGTTATTAGACTCTTCAGATATTTTCTTTTATTACAAATCTTGGTCGGTTTTACCACTCGACTTTTAATACGTTGCAAAGTTGCGGTTCAAAGGCGTGAGGGCAGGGGAAGAGTATAATACTGAAGGTTGTATTGACCTAAACCTATGCAAGCAATATTTAGAAATCATGATTACTCTGCGGAAGATCGGATCTGGAATCCTTCCCCTCATTTTCCCTTCATACAAGGTTTAAGCTAATACATAAAGTTTCTAGACTTCAAATCGACTGTGTATTCTCTCGTCAATACTTTCAAGGACCTCTGCAGGTAACACTAAAATAGAAAAACAAATTAGAGAAATAATGCAAAAGTTGATAAAAGAAAAACTTAAGACACCATGTAGTATGTAATATTCAAAGATTCTCTTCTCTCCTCCCCTCCCCGCTTGTAATAGAAATAGTAATAGTAAAGAACCACAAATAATGTAAAGTCCGGGATTGTCTAAGGGAACCACAAAACAAATATGTATGCTTAGTTTATGTGTGCACATTACACACACACACATATTAAAAACTCAAATAAAATGTAATTAAATGTCAAAGCAAAATTTACACTCACACACTCAGGGGCATTCTTCTAGTGCTATAGATCACAAATGAATGCATTTATTATCACCACACAGCTGACATGACACCAGGCGAGAAACAAGGAAAACAAACACAAGAGAAGCAATAGAAAAATTAAAAGGAAATCAATTAAACATGAATGAGGTAAAGACAGTCGAGAAGCGACCAAGCGACAATAACAAAACTGGCAAAAAAAAACAAAAAGTGATAAACGGGAAAATGCTGCAGGTCGACAGGTTGCAAGGCTGCAGTTATAGTATCCTTGCGGTATACACAAATGCAGAGAACTCTAAACTCTAATGAGTAACTAAAGCGGGTATGTATTTGTCTAAAATGCTAGTTATCCCCTCCCCTTCACATACCGACCTGCTGCTGCCGCTGCTGCTGCTGCTGGTGTTGTTGTTGTTTAGATAAAAGATAAGTATTTTTTATATGTTTGCATGCTTGCATATGTGATAAAAACTAAGAATTTCGGACCAATGCATCTAATAATTCATTTGCATAGTTTGTATACAGTATCAGAGTTTGTCGTTGAATCATATACATACATACTTACAAGGCCGTATTTAGGGGGGGGGAGGTGGGGTTTTGGGGGTTCTGACCCCCCCGCCCCCACCCCGAAATGTGGAAACTTTATTCTCATTTTTGAGTTTAATTGCCAATGGATGGAAAAAAAGTCAAAATAAAATCTATTTAACTAAATTTTTACTTCCATTGGTTTTTTTTTTCCACAAAGTCGAATATAAAAACTAAATTTGAAATCTTAGTTACACTATGCTATCAAATCCGATTTGTTTTCTTCGACATGAGATTTGACTACGGATTCAAAAAGAGAAGGTGATACTGAGCACTTACTGCATTCATAGTTTTTCTAGGTCAGTAACTGTTTTTGATTTAAAGTTCCGTCCTGAATCAGTTTGAAAAGTTTAAAAATTAATAAAAAATAGAAAAAACTATCGGATTCGTCCTGAATCAGTTTGAAAAGTTTAAAAAATTAATAAAAAATAGAAAAATTTATCGGATTCGTCCTGAATCAGTTTGAAAAGTTTAAAAATTAATAAAAAATAGAAAAAACTATCGGATTCGTCCTGAATCAGTTTGAAAAGTTTAAAAAATTAATAAAAAATAGAAAAATTTATCGGATTCGTCCTGAATCAGTTTGAAAAGTTTAAAAATTAATAAAAAATAGAAAAAACTATCGGATTCGTCCTGAATCAGTTTGAAAAGTTTAAAAATTAATTAAAAATAGAGAAAATTATCGGATCCTTGTAAAATTAGACTGGCTTGAATCCCATTTTTTTTTCCTAAAACGTAACGTGATGGGAAGTTTTTGACCTCAGATTCGTGTTCAACGTGAAAAATTCTTTCGCAAAAACTAGGAACCATCTTATAAGCAAAACCCATGCAGTTTTAGGAGACAATCTTAAAATGTAATTAAATTTTAACCCATTATTACTCAGAGCACCACGGCTAGAAAGATCTCTTTGAATGCTGTGACTTCACGAATTTAGAGAATATAAGCCAACCTCATCCGGGTTCCTTATCGTTGATAATGGTCCGAATTCCCAATGATGATCATTTGAAAAAAATGAGCCTCTACTATTTTTGGTAATTTTTTTGAGGTTGGGTACATCATCAGTAGTGGGAAGTCAATGAGTTAATGAAATTATGTCCTTCGCGATAAAAAAAATGCATTAAAAAATTGAAAAATTTAATTTGATTATTTAGTGAATTTTTTTTGTCGCTTTTTGCCATATTTTTGAGGTTAAGATTAAAAAAAAAAATTGCAAAATTTTTCCTAAAGTTTTAAGACATTTATCTACTTTTTTTTGTCCTTAATCTGATAGGGTCCATTTAAAAATCAGTTTGATAAAAATTATTTATGAATATTTTCTACGAATGAAAACCCCCCCAAAAAAAATTTCTGGCTACGGCCCTGCATCCTTATATGTAATAAGTAGACATACACACACACAATACTTGCATCTATTCAGCTAAGGATATGCAATGAACGCATGTGGCTACATAAATTTGTTTAATTAATTACTTTTTGTGGCATGTTTGCAGCATATGTTGCACGAATGTTTGTAGCATTATGTCTAAAGTATATTCACATTTTTGTTTATCTATATACATAGTGTGAATACTTGCATTTATACCTAGTTTAATTCATATATGTATAAGTATTTATATGAATCTTCATACTATTTATGTGTTATATCTTATGCGGATTGTATATGTTAAAAACAGCTATTTATTTCCTTTTTTAATAGTAGTAGGTACCTATGTGGGATTCCTGTATAGAAGTTGCAAGTTGCACCTTCAATAATTGTCATAGTAAATGCTTCAAGATAAAGGGAATAAAATAATCAGCGTTGCCCTTGAATTGTTTAAGTGTAAAGTTAACCCTTCGATTTATAAACTATGTAAACGTGTAGGTTTGACCCTTTCGGGGCTATAAGGCACCCAGAGGAAATAGTGCAAAACCGAGTACATAATCTTATTCTTGGGCCCCCCCTCCCCCCATTTTCCGTTAATATTTTCCATCAAAATATGATTTCTTTTTCCTCTAAGGAGCTGAACTTTTATGGGTTGACGGAAAAGCGGTAAAAAAAAATCTAATCAAATAAATAATTATTTTTGGTTGCATTTATTGAATAAAATATTTGACTGGGGAATAAAAAATGCAGTTTGAAGTCTTTTTAGAGTCGCCGATGGAGTCAAGGGAATGCAATCTTTTTCTGAAGTCTTGGGAAGGGAAAGCATCTTATGATTTCAAAATCATGACTGTTTTTGAAGTCACTTTGGCTCAATTGGATTTTGAAGACAATTGGAGTCACTTGAAGTCTCTTGGAATTATTTGGGGTTCGAGGTAAATTAGAGTTACTTGTAGTCATTCTGAGTCAATTGGAGATTTGAAGTAAATTGGAGCCACTTAAAGTCACTTGAAGCTCCAATTGACTACAACTGACTACTTCAAATAACTTCTAGTCCCTATCGACCTCAAGTGACTACAATTAGTCCCAATCGACCTCAAGTGACTACAATTAGTCCCAATTGACTTCAACAATTAGTCCAACTGATTCCAAGGGACTTTAAAATCTCAATTGGCTCTGAGTTTAATTGACTTCAAGTAACTCCAAGTGACTTTAAGACCTTAATTGACTTCAAGTAACTTCAAGTCCCAATTGACTCAGGTGACTTCAAGTGATTTCAAAACCCCAATTGACTTCAAATGACTCCAATTGGCTGCAAATCCTAATTGATTCCTAGTGACTTCAAAACTCTAATTAACCTCAAGTGCCTTCAAGTGGCTCCAACTGACTTCAAAACCTCAATTGATTTCAACTGCCTTAAAGTTACTCCAATTGACTTCATATTCGAAGTGACTTCAAATGATTCCAATTGACTTCAAATCCCTAATTGACTCCAAATCTCAATTGACTCCAAATCTCAATTGACTCCAAATCTCAATTGACTCCAAATCCCTAATTGACTCCAAATCCCAATTGACTTCAAGTGACTTCAAAGCCCCAATTAACTTCAAGTGACTCTAAGTGACTTCAAAACCTCAATTGACTCTAAATGACTTCAAATCTCAATTGATTCCTAGTGACTCCAACTGACTTCAAAACCCCAATTGATTTCTAATAACTTTAAGTGACTTTAATTGACTTCAAATCCCACTTGACTCCAAGTGACACCAACTGACTTCAAGTAACTCTAAGTGACTTCAAAACCCCAATCGACCTTCAATTGGCTAAAAAATCCCAATTGACTCCAAGTGACTTCAAATCCACAATTGATATTCCAAGTGACTTCAAATTGATTTCAAATCACAATTGACTCCAAGCCATTTCAAAACCCTAATTGACTTCAAGTGAATTCATGTGACTCTAAGTAATTTCAAAATCCCAATTGATTTCAAGTGACTTAAAGTGACTCCCATTGACTTTATATCTAAGTAACTTCAAGGGACTCTAATTGACTTCAAATCATATTCGACTCCAAGTGACTTCAAAATTCCAATTGACTCCAAGTGAGTTCAAGTGACTCGAAGTGACTTCAAACCTGTCAAGATTTGCATTCCAATGACTTCTAAAAAAGATTGCATTCCTTTGAAACCAAGAAAATTTGCTAAATGAATAAACCAATCGGTAACTCCAAAAAAAAGACTTCCGACTGCTGTTCAAATATTTTATTCAATAAATGCAATCCTGAATTGTAGTTTATTAACTGTGACTGCAAGATATTGTAATCAAATTGAATGCATTATTTTACAACTCTGGTTGCCGGTGATCCTGTGTTGTTTCCAACTTTCTCAGCAAATTTTTAATAGATATTTTTTCAAAATAGACACATCCGTTTAACAATAAATCTTTGCTTAACCCTTTCTTAACCGCAAAAAAAAAAAAAAATAGACTATAAAGGAAAATCGAGCTTGAATTCTTCATCGCTGATTACAATTTCATTGTAAAACGTTCTTAAAAAGTTTTCATTTAGGATTATAGATTCACTGGTGACCCATATAAAAACTTAGAATTCCAAAGAAAATAAACAAAAATTTAAAAATATGAAAATCTGTGCTTAAGAAAATAGTTTTTTTCCAGAATATTTTTAAAATTTCTGGTTCCGTCAATTTGCTAGCAATTTCCAACTTTTGGTAAACTAAAACTAAAAAAAAAACTTATTTTGAGTCACCGGTGTCCAAGGGTGTCGAAAGGGTTAAACTCTTTAATACAAATTTTAAAGTACCGCTATAACGATTTAAGTATTTCATGATTTGGTAGCAATATGGCAGCACAAAAAATGTGATCGGGATCCAGTAAACTTGCAGGATAGCGAAATTGCTCCAGAGTACTGTGGTTAGTGCGACTGCATTTTTCTAAATTTCTCTGGAATTTCTCACGAAACTGATAACATTTTTTACTTCACTTTAAATTCCAATCAAATTATTGAAATTTTTCCACAAATGGAAATCCAAAAATATGGCAACCTTGCATAAATTATATAATAAATATTTGCTCCTTACAGAACTCCTTACCAAGAGATTTTCAACTTGTGCATCTTGCGCTTGAAAACTGCACCACTTGCGCTAATTAGCGGTTTTCTTCCAACTTACCTACAAAGATAAAGCAGAAAAAGAAGAAGAAAAAAAAGAGAGAAATGAGAAAAGATTGGATTAAAAGGAAGAATTAATTTCATGAATTAAGCTCATTAGTTAATTTGCTAGCTGGGTAAATAAAAAAAAAATGCAAATATGACTGATTTTTCTTATCTTCTTACAAAAAAAAAAAAAAAAAAAAATTGAGAAGGAAAATATGCGAAGTAGACAAAAACTAAGTAATGCATAAAGACAAAAATGCAATGGTTTGAATTTGATTAAATATGAGTTTAAAGGATTTAATTTATAGATTTTTTTTCTTTGGTTTATTTTAAATTGATGAGTAAAAATATTTAAAAATGTTCACAAAATATTAGCAACTTCTCTCATTGCTATTAAATTCAAATTAAAATCCTTTATGAATTCGGAGGAGGGGAAAAGGAAACACATTTCTATCAAACTGTTGCCAAATTCAAAAATATTTCCTGGTTTTTCTAAAAATCATCACAATAAATTTTAAGCATAAGGCCACAATGCACAATTCGTTAACTATTGTGGGTACATATAGAGGCTGCCCAGTTGCGCCCTGTTTCGCCTCCTGACCTGCCCCTCTTCTCTGCCTGCCTGCCTGCCTGCCTGCTTGCCTACTCTTGCTACTCTTAATCATATTCAATAGTTACTTTATATGCAAGGAAAAGGGCTAAAAATGAATGCTGTTGCTGCTGTTCGAAATGATAAACGTGCTGCCAATAAATAATGTGGGCCAATGCACCCTCAAACTTTGTACTTTCAACCAACAGCACCAGCACCGGCATCAGCATCAGCACCAGCAGCAGCTTTCATTTGCAGCCTAGGCGCAGTATTACAAACGGGCTCAAGCTTAGGGCACAGAAGGCACAGTTAAATAGAATTGCTCGTGAATTTTCATTTTCATGCATTACCAACTGAAACACGAAGCAAATATATACACACATACATACACACACACATATACCTTTGGGATTCTTCCTTTAAAGGACGTTGGACGTACCGCCTAATCCCGAATATTTCGAGATGGCTAAAGCGAGGACATGGACAGGTGGACTACTACTTGACCCAAATACTGACAGGACACGGATGTTTTAAATCTTACTTACATAAATTTAAACATGACGACAATCCGTTTTGCACCCAGTGTGTACCGAACGTAATTGAAGACGCTGAACACGTTTTCTTTGTCTGTCCGCGATTTATGAATGAAAGAGAAGAGCTAAGCATAAGGGTTGGGAGTCCACTAATGGTTAGTAACCTGGTGGAAATAATGCTTGACTCAAATGAGAATTGGTCTGCTGTCTGCAACATGGCAACTACAATTATGAAAAAACTACGCTGTGCTGAGCAACAGCGCAGAGCGTCATGAAGAGGCAATAGGCCGCTCCCCCTCCGTGAAGTAATGCCTAACGGTAGTACCACGGAAGAAGGGAAACGGAGCTGGGGTGGGTTTTTGGTGCGGTGAGCTGAAAAGCAAGTCCCACACTTTTCGGCTTTCAATGCTTTGTGCCACCTCTACAAAAAAAAAAAAAAAAAAAAAAAAAAAAAAAAAAAAAAAAAAAAAAACATATACCTATACATGTGTGTGTGTGTGTGTATAGTCGTGCATATCCTGTGCCTGAATCTTATTCACATTTGCCACGATGTCGTGGCACGGGCAACTTCGACAACGACATCACATCAGTAGATAGTTACCATTGCACCACGACTGTGTGGCATTGCATTGCATTGCATGGCAGCATAGCATAGCATTGCCATAGCATGCATAAGTGCAACGTGTGTTAAGCCAAGCGAAATACCAACATTTCATACCGAAAACCGTTTTTCAAGATGAATTGTGTCTATGAAAAATTATTCTTTATTGGAAATGATGGTGACCTGGTGTATTGAGGAATGTATGTATGGGTATGTATGTGTGTGTGTGTGTGTGCTTGGTACACTGCAGTGCACATAGTGCGCTCATGTAAGGAAAAACTTACTTGAAAGAAAAGAAGTGTAAATAAATAGTATGCATTTTCTTAGCTTCATATGTAGGTGAATGTAGTTGAATACTTTTATGAGATATTCTTGTATTTCTTCTTCTTCTTCTTCTATAACTTTGGCATATTTTAAAATGAAAATAAAACTTTTCTCCTACATAAATTTATAACAAAAATATACAATTTCATGTTGCTATTTTTTTACGAAAAAATTTTCAATCCCATTTGGAATTTCTTAGATTGATGACTAAGTCTAAAAGTTTAGTTTGCTTCAAGTTTCACTTTTAAATTTTGCATGGGTTCTTAACCCATTACGTACAGGTGCCAGAGTGTGTGATATAATTTTTTAAAATTTTTGATATGCAATTTTCATATGCAAGTGCAGGCTTCAATATGACATTAAAAAAATGTATTGCATTTTTTTTGTGTATTTTAAAGGGTGTAGTAATAATTGAAATACCCTGGGAAAATAAGGTGACCAACTGTGCAATAAAATATCCATACAAATTCTAACAAAAAACAATAACCTTTCTTTGAAAAATATATGTAGGGGAATGTCGTCTAGGTTGGAACACCTATTGACTTTTGCCCATAACTTTCGTTGTAGGCCGAATGTAACGTAATGTAATCTAATGTAATGGAATGTACTATACTGTACTGTACTGTAATGTACCGTACTGTACTGTACTGTACTGTACTGTACTGTACTGTACTGTACTGTAATGTAATGTAATGTAATGTAATGAAATGTAATGTAATGAAATGTAATGAAATGTAATGTAATGATGTAATGTAATGCAGTGTAATGTAATGTCCTGTAATGTAATGCATTGTATTGTAATGTAATGCAGTGTAATGTAATGTCCTGTAATGTAATGCATTGTATTGTAATGTAATGCAGTGTAATGTAATGTCCTGTAATGTAATGCCCTGTAATGTAATGCATTGTATTGTAATGTAATATATTGTAATATAATGTCCCGTAATGTAATGTATTGTAATGTAATGCAATGTAATGTAATGTAATGTAATGTACTGTACTGTACTGTACTGTACTGTACTGTACTGTACTGTACTGTACTGTACTGTACTGTACTGTACTGTACTGTACTGTACTGTACTGTACTGTACTGTACTGTACTGTACTGTACTGTACTGTACTGTACTGTACTGTAATGTTTTGTAATGTTATGTAATGTAATGTGATGTAATGTCTTGTATTGTTCTGTAATGTAATATAATGTAATGTAATGATATAATGTAATGCAATGTAATGTAATATAATGTCCTGTAATGTAATGCAATGTATTGTAATGTAATTTGATGTCCTGTAATGTAATGTATTGTAATGTAATTTGATGTCCTGTATTGTAATGTTCTGTAATGTAATATAATGTAATGCAATGATATAATGTAATGTAATGCAATGCTATAATGTAATGTAATGCAATGTATTGTAATATAATTTGATGTCCTGTAATGTAATGTGTTATAAGGTAATGTCCTGTATTGTAATGTTCTGTAATGTAATGTAATGCAATGATATAATGTAATGCAATGTAATGTAATGTCCTGTAATGTAATGCAATGTATTGTAATGTAATGTCCTGTATTTAATGTATTGTAATGTTCTGTAATGTATTGTAATGTAAAGTATTCAATGTAATGCAATGTAAGACAATGTAATGTAATGCAATGCAATGTAATGGATAAGTAGTTTATAAGTTATGGGCATTTGAAAAAAAAATTATTCAAGGCCGGAGCAGGCAGTCTAGGACGGAACAGCTTAGAAAATCAATGAGATATAAGAGAAAATTATTGAAAATGACCAGCAAATTAAAGAAAAAGACTGAAATACACTTGAAAATGAAGAAAGATAACCTGATATTAAAATAAAAAGCTTTCTGTGTGAGTTTTAAAATTTAATTTTGTATGAAAAACCAAAAAAAAAGCATAGTCAAACATCACTAAAAATCATTAATATTTACTTTTTTCAATTGAAATTACGTTTCTGAAACTTTTCGATGACGAAAAATGAGTTTCCGATGTCAGAATGCATCATAACCGCAAAAATTTTGGGTATTCCAACTTAAACTATACATGCGATTTGCCATCACACGTGCTGTTAACATCAAATAACGCTCCAAATTTTCAAATTACACTTCAATGAACAATTTTACATCCTTTGAAATTTTTTTTTTTTAACTCATGAGCAATTAAACATATGAACTTTAAGTTCAGTAGTATGAAATACATTTTTTCTGAACATATGTACATTAGAGTGGTCCTTAATTTTTAGGTTTGGAATATTTTTTCATAAGCCCACTAATTTTGTTTTTTTAATGTAATAATGTAAGCTGTAAAAGTTTCAGACAAAAATATTTAAATACTCTAATCTACATACGGATAGCTTGAATATATTAAATCGGTTATGAAATAACGGTCTGTCAATTTTCGGTCTATACCAGCAACTGTTTCTAATTCTTTGATTTAGTAACTTGCTGGTCCTAAAACAGTTTGTTGCTGGATTATTTTTAGTCAGTACATTATTTCAATTCCAATCAAGAACGGCATTATGCATTGATCGTAATTTTGCGTATCGTGGTGTCATAGCTGAACCGTTTTTAAGTTGATAATATTTCCTAACGGTTAGCTTTGATATTATCTATCTTCCTCTAGTCTGTTACACTATAAACACATTTCACATTTTCAATCCTGCAATATTTCGTGTTACACATATGAAATTTTATGCACTTGAGACTTGACCCTAATTCCCCAAACTGAAGCAAAGTTAAAAATATTTTGTGTTTTTGAATAAACACACAGCAACACACAGAGCTATAGCCCAAGCAACAGCTATAACATATGAAATACTAACATTGCTTTCTCCCCCTCCCTCCCCCCCTACGCCATGCACCAAAACACATACATGGATACTTATGCTTCATCCATGCATCAGTACCACCACAGTCATGAAGTATAAAACACAAGGAGCAGAAGTGAAAGAAATAGTAGAAGTAAGAAACAAAAAACCCCAACCAACATAAAAAACCATTAATCTTCGACCACATTCAATAATCATGTTGAATCTCGTTTAAATTATGCCATGATTTGTGCAGCTCAATCGAAATAACGAACCGACAAATTATGGCCATTTTATGCAATTTCAAGTTGCATTCAGCATTCAGAGCAAGTCTTTGAAAATCTGGCGTCGTTGAATTATGGCCGGCATCTGCAATATTGGTGGGCCAATTTTACTTTATCGGTGTGTGTGCGTGTGTGTGTGTGTGTGTGAGGAAATTGTTACAAAGATACCATTGTATTTATGATCGAATTGCTTATGAGACAAATTGATGATGGACAGACACAAGCGCACAGCATTCGGGGAGGATTATCGTTTATTTTCCAAAAAAGTTATCCAAAGGAAATTTTGCACATTTCTGAATAAAGCTGAATAAAGGAACACATTCGATTTTTTAAATTTATGCCTAGCTTAAATGCTAAACTAAACTAAAGAAACTATCATTCACTAACTGCCGTATTTGGTATTCAGTTAGTGTAAGTTTGTTAATATTTGATGATTAATGGTTGACCAATAGCATATAAAGTATGAACACGAAAAAAAAAACTGGACGCACGAAAATTTGTGTACCTGGGACAATTGTAGCGGTAAATTCGAAATTCAAAGTCACACGAGAATCTCACTTTTGCCCGCAATAAAGTTACTAAACTTCATTTTATTTCAAGTTACTAAAATGTTATTGTGAACTGAAAGTAACAACTCTGCCAAAGACCAAACCAAAGATCAACAACCTACTGAATTTAATTAACTTAACTAATAAATCTTACAAAAATATAATGAATTGCAGTAAAATAAATTCATTTGACAACGATATAACTAACTAACATAAATTTTCAACTATAATATTGTAGGTAAGTAATTTTAAATTTTCAATGTGTATAGTCGTTTTAAAATTTTCAATTAATTTTTGTGACCTTGTGCTGTGTGATGCGAATGTTCTACGCAAGCAAGCGTCTAATTTAAAGCTAGAATTACTGAAAAAAGCAAGACACTTAAAACCTAAAATACTACATAGCTCATTTTCCAGAAAAAAAAAACATACAGAACTATATGCACATACATACTTAGAACATACAACCATTAAAATGGAAATGCCCGCAGAAAAAAAACGATGCTAGGATGATAACATTTAAGGGGGTACTGCAGTTTCGCGATTTGGAAAAATCGATTTTTTTTTTAATATTCTATTTGAAAGTATTAAACTTCTAGTAGTTTGGAAGATGTAAGCAATTATAGAGCCGAACGTAAGTATATTTTATATATTAAAACTCGTTAGTCAAAACTATGAACTCTTTTTTTCTCAAAAAAACAAGGTTTATACCATTGGGGTGCACGATAACAAAAAAAAACCTTAACAGAATTTAAATGGCCCCGGGACATACTAGAAAAAATAAATTTGGTTGATACTTCCCTCAATTTTTATGATTTTTTTTTAAGAAAAAAAAGTCCAAATTTTGAGGAAACCAATTCTGGCGGTCCGCCATTTTCAGAACTCCTGGTCAAACAAAAGTCCTAGGACCACAGTCATAATTTTCCTAAGAATAAATTTTTTTTCAGACGTTCTAGTGAGCCGCAAAAAGCTGCAAATTTTTGTTTAGCTTTTACACAATTTTTTCTTGTCCTTGAAATTTTTAAATATGTTAGACGGAAATCATAGTTATCGAAATACGATCACACCACGTCATATGCACTCAGTGCACATTTGTTTTTGTAAAAACACTAAGGCATATGCTGTGCATTCTAGTGCACACACATAGTAAGCAATACGAAATACAAAAACAATTTTGTTTTTTTGCCGCTTCTCATCTCTCTTCTTTGCACCAAATATAATTTTGTTTTTTTTGTCGCTTCTCATCTCTCTTCTTTGCCAACACCAAAGAGCAAAGCAACAAAACTTTCGTATGCTTTGTTGGTACACACTGGCAACAGTTATATTCAACATAGATTTTATTGTTGTCTAAGTGGCTGTTCAGACGGGAGCAAGCATGAAAAGCCTGGGCAAGCGTGTTGTGTTCACATGAGTGCAACCATGACGGACTTTTTCTAATCAAAAAGGAACGGTGGAATTGGAATTTTGTCACTTTTTCTTGTGCTCATTAAGATAGGTTCTTTTGTTCGCCAAAAAATGCAAAACAAATATCAATTATGTGCCTTAAATATGTACTAAAAACTAAATAAAAAATAAAAGCAACAATCTCTTAAGAAATTAAAATAAGTTAATGAAAAAAAATAGCAAGAAAATCAAGAATGTGTGTGCCCTAGATGCGCATTACTTGTTTGCGTTCATGTTGCCAATTCAACTTCTCAAAAATTATGAGGGAAAGTGGCAAAATCGAAACAATATGAACATGGAACATTCATCAATGCGCCGATTTTTGTTTTATTTTAGGATTTTCTGCGCAACTTTGCTATCTCTTTCTCTCTACCTATTTTTCTACCTCTCTCTTTCAGACATGCTTCATGCTTGCTCCCATCTGAACAGCTACTTACGTAGGATTTTTTGTTCCGTTACGTATAATAATAAAGTTTATATGTATTGGTGTTTGCACTTTCATAATAAGTTTTTGAGCAACCCTGCTCTAGAGATTAAAAAAAAAAAATGAGAATGAGAGCACATTTTGAGCGCGCCCATAAAAAAAAAAATTTTCTATTGCAAATGTTGTGGTGAAACGAAAAGAAAAATAAAACACTTCGTTCATTCACAACATTGTTCTCTTCCCGCTTGTTCCATTATCAACGATTATATACTGTTTGCGTGTTAAATGAAAGAACTACTCTAATGTTAAATGATTTTGTACTGTTAAAAAATTCTGAGTGTTAAACAATTCTGTACTGTCTCTACTGTTAAAATATTTCGTACTGTTAAACTATTCTGTACTGTTAAACTATTCAGAAAGTTAACATGAAAAAACTACTGCTAAACAATTCTGTACCTTTTGAATGTCTCTACTGTTAAACTATTCTGAATATTAAAATGGAAAAAAATATACAACTGTTAAACGATTCTGTACTGTTAAGCGATTCTGAATGTTGATTAAAAAAATACTCTACTGTTAAACGATTCTGCACTGTTTGAATGTTAAATGAAACGCTACTCTACTGTCTCTACTGTTAAATTATTCCGCACTGTTAAACTATTCTGTAATGTTAAATTATTCAGAAAGTTAACATGAGAAAACTACTCTACTGTTAAACGACATTCTGTACTGTTTGAATGTTAAAATGAAAACTGCACTACTGTTATTGTTGTTGTGTTGTACAGACGCAACTTCTTAACTATTTTTACTTGCGTTAACGTCAACAAATTTGCATTGAACTTATATTGTAAGTTTCATGCGAATAAGTTCACACTAATTTAGGTAAAAACTGAACTGAAGTAATTTCTGAAATGCCAAAAAAAACCGGAATCAGAAAGTACACTTTTATTAATTCATCATTGCTATAAAAATTGCTAAAATTTTGGATCGAGAAAGTGCAAGGTCCCCTTAAACAATTTTTCTCACCAAACATTCATGTGTGAATGTGTTGTGTGTGTATGTTTGTTTTTCTCATTAGAAAGACACTCCTCCTGTTCTATGCCAGACGTATGCCCCCCCACTCGTAAAGATGTACATATATATATATATATATATATATATATACTTGGCCTAAAGCATTTGACGTAGCTGATTTCGCATATGAATTTTATGATTATGTGCCACCACTGTGACGAAGACGACGAACGACGGACGACCAACGACAAGGCAAAAGACAACGAGGTGCGAAATGAATTCCCGCTTGAGTGGACCCTGAACAGAAAAGAAAAGCAAGCAGTTGGAAAAAGCAAAAAAAAAAAATAAAAAATAAAATAAACTAAACTAAAAAAATACACCAAAAACAACATAAGCAAGAGCAGCACGTTAAAGTGGTGTCCAAATGAATAAGCGTTTCAATGTGTTAACAAGACATGAAAGACGAGCAAGTTTTGCAGAAACAAACAGTAGACAGTAGAGAGGACAAAGAGCAAGAGCAAGAGAAAAAAAAATGAAAAAAAAAAACATAAGTAAAAAACAAACGAACGTAGAAAAACGTTTCACAAACGCTTCGGGACAGCAAATAAAATCAAACTAAAGATGGTTAGCAAATGGATTATTTTATATGCAGAAACGGCACGAATCGATTGCAAATAAGTTTAACGAAATGCTAAAAAGGCAGACGAACAAACAGACAGTCACTGAATAAAGCAAGCACTCGAATAAAGCACAAACATCATGGAAGGAAGTTGATGATTCTGACAAAGATGCTGATGATGTTGCATGATGCATGGAGATGAAATGTAAACACAAACACTTGTCCGTTCGTTAGTGTACGAGACTATAAGAATATTTCCAAGATGTTGGAGAGATGGGAACGTTGATTTCTTTCTTGTAGGTATAGCTGCTGGTGTACGTGTTTGTTGTGGTGTGTACGTACATCTTTAGCTGGAGGTTCTTTAGTCAACAGTCAACAGCATAGGAGACAAGCTAACTAAGCTCAACCTAAATATGTATGTTGGTTAGTCTCATTGTGGCGTGTTAGTTTTATGTGCCTCTTTTGGGACTAACTTACTAACTTGGCTTACTACCACATTCGGAATTTTGTAAAGAATTGCTTCATTGCTTTATTATTTTGCTCTCAAGTTTCAATAAAGAAAAAACAAAAATAATAATAATATTATCTACTTGAATAAAATGTTCCCTGTTTAACTAAAAATCATTAATACTTATATAGGTATATCAAAGATAGAGAGAATGAAAAACCTTGAGTAGGCAGCATTTCAGAAATGTTATTGATGAAAGTACTTATATCTGCATAAATTTAAATTCTTTAGGATAAATATTCTGTAAATTAATTAAGCCATTAAGGACGAGCGGGAACCAAAGTAGATAGATCAAGAAAGTAACTTGAGAAAAAAATTGTTTCTGTCTCAGGAACGGCTCAGCGACAAGGTCACATATCGTCGCCTGAGAATTGATTTGGCGTATAGGTATATGAATTTGTACACACATACGCCGAATCTATTCTCAGGCGACGATATGGCACCGCTAGGCATTATTGACTTAATACAAAGTTGAATTCTAATTATTATCTAAGGACTCAAAGATTTGAATTTCTAAAAATTATCAAATTTAAAAGAAATATCTATCAAAAATACTCATTTAAGGGGACCCTACACTTTCTCGGTCCAAAATTTCAGAAATTTTTATCGGACTGATAGATCAATAAAAATTTACATTCTGACTTCGGAAATTGTTTTCGCATCTATATAAAAATACTTATTAATGTCAACATATTCGCCTGAAACTTATAATATAAGAAACATACAAATATGTTGACGTTAACGCAGGTAAAAATAGATAAGAATAGGCGTGTGCACAACACAACAACAATATAACATTCAAAGAGTATAACATTTTCATTTAACATTCAGTATATAATCTTTTAACCCATTCGGTACCATAGAAAAACCAGACGAGATAGCGCAAAACCGAATCCGAATTCATATTGTCTGACCCTCATTTTTTTTTTTTACAATTTTTGATCAAAACAAACATTTTATGCCTCTAAAGGTTTAAAATTGCACGGGTCACCGGTGACCCAGTGATCCTCGAAAATCGAAATTTTTGACGAACTTTTTCTGTACATTTTTATTAGATATTTTTTTAAAGATAGACAAAGTAAGTTAGGTTAGGTAGTACTGGCTGGCCAAAGCCACGCATAGACCTTTAGGTCCTTAGCGATACCAGATGATAGACAAGGTAACTTAATATTAATTTTTCATTTAACCCTTTTTTGACCCTAAAAAAAAAAAACAAAAACCGATAGAGCAAACCCGAGTCTAGATTCGACCCCTATTTCTGTGTAAAAAAGTTCTTAAAAAGTTTCCATTGAAAATTTTAGGGTCACCGGTGACCCATAGCAAAACTTGTATTTCCATTAAAGTAAACAAAAATTTAAAAATATGAGAAATCATGTTTGAGTAAATAATTTTTTCCACAACATACTAAAAATATGGAGTATTTGGATAAATTTTGTAAAAATTGTGAGCGATTGAAAATTAACGAAAAAAAAACACAATTTTTCGTTTTGATCCGCTGCAAAAAAAATGTTTGTAAATTTTTTTAATTGAAATTAAAGAACCATTAATTCTCTTTTCAAAACCTCTAAATTTTTAAAAATTGATTGAATGGCTTTTAAAAAATTGCAAAAATTAATCTTGTGACACCGGTATCGATCATACTATTCGATCATACTGTTAACCCTTTCGGTATCACCATGATACCGAAAGGGTTAACAGTATGATACCGAAAGGGTTAACAGTATGATCGAATTCTTATTTCACCAATTTACTTAGAATAATTTTCCTTCCTTATTGTTTCATTTTCCCCCACTAACATTGTGATCGTCCCTATTTTTATAGAGCATACGTTAATACTAATTTTTGCGACCCTGCGCTGAAGTCTTCTTTGAGATAGTTGGCAACGCAGGTCACTGTCATCGCTATTATTTTGAACTTTTCGAAATTTCAATTTTATAGAAACGCAGATTGCATCCTATTAAAAAAAAAAAAAGTCGAATTTTTCATTCCCATGAACGTTAAGCTCACCTTAAACTCTGATTAGGCAGCAATCTTTAATTAAATAGAAATATCATTTCATTCGCAAAGAAACTGCTCCTAATCATTATTGCGTCCTCATTCATTCTTTTCGCTACTAACGAATTCTAATTTAATTCATAGTAAATTGTTTTAAGCTTTTTTTTCTAAATTTACTTCATCTGCATTTACTTTGTAGCTTTCTTTATTCATGCGTATCTTTTTGAGTTTTACCCTTCAATATTGGCATTTCAAAGAAGTGGCAACTTTTTTATGCTTACTTCTTTTGCCATCACATGCTATTATTGCTTTATTTTTTCCATGAATATTAAATTTATTAAATTGGAATTTTTTTTATTGACATTTTTTCTACTTTTGCACTTCTGGAATGTTGTCAGCATTCATTTGTATTGCATTGCATACTACATTTCTAATGCTGTTTTTTCTCTTTCCTAAAATCCGAATTGTGTAAACTCTTTAATCATTTCTTTGCTGTTATCAAATTGAAGGCAATCAATAGAATTGTTGTTAAAAGAAAACACAAAATCCTTTCCTTTTTCTGTCCCTCTCTCTCTCTCACTCTCTGTTAACCATTGCAATTCTGGTATTTGTTTTTTGGTTTTAGTAAAATGCTTTGTCCAATTAAATTTTCGTAAATGCACATAGTTGGCAATATTCAGTTGACAATTAATTGCCAAAGGTACAAACATAGTTGAAAACCAACAACCACAAAAAAAAAGTTTCGATACCAAACAGTAATCATCAGAAGCTGCATTGGAATTTAGAAAAGAGGCAGATTAGTATTTTCGGTTAGAAACTTTTAGTTGTAAATTATGTACGAATAGTAATGAAGGAATTCAATTGCTACTTCATTTTCAGGGTATACCCGAAATTTTATGAACAATTTTTTTTTTCATCTAAAATTCGCAAAATTGCATAATTCATGTAGAAAAGCAAAAACAAAAAAAAAACAGTTTTTGATGAGATTTTCAGGTATTAAGTAGTGAGTTGTTGTTTGAGTTGAGTCCATTAGCGAATCCAATGAGCAATTTTGGAAATAAACCTCTATCTTCATTGCTCCTAAATTAGAAGATTTTTTTACAGGAACAAAAAACCGAATCCATCCACCTTCCGCAATTTGTGGATCCTTTAAAATGGGTGAAATACTATAGAGTCTTAGGGGGGCGGGGAGCGAATTTGTGGATGAGGCCTCCCTTCCTGATAAGCATCTCAGCTATTATAACTCACAATTCGGAATTCTGATTAAATATGATCGAATTCCTATTTTACCTATTTACTTAGAAAAGTTTTCCTTCCTTATTGTTTCATTTTCCCCCACTAACATTGGGACCAACTTTATATCTGTAGAGCATACCTTAAAACTAACTTGGTTTTATACTAATTTTTGCATCCCTGCACTGAAGTTTCCTCTGATATAGTTGGCAACGCAGGTTACTGTCATCGCTTTTAATTTGCATTTTTCGAAATTTTAACAATTTGAATAGCTTGCGTGTGTTATTTAGTTTTATAAAACTATTAAATTTTATAAAAACATTATCGGAGGTGAGAAGTAAAGAAGAGACAAGAACAGGTGCGCGTAGAGAGTAAAACAAACAAATGGATAGAATTTATTTTGCGGCTGAAAAACTCGAGTAGAGTTTAGCAGATGCTGTTGATTTAAAACAGCCATTAGCAAAGAAAAATAACATTTTTGCCCATTGGAACCTAATACAAAAAAAAAAAAAACATTTTCGCCTTAAAGCTCAATTTTTGAAGCATGGGAAAGAACAAAGACCTTAGTATGGATCAAAAAATAAAAACTATGGCTTTTGAGAAAAAGGGTAGATCCAGTTACGCAGAAATAGTGAAAAAAGTGAAGGCCTCTCTTGTAAACATAGCGAAGGAAAGTAAAAATTTAAGTATACTTGGTCAAAATAAGCGCCAAAACTGCCACGAAATGAGAGCAACAACAATGAGAGATGGTTCAGATAGCTTAAGCAAGCCTATGTGCATCATATTGTATCATGCTAGTGAAGTTGAAAGCTGCTGTAATCAAAATATCGCTTATGACTTTGCGTAGACAAATATACGAAAATGAATTATTTTGTAGACGCCCAGCAAAGAAACCAAAGCTCCAAAGCTAACCGAATTGATGTCTAAAAAGAGACTGTATTAGGCACAGCTACATCAAACAATGAAACAAAGCTGTTGGAGAAAGGTGAGATGACTGAAAATCAACTTTTCTCACTTTTGTTTCACAACACTTCACTTATTTTTTCTCCTTTTTTAGGTTATCTTTAACGACGAATGCCGTTTGGAGGCAGTGATGGAATCAGCCAAATTTGTTCGCAGAAGAAAGAGGGAGCGATGACTGCATGATTTGAATTTGTATTACTGCAGAGGACCCAGGTTCAATATACTTTGTAGAGGGAATAATGCGATCTGCTCAGTACATTGAAGTGCTAGCAACCGTTTTGATCCCCTACTCAGACAGCTTACGCCACCCTAACAAAGAATACACGTTCATGCAGGATGGTGCTCCTTGCCACGCGGCAAGAACAAGCATGAGCTTCCTGAATTCACTAAATTTACAGGTGCTGATAATTGAGCCGGTAATTCTCCGTATCTTAATCCCATAGAGAATTGCTGAGTCTATCTCAAATACACGGCAAAGCCGCACGATAGCAGTTTTGAAAGAAAACATCATGTATGCTTAGAATAATGATTCTGAAATAAAGGTAATTATCATAAATTGCATTAACCCATTAAGGACGAGAGGGAACCAAAGTAGTTAGATCAAAAAAGTGACTTGAGAAAAAACTTGTTCTTGAACCTGGCTCAGGAACGGCTCAGCGACAAGTTGGCATATGGCTTCGCTAGCCATTATTGGGTTAATAGTATGTCTGACAGACTAAAGACGGTTCGAGAAAACACAGACGGTCAAACAAAATATTGGTGATAAAGACAAAAATGACTTTTACTCACAAATAAAAGGGTTACCACTTTTATTTTTCTAACTTAAATACATAGTTTGTTCCCTATGGATGAGTGAAGTTAAAAGTTTATAAATATGTTCATCGGTTATCATTCAGTGAACAGGTACTGTAAGACATAACTACCGGGTCGCATTTGATTTTAGTAGGAATGCCCTATACAAAAAGCAAGTGAGTTATCCTAAGGCATGTAAAATTTTCTAAAAAAAAAAAACAAAAACAATTATTCATTTGTCACTGCAAGCAGCATGCGTTTGTTGCATGTTCACAAAAAAAAGAAGAGAAACTGTTGAGATGATTTAAATTTTGTATTATTTCATTTTTATCTTTTTTAATGATCTTCGCTTAAAATGCCATAATTCATAATTAATTTTTTTTTTTTAGAATGCTGCATGCACAATTCCTTTACAATGATAGCGATGATGATGAAGAAGAAGAAGAGCTTAAAACTCTCATATCTTTTTAGATGATATTGCTGCTGCTGGCTGCTACAACGGACAATGAGTGCAGCAAATCCCAGTTGCACAAACAGCGAGTACTCCTCAAACGATTAATGATTTCGTTACTCCAAAAGTAGCGATAAACGAGCAACTCCAATACAGTAACAAAATTTTTCAGTTTCACTGACACAATTTCACTAATTTTATATGGTCTATTTTTAGAAATAATGATAAACAAAGACAGCCTGATTGAGTACTTCAAATTTGTATATCTTACTCTCTCTTGCTCAGTTAACTCTTTAGGGTTAGATGGGGTAAAAACTGCACCGCATATCTTTTTATGCATAGTGTGATATATTTTAACCCACCTCGAAAAGTTGAAATTACTTATAGTCACACAGTTTAATATTTTATTTACAGTTTCTCATTCTGCTGATAATGATATAAACCAAAAAAATTTATTTATAACTGGTTTTTTAATTTGTTTAAAATCGTATGCATCAAAGAGTTAAAAATCAGTAACTAATACTAGAATCATTCCAAGAAAGAGTAAAAGAAACAAAATTCAATGACAATAAATTTGCTTGTGTGGCTCAGTTGGTAAGCGTGTCGTTGAATATTCGCGATGCGAATTTATCAGCCATAGGTTCGAGCCTGGAAAAAGGTAACTCAAGAAAATAATAAAATTATAAAACGATAATAAGGAGTAAGATTAAAAAAAATCTTAACACACGTTTTGCTTAATAATTTTTTTTTGGGTGTAAAATTTAAAAATTTCTTTGATCTAGTTATCTTTGAAAAATATGTCAGTTGTTATTTTTAATGATAAACATGTTGATTTATTGTAAGTTTGATCAAAATGAGTGAAGAAAACGTAGTAGGTCTTAAAATTATTGAAAATTTTCAAAAAAAATCCAAATTGGTCCTACAAAAAATTGGCCAAAGAATTGATTGTTTGCCGTCAAACTGTTTCCAATGTTATTAAACAGTTTCAGGAGAATTTGATCATCGATAGGAAATAGGAAACCTGGTTCGGGAAGAAAACAAGGACCACATGATATTGGGAAAGCCAAGAAAATAGAAAGCATATTGAAAAGATCTCCAAACACTTCGGGTAGAAAAACTGCCCTGTTAGCCCAGTGCTCTGACTATTTGGTGTGAAAAGTTAAAGCCAATGCAGGTTTGAAAATATACAAAGTCCAAAAAGTTCCAGAGAGGAATGCTGCAAAAAATTTAGACGCCAAAAGTAGAGCTCGGAAATTAAAAACGAATTTCATACAAAAATATTCATGGTGTGTAATGGATGACGAAACGTATGTACTGGCAGATTTTACGCAGCTTCCGGGTCAAATTTTTTATGTTGCTGATGTTCGAGGAAATGTCGAAGAACAATTTAGAATCCAAAAGCAGACAAAATTTCCTAAAACATTCCTGATATGGCAAGCTATATGCAGTTGCGGCAAAATAAGCAAGTCATTTGTTACCGGAGGCTCTATAAATACCGAAATATACATCAAAGAATGTTTGAAAAAAAGACTTCTTCCTTTCATAAGAGAGCAAAATGTGTCCACATATTTTTGGCCCAATTTGGCTTCATGCCACTACGGCAAGAAAACTCTGGAGTGGTACCAAAGTAATAACATAGTTTTTGTACCAAGAGAGGCCAATCCTCTAAATTGTCCTGAACTAACACCAGTGGAGAGATATTGGGCTCTTGTGAAAAGAAACTTAAAGAGCACAAAAAAGGTGTCCCAAAATATTGAAGATTTTAAAAAGAGATAGTTGGGCAAACTGTTCCAAAAAAGTGTCTGAAACAACTATCAAATCTCTAATGGAAGGCTTACCAAAAAAGGTCCACGAGTTCATAAATAGTGGTTAGGTTAGGTTGGAGTGGCTGTCGAGAGACGCACCTAGGCCTGAACGGCCCATTGTGATACCACATAGTTGGACCTACAGTTTAACGCCGATTCCGAACGGCGGTGTGGCAATTTTTTATCGGCTTGGTGATTTTGCCATTACCAACCAAAGTTTGCACTTGTACACTATCTTATAATTCTCATACACTTCATATTGATAGTGAATATAAGAAAGTAATGAAAATTAACCACCAGACGAAGACGGGAATCGAACCCGAACCTCCCAGATGAAAGTCTAGTGCACTATCCACTAGGCTATCGAGGTCGTCATAAATAGTGGTTAGAACTATAAAAGTTGTATTTTTCTGTAATTTATAAAATATCAATTAAATAAAAAAGAAAATCAAAACTCTAAGATCAACCGTTTAAAAATTATTGAATTTTCTATATGCTAAGATTTTTTCGATCTCACTCCTTAGTAAATATTAAAAAAAAATTAACAAAAATGAGTACAACATTAAAATAAAAAAAAAATGTTGTGGGATTTGAACCTAGGCACACACAAGTGCTTGCGTGCTTACTGGCGGTTTAGACAACTAGTCCATGGTGTCATGAATTTTGTAAGGAACTATTTCGGAGTTTTGTTTTTCTATGAAATGCAAGTGAGCTCATGCTCGTAATCGTGTCCTTCTTTATTACTCCTTTTGGAGGCTAAAACGAGTACTCCATGCCCTAGGACATGCAATGTTAAAAGGAGTACAAAATGCAAGAACTCTGGAGCAATAGAGAGTAATCAATTGCTCGTTTTGGAGCGCTCGATCATCCAAAGTTCAACTGGGATGTTATTGCCGCTTGGTATGTGTGCAAGTGTGTGTGTGTGTGTGTGTGCATGCTTGATGCATTGTTAATGAATTAATAAAAAGCATAGCTGCATAAGCAACAACAGTAGTAGCCAGTAGTAGTAGTAGCTTCTTTTATATCATTTTGTCGCCACTTTCTTTTTTTACTGCAGCTTCGTTTCATTTTAATTCAATTTTGTCCGGCGCAAAGTTGTGAAGGGAAGAAATGAAAACACTTGAGCATTTTTACTTACTCGCTTACTGACTGAATGGCAATGGTGCCATTTAAAAATCATTTTAATTTTTACAGCTTTTCTCTCTCTCTCTCTCTCTCTGTGTGTGAAATTGTAATTGTGAGCAATGAATTCGTTGATTCTTTTCTTATTTACTTATCAAATTAACAATTTGCACCAGCAGCAGAAACGCATTTACACATTTACCTCTTTCATTTTTGTAATAGCTCTCCCCCCCCCCACACCCCCCACAAACAACCCCTTTTCATCCTTTTACCATACACTGCTAATTCATTTCATCACAAGCTCATAAATCGTAATGCCAACCTATTATATTGTGCCAACCATAGCAGCAGCAGCAGCAACAACAACAAGAAGAAGTGTATGACGAGACCAACAACACAACTGTCTGTCTGTCGGATACTCTCATATATCCTGTAGATAAAAAAAAAGTATCTCAAAAACCTACTTGCTTGTGCATGTGTGTGAATGTGTGTAAACATCACAATTATGAATACCATAATATGATATAATCCTTGAGTTTTATCACACCCCACTGTTTAAATACGCACACATACACACACAAGCACACATACACACTAAGTAAGCGAATATGTATTTGCGTAAAGACATAATTTTTTTATTTTATTTTTAATTCACCATTGCATTCGCATCCTTCAAATGCTCATTGCTACCACTCCATATTCATGTAAATATGTAACTACATTCATATAACATTTCATGCCGATACATTCCGATTCCCTACGGTACGGTACGGTACGTTGCTACTGTTGTGGCGGCTACTTGCTTGCTACTTGCCATGTTGTCTTCATATTTTTGCAATGTAATGAAAAATTATTTTTATCGCATGAATTTCCTCTACACGCTCACTTTGTTCATCCTCTCTCTCTCTCTCTTTGTTGCTTGCTCATCCGCTTCCTTCCTTCCTTTCTTGTTACCTATACAGAGTTGCATGCAGCAAACAATTTTGATGAAACGACAGCGGAAAATCATCGTCGCGACGTCATCATGAGTTTCGAGCATGAGATTCGAAAACTTTTATACGTGGCTTATGTAAATTAAATTTTAAAAATTATAAAAAAAATTCTTATTTCTTGCATAATTTATACGAAAAAGATGACAATTTTAATTTTTTTTTTTTTTCAGTTTCGTTTTGTTTTTGATATTAAATTTTGTTTTACTTAAAGTTTTGTATGTGAGAGTTTGTATAGGTAAAACTGTTCGGGAAGCAATTGAAAATTTTTGGTTATTTATAATTGAATAAAAATGAAGAAATTTTAAAATATTTCGTTTCTCAATTTTTTTCACAAATTATCAGCAGATATCATCGGTTCCGATGTAAAAGAATGTATGGGTAAAATACCTACTCGGAATTTGAAATTCTGATTGAATATTTAATTTCATTTTCCCTAGTAATATTGTGAACGTCTCTATTTGAATCGAGCATTCCTTAAATATTACTTTACTTTATACTAATTTTTGCGACCCTGCGTCCAAGTCTCCACTGAAATAGTTGGCAACACAGGTTACTGTCATCGCCATTATTTTCTATTTCTTGAGCAGCGCAGTCTGCATTTTTGTTTTAAAAGTTAAAATTTTATCGATTTTAATAGTTTGCGCACCGTTATTTGTAATTAAATTTTATAAAAATATAATCGTAGGTGATAAGTAAAGGAGGACAAGTGTGCATAGAGAGTAAAACGGACAGATGGATGGATTCATGTTGCGACTGAAAATAAATTTCAAGGAGAGCGTAGCTGATGCTGCTAGGCGGCAGAGCAAGAAGGGAAATCCACTTTATCTTTGGAGGCAGAGCACACTGGAACCTTTAAAAATGGCCCTGTTGAACCAGCTGTGAGTCCGAATCGGGAAAACTATAAAGACAATTATTGAAATCGTGAGTCACGACCAAATGTAAAAAAATTAAAAAAGAAAATTTCCAAAGCAATATATATATATTTATATATAGAAAATCTACATCAGTTGTTTGGTTTTTTCTACAACCGGTTGTAAAAATTTCTACAGTGTTCTCAAATTTTGGAATCTGTGGATTCAAATGGAATCCAACTAATTTGCTTGAACATGAAATCGGCGAGGTACTGATGCCTCTTCAGGTAGCTAATTGTAACCTGGAAGCACGCATGTGAAAGAAAGCGAAAGCTAAGTGGAGAAATATGCCTGCATACAAAATTGCTAAAGTCATGTGTGACCCCTACAGCGAGAGGTACGCAAAATCTGTTATATCGTTCAATCTTACGGACTGCAGAACAGTAATTGGCGTACTAACTGGCAACTCACGCTTTTAAACTAATTAACTAACCAATAATGAAAGGTGAAGTAAATGTATGGAGCAAGATGCTAAGGAAATGTATGGAGCAAGATGCGAAGGAAATTCTAGAGCATCTTCTTTGTTCCTGTCCCGCGCTCGCTTGGACTCGATTAATGTACTTAGAAGCTCCACAGTTTGAGGGTCTGAACGTGGTTGCTAAACTGGAGGTGAACTGTCTTCTAAAGTTTACTAATCATTTTCGTATCTTAAATGAATATAAGAATCTTACATCTAAACTCCATACCGCAAATTTTTGAAGTTTTTTAAGTACAGCTTTGAACAATATTGCCTAGAGGCTAAAGAAATGATAGAAGTATTTTAGTGTGTTTGAGAAAAAGTTTGCTTATCAAAAAGTATGGGGGGGTCCTAGAACATCAAAACACCTTCCACCCTCTTATTCTTGTAAAAATTACCTCACAAGGTATGACCAGTACAAAGGCATTAAAAAAAAAAATTTTTTTTCAAAGGTTGATTTTTTAAAAAATGTTGGACCTAGGTAATTTTGACCTTCGGTGACCCCAACTACTTTTCTATGTAGAACATATGTCACCAAAACCTAATGATAGGTTTGGCGATCGTTTACGCGGTATAGTCATATATCGAATAAAGGCTTCATATAACACCCCAAAGGACGGGTAAGGAGGGCTGGTTGATAATAAACAACTTTCTCTTAGCTATGAGGCATGTACAAAGTGAAATAAAAAAAAGTTTTATATTGGTCTCACGTATACCCAAAATTGTGGGTTTCGGCCCCCATATCGAAGATCTCAGACGTGATAGAGAAAATCTGAGTACAGGGTCGGGTTCAGTGACCCCAAATTACACTTAAAAAAGTTATCCATTCGACATTTGAAATTTACTGTGGCACTGTGTAATTACAAAAATTCCATAAAAATCAAATTACGGAGCCTCGAAATTCATTTTAGACCTAAGTCGTAGAAGGATTTTTTGTTCGTAAGGACAAGAGGAATCATAATTTCGAAGGCACGGTATCGGTTGCCAAATCGCCCCGCCCTAATATACATACTTATTAAATTTTGGAAAATATTTCGTACTCTCTAGTTTTTAGTCAATCACGAAAGTTAACCAGAAAATATGTAAAAGTGAAACTTTTATAAAAGTTGCCAGGTTTTTTTGCTTTGTTTTTTCTTTTTTTTTTTTTTTTTGCGTTTTTGTATAACTACCGCATGTGAAAATGAAAATTAATCCGATTAAATCTGTCACTAATTAGGGTAACGCTGGATATTCATTTCACACTTTCGAATTTATTATCAACACACACACACACACACATACAAGCTTATAACACATACTCGTGAATATGGCCACAGGATATTTGGACAAACACTAATTCACTTACTCGCTCACTCACATAAACACTCACTCTCACTCTCAAGTTCACATTCTCTTGTGTATTCAACAAGGATGTTAAAACCTTGTTGAAAAAAATTATAAGTAATAATCATAATAATTAAATTAATCCATAGAAAAAAAGAGAAGAGAAATTAGGGTCGAAGTATTTGAAAAGCGTTGAGCATTTTTCACGAACACGCCCAATAATAATACACATAATTGAGTTTTAGGATTAAATGTTTTACTTTTTTTTTTAATAGAAAACAATGAAGAAAACTCACGCTCATATACAAAATACATTAACGCTTCAATGAAAATTCATTTAAAAAGAATAATTTCTATAAAAAAAAAATAAAAAATTGTTAGGTTTCGTTATTTTTTTCGGATTTTTGTTTTTCGAATATGAAACCACCCAGATGTAAAATAGTGTTATTGGTTTAAAATTACCAGGGAAAACTGGAAAACTGTATGCAAGGAATTAAATTTTTTTTTTTTTAATTTTTTCATTTGCTTTTCACTTTGTAAAACGATTTAGTTTTGGACTACAAAAGTACATGAACAATCTAAAAAAGACTGAAAAAACAGACAGACGTGTAGACAGTTACACAGATACTTAGAGAAACAGACAGGCAAATAAGCATACATGTAAAATATACACAGGTAAAATTACGATCTTGTAGTCTTGTTATGTTCGTTCGTTTACTCGTTGTTGTATTTTTATCCTTTTAACCGCAAAATCCAATTTACAGACAGACCATGTTAATTGGGTTGTCAATACTATTATTTCATTATTTTTGTTGTTCTTGTTGTTGTTGTTGTTTCTTAGTATTTTACTTCATTGTTGTGTTTCTTTTTAATTTTTTTTTTGTTTTCAGTTTGGTTTTGTTTTGTTTTCCTTTCGCTTTTGACAGATTATTTATCATTATCAGCGGATCAGACAGACGAAATGAATAAAGACTTGTATATACTTACTAAAAGTATAGCAAAATACTTAATACTTGAAATAATACTCGTAAAATGTTAATGGAATCAGGTTACATTTTAGCTTGAAAACAAATTTTAATTATTTCAAATACGAAGGTCAAAATGAGCCCACAAGCAATTAAGTTCTTTATTCATTATTAGCTGTAATCTATACTGTTCTTTACACTCAAACAAAAATTGCATTTGTTACAAGTTTTCAGTAGTTTCAATGAGGTCGGTTTCGAATATGTTTGAGCTAATTCTGGAATATCGAAACACAAACAATTTCGAGGTTAGATAAATACATACATGCCGAGTGAACAACCCTAAAACCGCTGTTGCCAGACAAAAAAAACATAAATTAAGGAAAAATCTGGCTTTTTGATTTTAAACAAAAAAAAAAACGTGAAAGACCAACAAATTATTCTACTTCAAAGGTTTTTGCTTGTTTTGATGCTAGACTCCATTAAAAATCGGTTAATTTTGTATGAGAAAAACGGTTAATTAACAACAAAGTCTGAGACTCTCTCTCGCTCGCTCTCCCCATCACCAGTTCATTTCTTCTCACCTGTAGTAAAATATTTTAACTGTAGCGCCATTTTACCTTAGGATAGCCAATCAAAATCAACCAGTTCTAATTTGATCAGTGTTGCCCAGTGACGATTTGCACTTTAGTAAGTGTGCTTTGCTAAAATAGTACGAAAATAATCGAAAAGGTACTAAATAAAATCAAAAGCATTAAAAGCATTGAGATTGGTTTAAATACACTAATACCACTTGACTATTAATAAACCTTTAGCTACTATCACATCGGTCAAGGGTACCAGACCCTCCACAAACCAGAACCACCTTTTACAGGTAAGAAGTTGAGAAGGGAAGTGCAGAGGTATTCACACAAAACGGCGCATATGAAGGCCTTCGGAATTTTATTATTATTACTATATTTTATTTACTATCAAAAAGTACAAGTTTTATGGTAAAAAGAAATATATTTACAAATTATGAGTTATAAACTTAAAGCTAGATATTGCAACAAAAAAGGATAAAACTTAATTAAAAATTTATTTTCATGACCATGAGCAAAAATGCCTCGATTTGATTCAGAACTTTCGACTGAGGTCAAAAAGTACGCCATCGAACGGAGTACACCAATGTTGCGACAGATGACCGAAAGGTGCGAGTTTTATACTACTAAATATGTATTGGAAGCACTGAATCTGAATTTAGAATGAATATTAAAATTCAATAGAGGATAGACAACTTAGCGACATCTTTTGATTTTCTTTCGTAGGCTCAAAAACAATCTATGGTACAAAAGAGAACGTAATCCGGAAAGACTTCAGAAAAGTAGAGGCATAAAGTTAGAGTTAAGGGTGAGCAGGATTAAACCAAGGCATTCAGTCTCAAGAGTGTCCAAAGGTCCACTGTGCGATACCCGGAATAGAGCCAGTTTTAGAAAATAGAAAGTTAGGAAGGTATTGTGAGGGGATAAATGGGAAGAGGTCTAATATCTAAGTCTTAGGATTGGGCGTAATAAGATGAAGAAACTAATACAAAAACAAACAAGAACATGAGTACCACAGTTTCAATTTTTCATTTATTTCATTTCGGAGAAAATATTTCAAAGGAAGGAAAAATGCAACGGTGCGTTTTAGCTTAATTTAACCCTCTCAGAGTTTGCGTACGTGAATTTGAAAATTTTTCCTGAAAATTATTAAAAATACTATGAAAAAACAAATTTCTTATGTGGATAGAACCTTTCTCAGTCCATCGCTACACATTTTGTGTAAGTCGGAGTATTTTACAGCTCCATGAACGTTTTTTCGTACACAGATGTGTATATCGCGGACGGCTAAACCGGGACAGGGGGCTGCTATATACGAAAATCAGCTTCCCGATTTTTTCTTATCACGGGAAGTACACTTTCTCCTGAGAGGGTTAAAATAAGAGTTTCAAAAGAGAGCAGCAATCTAAATGATTCACTTGTTTATTCCTTCATGCGTAGAAGGAATAGAAATAACAAAGATCTGGAGTGCTAAGGTAATCAAACAATTTACTGAAAATATATAGTAGACTGGATTGAAATACAAGGGGGCATTTGTGACCCCCATCATGACAGTGTTTTTGGAGAATTTTTCTTGTTTTTTGACATTTTAATTTTATAAAATTTTTACTAAATTTTGCGCTATCCCTTTGCGCTAATATCCCTTTGGAATATTAGCGCAGCAAATCCTGGTATATAATATTTAAATAAAATCGGTAGGTTTATAGATGGGGCCCTGATTTTGCACATTGGTATGTGAGTAAGTTGTAAATACATTCAAAGAAAAGTACTGCAACAGTGGCATGCATAATTATTACCACTCGATTTTGTTGCAATTGAGAGAGCTATGGTTTTTTTGGGCCGATGAACTCATTTTTGGCATCTACTTTTATTTAGAAAAAATCCAAAGACGGCTCGGTAGCAAGGTTTGAAAACTTGGGGGTAAATTTGAATTTTATTTTGCACTGGAGCGTCATCTATGAACCGATCGATTGTGTTGAAATTTTGTGCACCAGAGTTTTTTTGGGCCAAGAAACTTATTTTTGGAATCTATTTTGATCCAAAAACTAGTCCACAGAAGGGGGCTCGGGACCAACAGTTAATAAAAATGTAATAAAACTAAAAATGGGGGGAGGGGGAGAGGGAGAAAGGGGTACATTTTAAGCCTTAGCAGCACGGTGGTCAGCCCTACTGAAGGAAAAAAGGGGTTTTTCGGGTCGCTGATTACGAATCAAAAATAAATTAATGAAAAAACATAACACTGAATCTCACTTCGGAAGGTATCTCGGTATCATTCTGGATTCAAAACTAAATTGGAGAAGGAACATCGAAAAAGGGACTGGCTACTTATTATACCTGTGAAAGGACCTTTGGGAATATTCATGGAATATACAGCACAATCATTCGACCCATCATCATTTATGGGCCCCTCGTCTAGTAGAAGGCGTTGGGTAAAAAGAGCAACCAATTTCGCAAGAGAAACATGCAGAGAATTGTCAGCCTGATGGTCTCAGGAGCTGTAAGTGTAGTGCACCTCAGGAAGGTCTAAATATGATATTCTATCTCTTGCCGTTACGGGTGTTTGTTCAAGGTTGTGCCCCAAAAGGAGGTCACAGTCTATGAGAATCCAACATGTGGAGATCAGCAAACTATGGACTGACTTAGATGTGGCCACGGATTATGTGACTTCAAATTTAGATTTTATTACTAGAATCCCAACTTTATATCCAACCAAAGAAGACTGAGAGTCGGATTCGGTAACAGGTAATGATGGCTCAAAAATGGAGAATGGAACTGAAGCTGGTCTCTACTTCGAAGACCTGCTGCTAAGACGGTCGCATCGTCTTCCTGACAGCTGCAGCGTTTTTAAGGCAGATATTTTTTGCTATTGAGGAAACAGCTCGACTCCTACAAAATTGGACGATTCGGACTTTGAATATGACTACTTTTCTTAACCGACAGTCAGGCTGTAATGAAAGCAATAAAATCCAAAATAGTTAAATCAGAGATTGTAAAGAAATGTCCTGCCTCACTGATGGCCATTGAGCACCACAAGGTCACTCTCTGTTGGGTTCCTGGACATAGCAATATTGAAGGGAACGAAATAGCAGGTGAAATGGGAAATGGATATAAACGAGGCGTATATAATCTCCGATGTGTGAACCATTTAGGAGAATAGACGAGTAAACATTATTGCGGTGTCAAATAACTGTTGGACCAACCAAAACGACTGTGTAGTTTCACGGGCCCTATGGCCAAGGTTAGACAGCAAGAAGACAAATGTCTTCTTAGGGCATAAGAAATCTGAAGTACGTCTGCTCACATGGTTCATAACTAGACATTGTGCTATTGTATTAATGCTTCAATGGTGGCGTATTCCGACAAGCGGACTGTGCAGAAGTTATCATATTGAAGATAGAGACAGAATCGATTTTTCACTTTTTATGTCAATGTCTAAAGACTGCCGATGAGTAGTAGACTCCAAAGCTTGGGGTCGCGCTTTTTCAATAGTCTAAGAGAGATAATGAAAGTTTAGCTATCAGATCTCCTTACCTGCACCCGGAGAACTAAATGGTTCAATAGAGACATTACCTGGACTGCTGGAGAAAACCGTGGTTAGAGGGGTGCCTCCTCCTCGCAATTAAATGAGGGCGGTCACAATGGACAATCAAGTCTCAGAGTGGAAGTGCGCAGACTTTCCAAACCTAACCTAACCTAACCTTGTGAAAAGTAATATTTTTATATAGAATTCTAGAATTTCTTTTAAAAATCTAAAATTGTGATTCTTTTTTTTATTAACACATATGCACATATAACAAAACTACAACACATTTCTTTTGAAATATAAAATAATCTCGCAATTTAATCTTTAATTAATTCAATCATTGTTTGATTTCGTGTTTCTTTATACAAATTTATTTATCTGCCTACCAGTTTTCTTTTTTTTTTGTTGGTTTTTTTTCAATTCTTTTCAATGTACCTCAAAATGCAATTGGTATTTTTAATACCCAAAATCCAGACGCCTGTAATACGAGTACAATACGCGTGTAGTATCTCGAACAGGACATGTCTGTCATTCAGTTTCAATATTGACTTAATCCTTAAACACACACAATAGAGTGTCAGACTACACAGTTTGTAATCAGCACCTTTTCAATTGTTATTGAGTTGAGAGCAAAAAGAAACCCCTAGCTAAAAATTCATTCGAATATTGGAGTGGCATATGCACGAATTTTTCTTATGAGTGTATAAGTGTATGTGTGTGTTTGTGTGTGTGTGTGGTCAAATGTTTCCAAATGCACACTGACATAGGCAGACATATGCACGAATGGGCGAGTCTATTCAATTGAAAAATGGTATAAACAAACTGCCAGATATTTATATCTGAATCATAAACAAATAATTGCAATTCAGTCAAAACGAAGAAGGAAGAAGACAGAAGAAACAGAAACAGAAAGAGAAAGAAAGATGCTCATATGTAATCTAAACATGCGGTTAACTTCATTTGAAACAAATAATTTTCTAATTTATTACCAATTTATGTTGAACTCTTGAATATTTGTATATAAAAAATATACACAAAATCCTATGGATGAAATTGAAAATGTTGCAAACTCAATTGTTTTTCTTCGGTTTCGGTTTGTTTAATTTATGATTGTATTTCGTGCATAAAATTATGTAAACAAATGAAGAACGTTTAGTTTTGTTGAATTGTTTCTGTGGAAATGCTACATAAAAATATTGTTAGATATTTATGTGTGTATATCAAGTGTCACCATGAGCGAAAAAATTTTAATATTATTTTAAAAATGATTTCATTTATTTGTTTGTTTGCTTAGAAGTTTCCCTGTTAGGTCAACTGTAACGTGAGATTAGTGTTTCCTGTTTGAATCGTGCTGCATTGGACGGACAATCGACCGCACACAGTTCTCCCTAAACGTACTCTATATAACGTCATGGATGCGCCTGTATCCGTTTATAAATGCGGGTGATCTGTGTGCACAATTGCTGTGGCGTTGTTGTTGTTGTTGTTTCAATTGTTTTCTGTGTAGAACCTTTTCTTTTTTTGTTTAAAGTTAAATTTTGTGATCGTGCCAACCATTTAAAGTTACATAAATGCTTCCATTTGTTGAAGTAATTTCAGAAATAAAGTTTGTAAAAAAAAAGAATGATATTTAAAGTTGAAACGAAGTAGGAAACAAATTATGTTAGTCCATGAAGTTTTCGCTCAGACTTCATTTCCAACTGTGTCTATCTTTTTGTTAGTGTAATAACTTAAAGAAAACCTGTGCAAACCTCATACATACAGACTGGAAGAAGAAATTTTCGGAATTGGAAGAAGGAAAAACACAATCAAACTAACCCGAATTCTGAAATTTATCCCAACTTAACCAATTTTTTTTTTTTTGGCATAATGATTTAACGCAATCAAATCTTCTCATTTAAGCTTTCTCGGAACCCAGTCAATGTCACTATTACTACTGACCGTGGCAGATCCTGAATTTGTGCTTGAAAAGGGACAATTTTGTTATATTATAACGAGCATCAAGTGCAATTATGAGACCAGTAGAAATCTGTTTAAAATTTACACCAAAAATTTTGTCAAAAACTCACATCAAAAGCAGATTGAAATTCAAACAAAAAACCAAACCAAAATGCAAACCATAAATTAGAATGAAATTTAAAATAAAAATCAAACTAAAAGTCGGATCAAAGTTGAGACCGAAAGGAACTGAAATTAGACTATACCTCCGACCAAAATTTAAACCAAATTCAGACCGAAAATCAGATCGAAATTAAGACAATAATTCAATTAAAAACTCAGACCAAAAATAACTAAACTCAGCCCAAAATTCAGACTAAAATTTATACCAAATACCGGATCAAAAATTAGATAAAGAATCAGACCAAAAATCGGAACTAAAATGGGACTAGAAGTTAGAGCAAAACTCAGGCTATAATTCAATTCAAAACTTAAACCAAAAAGGTCTAAATTCAGTTCTAGAATCAGACCAAAATTCAAACTAAAATTTATACCAAATACCGGATCAAAAATTAAATAAAGAATCAGACCAAAAATCGGAACTAAAATGGGGCTAAAAGTCAGACAAAAACTCAAACTATAATTCAATTAAAAATTTAGACCAAAAAGGTCTAAATTCAGACCTAGAATCAGACCAAAATTCAGACTAAAATTTATACCAAATACCGGAACTAAAATGGGGCTAAAAGTCAGACAAAAACTCAAACTATAATTCAATTAAAAATTTAGACCAAAAAGGTCTAAATTCAGACCTAGAATCAGACCAAAATTCAGACCGAAATTTATACCAAATACCATACCAAAAATTAGATAAAGAATCAGACCAAAAATCGGAACTAAAATGGGAGTAGAAGTTATAGCAAAACTCAGACTATAACTCAATTAAAGACTTAGACCAAAAAGGTCTAAATTCAGACCTAGAGTCAGACCAAAGTTCAGACTAAAATTTATACCAGATACCGGACCAAAAATTAGATAAAGAATCCGTCCAAAAATCGGAACTAAAATGGGACTAGAAGTTAGAGCAAAACTCAGACTATAACTCAATTAAAGACTTAGACCAAAAAGGTCTAAATTCCGACCTAGAACCAGACTAAAATTCAGACTAAAATTTATACCAAATACCGGACCAAAAATTAGATAAAGAATCAGACCAAAAATCGGAACTAAAATGGGAGTAGAAGTTATAGCAAAACTCAGACTATAACTCAATTAAAGACTTAGACCAAAAAGGTCTAAATTCAGACCTAGAGTCAGACCAAAGTTCAGACTAAAATTTATACCAAATACCGGACCAAAAATTAGATAAAGAATCAGACCAAAAATCGGACTAGAAGTTAGAGCAAAACTCAGGCTATAATTCAATTAAAAACTTAAACCAAAAAGGTCTGAATTCAGACCTAGAATCAGACCAAAATTCAGACTAAAATTTATACCAAATACCGGACCAAAAATTAGATAAAGAATCCGACCGAAAATCGAAACTTAAATGGGGCTGAAAGTCAGACAAAAACTCAAACTATAATTCAATTAAAAATTTAGACCAAAAAGGTCTAAATTCAGACCTAAAATCAGACCAAAATTCAGACTAAAATTTACACCAAATACCATACCAAAAATTAGATAAAGAATCAGACCAAAAATCGGAACTAAAATGGGACTGGAAGTTAGAGCAAAATTCAGACTATAATTCAATTAAAAGCTTAGACCAAAAAGGTCTAAATTCAGACCTAGAATCAGACCAAAATTTATACGAAACTCAGACCAAATACCAGACCAAAAATTAGATAAAGTATCAGACCAAAAATCAGACCATAGTTTTTTAATTACAAAACCTAGACCAGAAAAATCAAAATCAGAATCAGACCAAAATTTATACCTATCTCAGGCCAAAAAATAAATAAAGAACCAGACCAAAAATCAAAATAAAAATCAGACTATAATTAACTTAAAAACTTAGACCAAAAATAACTAAATTCTGACCTAGAATTAGACTAAAATTTATACCAAGTTCAGGCTAAGTATTGGACTAAAAATCGGATTGAGAATTAACACAAAATTAAGATCAACAATCAAACTAAAAATGAGATGAAACCAATATTCAAACAAAAAGAAGACAAAATTTAGACTAAATACAGATCAAAAAACAGATCCAAACTTAGAATGAAACGAAACAAAATACAGACTAAAACTAAAGCTAAAATTCAAATCAATTTTAGGCCAAAGTTCAAATCCAAAAGAATTAAATTCAGACCAAGAATTCTGATTCAAATAAAAAAAAAAATAAATAAAAAAAATTTAGAAAAAACAAAAAAAAAAAAGAGAAAAAAGTCTGATTCCTGAGACCCTGCCAAATTTAAATTAAAATTTAGTGTAAATTTAGACCAAAACTACTATCAAGCTCTTCAAAATCGGGGTAGCTGCAAACTGAAACTGATATTTCAGATTTAATGTAGCCCCAATGTATAACAGTTGCGCTGCAGAAAGATTTTTAAAAATTATAAGTATTCAGATTTATACAAAGAAGGGATGCCCATGGTGTTCCTCTGAATCCGCCACTGGGCTCTGAGATATCTATCAAGCAGATTGGAAGAAAGGTCACAAAAAGTCTATAAAGTCGGAAGCTAGAGTAAAAACCTTGAGTAAAAGGTTTGCAATACCAACTACATATACTTGTATAACCCTTTAACGTGCAAGTGGCCACATGAGTTGAAGTTAAATTTCAATCGTTTTCCAACGAAATATGGAATTTAAAATTGTTCAATAGCGCTCGATATTAAGCAGCAAAGGATTAAAATTTTATATTTATAAGAAAAATCGAGTATTTTGGAACGAAGTTTGTCTGTACATTTATATTTCTACAGGAATAAAAATAATACATTTCTCGAATAAAGTATTTGCATTTTTAAAATATCCATTCAAAATAATTAAATTTACATTTTTTTTTTTTTTGCATAGGAAAGGGTTAAATGAATATCCCAATTGCACTACATAGTCATAGAAAAAGTATGACTATTATATTAAAACTTGTGAATAAATTCACCTAACATTTTTATTTGATTTTATTTCATTTTAGTTTAGTTTATTTATATTGCAGATAATGGCACGGAAACAGAGCAGAGGAGTGGGGAGGAGGAGGAGGAGTCTGAATAAAGAAAAACCATGCATGAAGTTTCAACAAATGCCACAAGAAACTACGACACAATAATTCATTGTCCTGCTCTACTATCAGCAAATGTAAAGTTTTGCAAAATCGCAATGAATGTCCTGACGACACATAAGCATTGAAAAACACACACACACATACATACTGCATACATATACTCAGAGACGGAGTCATACAGTCATATAGACATGCAGGCAGACAGACAGACACACACGCATAAATGTTAAGTGAAATGTGAATATAAAACGCTTTCTGCGGCTCTCCCGCTCCCGCTCCCCCCACTCACGCCCTCCCTCCAACAAAAACAAAATTTGTGTATCGCCAAGCAGCAACTTTATCTAAATTGCCAAAAAATGAAGAAGAAAATGTACGAAAAGTAGAAGTAAAAGTAGCAATAGCTGTAATAGAAATATATAGAAGTAGGTTTGGGTTGATAAAAGAGAAGGAGCAGCATGCAGAAATTGTTCCCTGCCGCACAGCTACTGCCACTGTATTTTCTCCAAAGTTGCTCAAAACATACAACTTAAAAAAACCACAAAAACCGCACAATTTGCAAATGGCCATGAAGAGAGATACAATTTCTCTGCCACCCCCACCCTCAACCGCACGAAAAGTAATAAACTGTCACGGAGTATACACACACACACACACACACACACAATGCATAGAGCAAAAGCTCGACAACATACTACAGCAGCAAGAGCAACAGAAACCAAACAACCAGCAGCAAGAGTTGAAGTTGCAACAGCAGCAAGCGGCATCAGTATTTACCTGCAATGTAAATTTCATTTAAGCAACATTTTTGCTGTTGTACACAATAAGAAGAAAAATTGCATGCGACATTATAAATTTACAATAAGACAACAACAACAAAATTCAAGTAAATATGTGTGTGTGTGTGTGTGTGTGTGTGTGTGTGCAAATAAAACATGTGTATGCCCTCCGCAGCAAAAAGTTCATTCATTTCGTATGTGATCAGAAAAAGGAGGTTCCTATTATTCACCCCCAACATCAGCATCAACACAATCCCCATCACTTTGAAAACGGTGGAGGGGGGGCAGACTACGACTGCAATTCAATGCACGCTTCGCTTTCAACCTGTTTTAATAGTTTCTTCTTGGTTTTTTTTTTTTGTTTTTTTTTTTTTTTGGTGGAAGCCCGAGTTGAATGGTGAATCTTAAATCACGTTGACACAAAACAGACTCATTTAAATCATTTCTAAAGAACTTCACGTTGTCTCTATGGAGCTATTTCGTTTCGGTTCTACTTCGTTTTGTTTTTGTTTCTAATTTTTTTTCATTTTTTTTTGTTTTTTTTTTTTTTTTTTTTTTTTTTTGTTTTTTCTGTGAACATGTACGTGAGTTGAGTTTATTGGAATTTATTGTGTCGCGTTTTTTACGCCTAATAACTTTGGAATTTTACGCTTTTTGTTGTACACTTAAGGACAAAATTTTTATTACACTTCGGAGAAAAAACAAATAAGGAAAGGAACTAAATGTAATTATTCTGCAGGCACTAAAGTGAGTGCGTAATAAATTTGTTTGCTATATTCATAGAAACTCGGTAGTGCATATTAGGAATATGCTAAAGCGGCCATAGTTTGGCGTAGAGACGGAGGATGAAGTGAGGAGGATGAATCTACAATTTAATTCAATCTTCGTCTTTTAAGTTTTTTTGAGAATATTTTTGGAAAAAATATTTTTGTAAAAGGAATATTTTCGTAAACAATTTTTGAGTTCTAGAGGAACAGAACACGTATTTACATGGATTTCAAGGCTCCAGGAAGAGGCATGTTGATTCCTCAAGAACCTTTACAGATTTCGACTACAAAATTTTCTATGAAACTATAATGGATTGAAATTAAAACCAAAAACTACCACATGAGTTTGCTCATAATTTTCATAAGTTTATTTTGGAGCTCCCTCTAGCTTTCGGTTTTCAGAAAAATCCTCTATAGAGCGACTAAACGCTTTTGAGCTGGTGAACCTACTTTTGGCCATTATAATGTGGAAAAACAAACATAAGAGGGCGCTGCAAGACAAATATGTGCAAAATTCAGATAAAACTCAATGATTTCAAAGTCTTTTAACCCTCTCCCTCCCACTTCCCAAAAATCCATGTACGAAAAGAGGTTAAAAAATTCCCCTGTATGGACAGTAAATTTTATAAGTAGAATTTTAAACTACACTTTACTCAAAAAATTTTTTAAAAAAGTCTTGAAAGCCCAGAAAAACTTTGGGGTCATTCTTTTCATAAATAATACATACCCCCTCCCCCTCTCCTTCTTCCTCTTTTCAAATTACATTTAAATTTCTAAATTTAAGTACGGAAACGCCTAAATGCCAAACACAATAAATTTTAAAAAGTTGAATTTTGCTAAAAAAAAAAAAAAAAAAAAAAAAAAGAAGCCAAAATGTCAAAAAGGGGTCCTGAAAACCTCGGTACCCAAATTTTAAGAAACTGAAAATGTACGTTAGAAGACGCCCAAATGCCAAAAAATGGTTCCTAAGGCATGAAAATCTCGATATCCAAATTTGAATAAGCTGAAAAACATATGTTAGAAGACGCCCAAATACCAAAAAAAAATGGTTCCTAAGCCCTGAAAACCTCGGTACCCATATTTTAAAAAGCAGAATTTAGATGAAAAATGAACACTAGAGTGCGCCTAAATGCCAAAAAAGGGTTTTTTAACCCAAAAAACTCCGGTACTCAAATTTTAAGGAACTGATTTTGCTGAAAATTAACTCTAGAAGACGCCCAAATGCTGAAAAAATGGTTTCTAAGTCTAGAAACAACCGGTATTCAAATTTTCAGAAGTTAAATTTAGCTTAAAAACGAGTGCTAGAGCACGCCGAAATGTCAAAAAAAGGTTGGTAAGCCCAGAAAACCCCGGTCTTCAATTGTTAGGAATTTGAATTTTGTTGAAAGGGAACGTGAAAAACTTTTGAAAATTTCTGTAAAAAAAACTCAAAAAAAGTGCGGGACTATATTGTTTAGGAAAAGCGAAGATGATGAGTCCACAAAAATTCCTCCGAAGTAACATATAGACTGCTAGATCGCACTTTTTGTTTATGAGAAAAATTCGACGTCCCGAGGGGGAGGGGGGGGGGGGGGGGGAGGGTGTTAGAGGGGTAGAGGGTTGATGAGAATCGATGTAAAAATACAAAATTTTGGAGTTAAAATAATAAAATAGTTAAATTTTCATAACGAGAAACTTTGCTTCGATTGTTAAAATTGTGAGACTATCAAAATAATAAAATAACGCAACGATTCTTTTAAACAAAAATTACAACCTAGAAATTTCAGTGTTTGATCAGGCAATGCTCTCTTTAAAAAAATCACCTACTTATCGTCACGGGAATCAACAAATTATAAATCACTGTTCTGTATAATAAAATAAATTTTGACTATGTAGTTACAGGACTAGAAAATTGTTTATTTTAGATTAAGTGTAACTATATTCCCCCTGGGATAATTTTGAAAAAAATGAATAGTTTCAGAAAACATGAACCAACAAATTATTAATGAAAATGAAATTGTATAGTGAGTGACATTTTTATATAGTTTTAAAATTAATTTTTCAACTTCATTCACTAATTAAGTTGCCCCATGAAAAAAAATATTTTGTGTGTGTACGTGTGTGCGGTTTGTAATTAAAAACAATTATGAGCCTCATTAAGGCACCGAATTGAAAATGAGGATGCAATGGAGAACAAATTAAAATTTCTTTCCCCACATATATAGTGAGAGAGAAAGAGAAAGGGAGAGCAACAAAGTTGCTCCCTCAAAATATAAACATTGTCGCCAACAACATATATAGAAAGTCACACGCCCTATAGCAACAAATTTATATTTATCCAACAACATACAGAATCAGTCAGATAGAGAGACAAAGTTACCATGTGATGTTCGAATACTACTACTACTACTACTACTTACATATATATGTGTGTATGTAATGTATCAGTGTGCCACTACTCCTCCTACGCAATGTTTATGGTTTTCGTATGTGAAGTGGAAGTGTTGCATTTGATAGTAATTACGAAGAACACTCGAAACAGATTCACATAATTAAGTTTTGACAGCAAGTAAATTCAAAATTGAAAAAAATACAAAGAAAAAAAAAGAAACTCCGTAATGCACTCAGCTCGACTCCGTCGTTTGATGATACTTTGCTCATCATTTCTTCTCAAAACAAAAGAGTACTAATGTTAAATACTGTCGATATTGCATTTCTTTACATTCCCCCTCCCCCCTATTATAGCAACAGCAGCAACAGCATTTGAAATTATTTGAACAATAAAAATTATAAAGACAATTTAATGTTTAGAAAAGCGTTGAACAAGCATAGAAATTACAATGATATGAAATGATGCGCCTCCGCCTTCATCTCCGTCGCCGTCGGAGAAATGAATGATTGGATGTGACATTTTTAATTGGGTTAATGTGATTATCACATTAGTTAGAAGAGGAAAAAGTTTTAGAAACACAATTTGGATAGAAAACATAATAAAACTTAAAAGAAAAAAAAGCAACATTACAAAGGCATTTACAAAGATTTTTCAAGAATTTTTTTTAATTTTTTTTTTACAAATGAAATCACTCCCTCCAATTTTTCAAGATTTTCTCATGCTAAATCAATCTCATTCAAATTATTTTTCAAAAACCAAATAAGACAAAACTCAAAAGTTGTTGACATAAAGATGGAGAAGCTGTTTCAAGTTTATCGTATAGACCTAATATCTCATGCTTTCAATCACACTTAAATGGAAAATTTGATCATCATTTTTGAGCAGAGCATGTAGCCGGTTGATGTGCACCAAAACGTTTGTGATATGTATATATTTTGCTTTCTAGCTTTCTGTAATTGTTATTGCATTTTCGGAATCGTAAAAATTTTATACATACATATATATAAATTGAATTAACAACAGTTCAGTGCGCAAGTGAGCAATGCGATTGAACTCACTCGCATACTGCAGCAAAGAAGATCGAAAAAAGATCAACATCGACTATCCCGAAAAATACCAAACGAGACATTTTTATGTTCAGACATAATTTTTCTGTCACGCTTAATATAAAAATCGCATTGCAAAGCATCTGAGATTGGAGCAGCATACGTAGCGATAGTCGTCTCTTCTTAACTGTTTGTGTATTTTAAACGTGCCACGATCTTGCCAAGTATTTTCCTGTGGCAAATACAAAATCAAGAATTTAGTGCGTCTCTGTTTGCTTTTGATAAAATTTTGTGTTGGCTATGAAAAAACATAAAATGTCTTTGACTTACGGTTAGGTATATATAATATAAAATTTAATTTATATGTACTGACTAAAATCATGATTCTTCTTAAATTTACATATGCTTATAAATAACTTAAGCAATTTTATAATACAGCAAATAACTTCACCCAAACAAACAACTTGTTCTTGGTGTCTTTGAAAGTTTTTAAGTATTACATGGGTTTCGAAGTTCTTCTCTAATGTTTCCTTCTATCGTGATATTTTGTTTTTATGGATTTATACATTAGACACAAAAGTTTTATGCCTTTTTTTTAATAACATAATTTGCTTAGAACAAGAAAATTGTCATTGTGGCTAATAAAGTTTTAAACTGATTTTATTACAATATGCTGTAATGAAATTTGATCTCTTTTTTATGGTCGTAAGGTGCAGCTAAGAGTGTGATCAATTTCTTAATTCTCTACGCATGAAATACTAAAAGATTACATCTTTATTAAGCATAAGAAATTTATACGGAAAAGTGACTAAAGAAAAAATGTACATAACTTTAAATGATACTAAAAGTCAGCAACAGAAAAATTGATTTTCGCATAGACCTCAAGAATACCTAGGTGCATATGAGAGGCTGAGAGGAAAAGTGGTATAACTTCTACGTTCAGAAAAAAATGGAATAATTTTACTTAAGAGCAAAAGCAAAACGAATTATGTTCAGAGCAAAAGTGAAACGAAATATGTTCAGAGCAAAAGTGAAACGAAATATGTTCAGAGCGAAAACGGAATAAAAAACTATGCTGTTCTTGCTCTGAAAGAATTGTTATACCATTTTTGCTCTTACTTTTAAGGCGTTTCATTTGCACTCTAAACCGTATTACTTATGCCATTCTTGCACTGATACTCTAAATTATTTCACTTTTGCTCTTATATAAATTTTAGCTCGCTTTTCCTCTCAGCCTGTCATATGTGCTTCATCCTCAGAGAGTAGAATCCATTCAGATGATTTCAGCTTCAAAGATATACATTATTTTAATGATTTCAATCGGAAGTTAGGGCAATAACTTCTGCTATTATTCTTCCATACAAACCCAAGATTGTTTTATGTGCAACTTAAATTTTAGTGAATAACTTGAGCATTTAGCACTTTTTAATTATTATCCTAGTAGTCCGAACGCAGTACCTCATAATCACTTCTTAGTATCTTTAATATTTGAAAGCGGCTTTCTTCCAACTTACCTGAAATAAAAAAAAAAAATAATTTGATTTAGAAACAATTAACATCAAAAATTTATATAAATATTTAATCAACATCAGGAATCTATATATAAATATGCCAAATATATTTTAACTGCGTTAATGTCAACGTATGCGAATAAAAGATACATGGTTGGAAAGATACTACGTTTTTAATGTGCACAATATATTTTGTTTTCTTAGGTGAAAACAGGTAAGAATAAGATACACCCAAAATACAGCAACAAAATACATGGGAATTTAGATTTTGTGCGTTCATCGACCGTAGCTTAAAAAATCCGATAAAACATAAAAATAGTTGAAACGAAATTGCAAAACTCTTAGTAAAATAAAAAACAATTTTAGTGTTTTTTTTCTAAGGTATCTTTACCAAAAAAAAAAACAAGAAAAGTTTAGTAGACCACAAAAATGAATTAAATATAAACTGAAAAGCATTCATTTGGCAACACTGGCCGAAGGTATGTGAGCGCTCATGTATTTGCTCTCTAATATACTCTCTTTCTTTTTCTCTCTTTTTGCCCACTGATTGTTTCAGCATTTGGCATGTCTATGTACTCTCTTTCTCTCTCTCCACTACATTGTCGCTGTTTTCTTTTTTGTTGTCGTTGTTATTTTTCGCGAGCAATGTAGATCAGTGTTGATATTTATGGTAAAATTGTACCTCTTTTCAACTTTTTTGACCAGCAAGGTACTTTAGGCACTGCCGAAGTATTTGAGGTACAATCTAAAATTTTTGTTTTTTTTTTTTTTGAGGGAAAAAAATCATCAATTTATGAATTTTAGCACGAAGTGAGCCAAATCAAAATCATACTCAATGACAGACCCAGTCGCAGGATTTTCCCTCGGGGGTGTTTTGAATAAAAATTTATAAATGCAGTGGTGAATCCAAAAAGTGAGCTTTCAAAAGAATTTCAGGAAGCTTAAAAATTTTTCTAAATCATAATGTTCAGCATTTTTTGAATTTTGTTTAAAAAAATGTCTAAAATTATTCAACTTTAAAAAGATTTCGTAAAAATGCTTAGCTTTTACATAAAGCCTGAACCTTATTCTAAATAGTGTATGACAGATATCAATTCATTTATTTTTTTGTTTTTTTCAACTAAAAAACTATGAAAAAACACTATATTTGAAAAAACGATTTGAATTAAACATTGCTCTCGATTTCATAAGTGGTTGAAAATAACCAAAACTAATATTTTGCACTTAAGAAAACTCTGATTAGCGTAAAAATTCCAAATAACTTTGTCGCGATTTTTTAGCTATAGAAGCAAGATATACCGATCATTCTTCTGTTAGGTACAATTGGACTCAAAAAAGTACAATTTTCACATAATTTAGGTACTTTCAAAAAGGCAGAAGTTTTCTAACACTTTAGAATTTCCAGAAATCTTAATCCAAAACTGCAAAATATCGATTATGATAATTTTCTACTTATGTAAGTTATTTACTAAAAGTTTGTGTTAGAAATGTTTGAACTGAATTCTATGAATATGTAAATTTAAATCAAGTATGCAAAACTTTTAAACAAGAATATATTTATTTAACTGTTAACTGATTAATAGACGACCTCGATAGTCTAGTGGGTAGTGCACTAGACTTTTATCTGGGAGGTTCGGGTTCGATTCCCGTCTTCGTCTGGTGGTTAATTTTCATAACTTTCTTATATTCACTATCAATATGAAGTGTATGAGAATTATAAGATAGTGTACAAGTACACACATTGGTTGGTAATGGCAAAACCACCAAGCCGATAAAAAATTGCCACACCGCCGTTCGGAATCGGCGTTAAACTGTAGGTCCAACTATGTGGTATCACAATGGGCCGTTCAGGCCTAAGTGTGTCTCTCGACAGCCACTCCAACCTAACCTAACCTAACTGATTAATATTATGATGTTATTAAGATATTTTGAAAATAACTTATAAACTACTTAAAAAGTCCACTTTTGATACCTAATAAACTTTAACTAACATTTCACTTTATAAACTAATTTTAATTGTTGAATGGTAGGGGAAAGGATGATAAAGAAAATTTTCACAAAACAAAAAAAAAATGAAATGTACGTCATAAAGTCTACAAAAAACACGAACACGTACAATGTACACGTTATGTATACCCATCAATGTTTTGTGAGTTGTGAGTGAGTGTGCTCTACCAAAATTAACAGCATTAAATCAGCACAATTTTCTTATATATTTCCTTTTATTTTGCAATAAAACAAAAAAGCAGAAAAAAAAACACAGAACACAGAACGGAATCTTAATTAAAAAGTTAATTTGAATATTCACAACTGAAGCATCCATTAAGTTGACTTTAGTAGTACTGCAAACAATATACTCTCGTACTATGTTGTATGTAGTCGTCATTGTAACACGCTTCTGAACATGCTTCAATGATTTTGGTTTGTTTGTTCGTTGGATGGTTGGTTGGTTGCTTGGTTGACTCACTGGGTTGTTGGTTTGTTTGTTTATTTATTTTGCCCGAGTGGCAACTTAATTTTAAAAACATTTTTTTTTTTTCCTTTTTGTTTTTCTTTTATGCAGTAAATACATGAAAGTGCCAAATACCACACCGTTTAAACACGGATACGGATATGCCTCATACAATATGCAATACGAGAATAAAAAATGCTAACTCCCTTCGTCACCTCCGTATACTTAGTATAGAGGGAGGTTTTTTCATTTAACTGATTGTTGATATTGTTGTTGTTGTTTGTTATTAGTTGCTGGTTCTTTGTGAGTTGGTGGCTGATTGTTTAGTTTGCGGTGCCATCTAGTTGCTTGCTGCGCTGCTGCTTCAAACGATTTCTATGCAAATTTGTTTCACAATACTACGACTTGCAAATGAGTCAAAAATGTAAACTTATAATTCTTCTTCAACATTTTTTTTTCATCTCACACTTTACAGTTAGACTTCTTCTCTTTCTCTCTCATTCTCTTTCAGTATCAGTTTCATTTTGAGAAATCAAACCTTCAGCCATTTTAAAATTCCATGCCATATCTCTCTCAACTCTAGTGGTATAGAACAGTGTTGATATGTAAGGTGTAATCGTACCTTTTTCCACACTTTTTCGTCTTCAAAGTACTTTTGACCCCACCGAAGCATTTTAGATACAATTTTGAATTTTTACACTTGTGGAATAAAAATCAAACTGTATGTGTTTTTACCAGTGTTGATATTTTAGGTACAATTGCACATTTTTCTGATTTTTTTTTTTTGGCCTTAAAGGTACTTTAGACACTGCCGAATCATTTTCGATACAAATTGGAATTATTTCGAAATTAAATTTGAGGGGAAATTCGAAAAATCATCAATTTATGAATTTTAACACGAAATGAGCCAAATTAAAAACATACTCAGTGGCACGCCCGCCTGCAGGATATAAAATTGGCCAAGGCCGTAAGCAGGATTTTTTATGGGAGGGAGGGGGACTGGGAGAATAGAAATAGTAACCCCAAGTTCTCTAGAGTAGTTATTTAGTTCTGGATTCCTATTTTTAAAGGTGTTGTAGTGGACTTTAAATTTACTTACTTCGAAAAAGATGTCCCGAAAAATTTCTCCACATGGATTTTTTTTAGGGTGAATTTAATTTTAGCAGAATCATATTAGAAAAAAGAGTATATCTGGAAAAACGATTCCAGAAAAAGCATTGTATTCGATTTCATAGGAGGTCGAAAATGACTAAAACCAATATTTTGCACTTAAAAAAAAAAACTGAAAAACTCATTCAGCGCAAAAAAAGATCTATACTAATAAGCAACTTTGGTTCATGGGTCTGAAACAACCCAAAAATTCATAGGATCGCGTTATTTGAAAAAAAAAATTAGCAAAATTTAAGCACGTAATACTATTTCCTAGGATTTTGAGTCCCTTGGATAAGTCGAATATCAGCTCTTTCATCATTAAAATTGGAAATTCAGAACTTTTGGTATACTTGTCGTGCTTTTAGCTGCAGTAAATATAGCTTTATATATATTGTTACGATAAAACGCAGAAAATACTTATATAAAAAACAATATTTTACAAAAAATTACGACGTGTTAGAGAAAATCGCCAAATATCATTGATCTCAGCATATTTGAATTATGTAGAAAATTGTATAATTCTTTTTTAGGTATCATCGGAAGGAAGACGAATCATCAGAACATATCTTAGCTCAGTGTGGAGCACTGATCCATAAGATAATGAAATATCTGGGTATGTACGAAGTGCCCAGTACAGAACTAGCATCCATAGATTCGGGCGCAATACTAAGATTCGGGAGACTGGACTGGATGAAGCACTCTAGGCAAATCAGACTAGATAGAGAAGAGGGACGTACAACAGATCTTATAGGTCGCGGTACAAATATATATAAACCTCACTAATACAATACAATACAATAGGTACCATCGGACTAAAAAAGGTACAATTTTCACATAATTTAGGTACTTTCAAAATATTTGAAATATCAACACTGGTATAGAGTTGAGTTGAATTGTGTTGTGTTGTTGTAGTCATAGTCCTCTGTATGTGCGATGCAAAGTAAAGCATTAATTATACAATTCAAAATAGGTTGAAGGTGTAAACTGTCTGTGGCACTGATAAGCGTATTCAGCTTAGTAGTTTGTATGCTCTGCATAAAGGAATTGTGCTCAAAGTTATGCCAGATAGTTTTGGATTTGGATTTGCAATTTTGACTTTCTAAAAGGCTGTTTTGTTATTGTAATTTCACAGTATGCACATATTTTACTTTATAGTTTGTACTTATTTCTTTTTTTTTACCATGAGTATAACACTTCTACTACTATCAATGACAATATGTACAACTCTTCTTCCTTTCCTGAATATTTCCATAAATGATATTCATTTATATATACACACACACAAGTACACAAAGTAATTTCGTTTAACGTCAAAACCAGAAAATTGTGGTTTTAAAATTTTTACATTGTAAATTTCTAATTTTTCTTTTTTTAGTTTTTTAGGTGCATATGAAAAACATATATATTTTATATGAACTCGTATCTGTTTGACTCGTTGTGCCATTGTGGTTATTAAATCTTATTTTCTTTGGTATCAGAAACCACTGTAATTAAATGCTTCAGAGCCCAAACAAAAAACATTTGGGTTTTTTATGAAATAAATTGCAAAATGAATTGTGTAAAAAAATGGTACAAATTATGTTTATACCCAAATGTGAAATACAGTAAGTTTCGTTTATAACGTTACCGTTTACAATGAACCTCCGGTTACAACGACTCAATAGAAAAAAATACCAGCTTAATTTCTAGGATCAGGTTTACAAGATTTAGAAAAAAAAAAGAGGAATTTCTTTGACTAAAAGCAGCTAGAAAGTAGTTTTAAAAAGGTCAGGGCTGGTCAAAACCCCTGATCCCCATCTCCCTCCCTTCCCCCCTCTAATTACGGCCTTGAATTGATGTAACATTTAATTGGCAATCGCCAAATTAAATCATAACAAACACAAACTAAAAAAACAATGATTAACTAAAATACCAAAAAACTTAATAGAAAAAACAAAGCGATTTCGGTTGAAGCGTGCAATTGCCGTTGTGACTTGCACAATACCCAAAAACATCTACCGCCTTCAGTTCACCACTGTAATCGTGACTCAACCCTGCCGCGCACACTGGCGAGTATAATTCTATTTCATAGCATGCACGAAATTGTAGTTGAAAATTATCATTCAATTCGTTCCGTTTCGAATCGTTTTGTTGTGCGTTTTTTGACAGCAATATGACATTTATTTGTCGTCTCATTTATATGCTCTGAGAAGTAAATTATTAACGCTTCTTTAGATTTGGTCATTTAACGCCGAGAGGCTAAATAATGTTGAAGTTGGTTGAAGCAAGAGAAAAAAGTTTCGTATTTTTATTTTTTTTTTCGCTTTGAATAGAATATGATAATAATTTTGAAAGGAAATAAAGTAAGTAAATAAAACATTGCAAGAAATTAATCAAAAAGTAATGACAAATTGCAATACACTAAGAAAAATATTACTAAACTAAATTGATTTGAAACTGTAGTTTGGAAAATTGTAAATAAATATTGAGAATATTAAGGGATATTTTTAATATTTTTGTTTTCCCGTAAGTATAAGGAATAAATTAATTATTTGAGTTAGATTTAGCACAAGCTCAAAACAAAATTTATTAACTTTAAAATAGTTTAAATAAAGTGCAGTAGGAAGTCAATTTCTTTTTAATTGCATAACTATTGAGAAAGTCAATTTAAGCCCAGAGTCAAAGCACCCAAATAAAAATCACTAATAGATAAACCCCGATAATTATAATTGGGGCTATTTTGTTTTTTTTTCGGAAATTATCTTCGAAGTTTTTAATAACACTGTGAGGTATTGGCTGTAATTTTTTTTTCTATTAATCAAAAAAAAGTATGCACTTTTTTAATTTCAAATTGTACCAAAAATATCATCACTGATGCAGATAATTCTTTCGATAATGCTGAGAGTTGCCGTTACTTATGTCTCTTCTCTCGCTCATTTATTATTTAGTTCCGATTAAGCAAGGTGAATTTATACCAAGTGAAGTTACCATTCTTTCTCTTTTCCATTCCATTCTCTTCTCTCTTCGTGGTCTGTCAAAATCATTGTTTACTTTTGAGTGTTTACGTTTATTTTCCATTTTAACATTATTTTCACGCCGCCACGCAACAACAAATGTTTTTTGGTATCTGACGCAACAACAAAGATATGTTGTTTTTGCCAAGGTGAAATTGTTGTAATCTTGCTATCACCTTCTACATGATTTCACCATTCGATTAAGCAATGAGTTTTACAACGATTAATGAGCGAATTTTAAAATATTTCCGATTGACTTAACCAATTTCAAATTTAATTTGATTTAGGCAGACTTCAAGCTCTTTGAATTGGTAAAAAGTTAGTCCTATTCTAAATATTCCCGAAATTAAATCCACAGGAAAATAAGTTTCTTTTCCATGTATTCCTATAGGAAAAGAAGGAAAAAGAAACAACTTTTCCTGAGGATTTCATTCAGGAATATTTAGAATAGGGCCGAATATGATAGTGCACTACTTCTGGGACTTCTGGGTCTTCTGGAATAAGAATGCAGTTGCACTAATAAATGTATAGAATATTGCTGAGAAAACGTTTTACTTGGAAATGAGTTGTGATCATATGAAATCTTTTACGTTTCTTAATAACTTCTGAATAAAACTGATGATAACAATAAATATGTACATAGTTTCCTTCAAGTGTATAAATGCAAATTTATATGTATTGTATTTATGGTAATAACACCTCCCTTTAGTTTATTATAATCTTTACTTATGCTGCACATTAGCTTACCAAAGTTAAAGTTGAAGTTGAGCGAGCGTAAGCGCTTATAAGTATTTTAGCTTCATTAATAAATGTGTGCATTATGATAATAAAACCACACAAGTGCGTTATTATTTATGTGTGTATTTTGCGCCATGATGCAAATTAAAAAAAAAACCGAATGAAAAACAGAGACGCAATGCAACGCATCATTAATCTTTCCATTAAGTAATCGGGATTTAAGTCTGTAAAATGCGCCGCAATGGCAACACAAACAACAACAACAACGGGACAACACGAATGACATTAACATAATGACAATGATTGCTAACGATGGCTGTGATGATGATGAAGTTGACTATGTGGACGTTTGTATTGGCGATGTCGACAATCCCAATGTTTTATAGTGCGATCAGAGAGAACACATAAAAAACTACGCTTACTTTCCCACCATCATTGCAAAAGTTAACTTTATCCCAAAGTGCCATGCGTTTATTTGTTTGTTTGCTTGTTGAGTTAACTTGAGACACATACATACAACCCCAACTCTTGGAATGTGCACATAATTATCTCACCCTGAATTCTCATAATTTTCATAAGCATCCGTTGTTCTTAAGTGAAAATAAAAAAATCTATAAATAATAGAATCTAGTGGAAAAAAATATTAAAAAAAAAATATTGAAAATGTAATTGTATCTATTATATACCAGCGACCAAATGAGATGCACACACCGGCGCGACGTCCTCCCAACATTATGAACACGTGACTTTGATGAGAAAACTCACAAACAACAGCAACAATAATAGCCGAGGGAAGTGAGGAGGAAAGTGTGGCAAGTCACCCACGAATGTGTGTTTGTCCTTTATTCAGTCGTTTGCCCTGATGTTTAATCGACCAGAATTCCAGATGTAAACAACAACGAACCAGCGTTATACTTACATATATATGTATGCATGTATGTATGTATGAACCTTATAAGGATGCGCATCGCACATCGACACAAAAACAACAATAATATAATAGTGGCTCTATAGGGTGGGGGAGAATAAAATAAACGATACCGAAGCACCACGGGAATTTGAACTTCAATTGTGAAAAGGATGAAACAAAAGAAAGAAAAGCAAACAAACAACCAAGCAAATATACGTAGGTACATTGGAACATACGAGTATAAATAAAATTCCGCGGAATCCGGAAACGTCACACTCGCGTGCATGAGTGAGCGAGCGAAGAATTACCATTTCCATTTTCGCTTTCAATATTGTGAATATCCTTTCAAAAGAACATACATTCATAGATACGTGCATGTTTCCCACACATGGTGTTCGAGTTACTATGTATCATTGTAGGTATATGGGGGAAAAAAAACGAAATAAGGAAAATCACCGTAGTTGCAACATTCTAGCATTCTATTCTATGTATGTATGTGAAAAGGGTTGCTCACTCTTGCTGCTTCCATCACCCAATGGTGCTGCAGTTGTTGCAATAGCAACAACATTTCATTGCTGCATACTCCTGTCGTTGTTGTTATTGCACAAATGCACACACTACACTACACTTCAAAATGGCTAAAGAGACTATAAATTATATCGGTGTACTAACCCATTGATGATTTGTTTTCAGCGACATCGTTCTCGTCTCTTTTTGAATTTTTCACATTCCTCCATTTCTGTGCACTTGTAAATGTTGAATTGAAATGGAATTTAACTCTTTAGAGAAATTTTCATTCTTATTGAAATTTATTTTGCGAATTTACTATTGCGATTTTTAATGTTTTTAGTTTTCCTTGCTTGCGATAACAAATACAGGAAACAGTAATTGGAAAAAGTCCATTCAAGTCGTCCAAGAACTAAGTAAGTTTCAGACAGTATGAGGTCTCAGCCCACGAAAAAAAAATAAAAGTTTGTCACCATCACTCCCGCTTGTTTTATAAATTTCATAGAGAAAAAACGACCGCGACTTTACTTTAAATTAAACTAAAACTTCAAATAAAAATAAATGTGCAGACTACTCTGCTCGAAAAATACAAAAGAAATTCGGATGACAATGCCTGCGTTGCCAACTATCTCAGTGGAGACTTAAGCGCAGGTTCGCAACAAAATAGGAAAATAGCAACGCTCGATTTCCGTGGCTCAAGTTAGTAATAAGAAAAGCCTATTCCACAAACGCAATAGTCACTTGCAGCCAGAGTTGCCACGGCCTAAAAAATTTTGTAATCAAATTCATATAAAAAAGTCAACAATTTAAAAAAAAAAAAGTAAACATACTTATATAAATAAGGGGTGGTCGAATTTTTTTCGAAACATCGGCTACCCCTTAGAAAGATAGTATATTTGATGCTGATCAACTTAGCCGAAGAGTGTACAACCAAAAATTACGATTTTTCAATTTCAATTTGTAATATTTTATAGAAAACAACCGCAGTTTCCCCAAGAAACTGGTCCCAGCGGGAAATCATAAGAGATCATGTGGGTGATCATAATTTCATCCTGGACTAAGTCCCTGACCCAACCGTTTTCCGCAAAATTTATAAGAAGTACACCTCTGCGATCTCGTACAGAAGTCTCCATAGTACTAAATGGTACTATTTACTATTGTGAATGTAGATATGAGTAAAAAGAAGAGGAAGAATGACAGATAAAAGGTAACAGAGAAAGAATAAAAAGAAATTGAGAGTTGGATAGATTGCTGCACTTTCTATTAAAATGAAAGTTAAAATTAAATACGTGATAAGCTATTCTGAAGTCCGTAATTTATGGTTTCCCAAAAGTGTGGAAATCTCACCATAGCACTTTTGGTGAAGGAGTAGAGTGCGGAACCACATCTTGATCGTATGACGTGTGACGGACAGCAAGTGCCAAACTTACTCGTCTAACAAAGATTTTATTGCAGACAACCCGATCGAGATGAATGGGTGGTGAGGGAAATAACTAAAAATGAAGAAAACTGAGAAATTATTTTTCTATTTCAACGTTTAGCTTCCAATAAAAGAGATGTAATCCAGATTTCACCCATTATTTGTATATACATAAAATGTACTCGGGACAGTCTTTGTGATTGATGTTCTATTATAAGACTTCGAGACATGGGCCTTAGTGTAACGCGATCAAGTGTACGTGAACCAATTTTCCTGAAGATCTAAGACCGAGTTGAGTCTTTGATATGGTAAGTATCACCTTCGAGTGAATTATATGGGTTACTTGATGGCATAGATTTGGAAGAATGGATTAACGAACAGAACGAAGATGTCCCAATGAAATAGCTGTCCGAAATTTGGTACTTCCAGATCAGTAGGGAGTCGAAACATTGGTGAAGAAACCTAGTTGAAAGCACTTGAATAATTATAAAAATTATTAAAAATTATACCCGAATAACAAATAATACATCTAAATTAAAAAAAAAAAGCTCATTGGAAACTAGTACTTCAGTATTTACTTCAACTATATTATTTTTTTCAAAAGCTGAATGCTCATCTCATTGTCAGTAGGTATAAAATAATTCCATTTGTGTCTTTTTGCGTTTTTGTGAATCGTGCGGTGCGGCGGCATTTGTTAAATTAATTTAATTTAATCACTTTCAATTGTTTATGTCCATGCCATGTGATTTGTTGCATTTCGACATGAAAAGCATGCCCGGACGGACGGACGATCTTTATTAATGCGTATTTAACATACTCGTCTATATGTTTGCAGTATCTCCCACGGATAAATCATATGCCGCTTGCTTTCCTTTCATTGTCTTTGTGATGCTTTTTATTTCTCATGCGGCATTAATTTCATTCAAAGAAATTCGCTTTTTTTTTTTTTTTTTTTTTGGTTTTATAATTGAATAAAAGCATTTTTATCATCAATTGGGGAAAAATGTACTTAAAGAAGTTCTAAATTTATTTCATTTTAATGTGAGTGGTAAGTGTTAGGTAGTATTGCTTTTACTTTTTGTGAAGTACCAGTAGGATTTGAATTGAATAATGTTTAAATAGATTATTTCAAATTTGAAATGCGGAAAATAAGAAATTATAATTTCGGATATCTTAGTCAGGCTTTTTTTGTGAAGTCAATTTTGCCAAGTGACAAGGTTAAGAAAATTAGAAATATCTTTTTTAGCCAATGGCCTTCATTAAGCATGTTCAATGGCAAAACTGGTATCAAAAATTATGTTTCACTGACATAGAAGAGTTAAATTTTCTTCCAATAAGGCTTAAACCTCCTGCTTACCTATTTAGCTGCATAAATATTGGAAATTCATATATTGTTCCACTTTGTTCCACTCTGCCGTTCAGAGGCATTAGTGTCGATTTTGCTCTAAAGTAAAATTTGATCATCTCTTTTTCTGTCAGTCTCTCATATGATTCAAAAACCGATCATACTATAGCAGAATTATGCCTGGTTTTCACTATGTCAAATTCAGTCAAATTTGCCAACATGTTGGCAAATTTTATATAGGAAATTCTCTCTTTTTGACAGGGAATATGACAGTGAAAACCATGCATTACACCATTACAAGACAATAACAACACACAGCTTAGTTGCTATAAAAACCCAGAAATGCCAGAAATACAATAACAAATGGATGGGAAAGAGACAAAACAAAAACTAAAGAGAGTTCTGTATCTCTTTATATAAAAAAATTAAAGAAGAGGAAAAGAGAGTTGACGCTGGTATCCACTGTTATAATTCTGCCATGACCGGCCATGTTTGTATCATACATGAGAGGCTCTCACGCTTTCATATGAAAGGCTGAACGTAAAAGTAGCAAAACAGCTGTTTATTTGATAAAAGTAATTATGATTAACCTGTAACAATGGAGGTGAATTTTTTACCTTTTAACTTTACTAAAAAATTTTAGTAAAAAAAAGGTTTTTTGATAATCATTTGTTCTTTGAAGACAAGCCAATAACATTTTTAACTAAAATAAATCTAAAATTTTAAAACTTTTTTTTAAGTTCAACAAAACTGGCACAAGGTGGTGTAAAATTTACCACCACCTCCACAGTTAAAGGTTAAAATATTTTACCAAAATCCTACTAACAATTTCCCTGTGTGCATAAATACATACACTAAAATTCGCCATCCAAATGCTTTTTCTTCATCATCTTTCAGAATTGAAATATGATTATGAAAGGTTTCCGTTAATGGCGATCGATTGTTTCCTTTTGTGAAAAGCATTTAATTTAATTGTAAGCAAGAAAGAAAGAACGAAAAAAAAAAACAAAAATCAAATTATGCGCGCACTTAATTCATGCCGCCGCATTGGCTTTTTATAGTTACAGCGAACCTTTCTCGCTTTTTGCTACGGAAGCCCCAAAGTGGCAAGTGCCAAAGCATGTAGTAAGTAATAGGTGCGTCGCGAATGCGCGTTCTGCAATTTAATTAAAGCAACGCTGGATGCATGAAGAAAACGAGCTACTAAAAAGCAAAAAACAAAAAAAGGAGTGGGAGTGAGCGTTAATATGGCAGTAAAACTACTGAGTCGAATGATTTCAATATTGCAATATGTTATTTGCGGCATTTTTGTTGCAGTACGTGCCACACTGATGACACGTGCGGTGCGTTTGATATTAAATCGTTACAATGCCTTGTTGAGTACGTTGTTGCTGCTGCTGCCGTTATCTCTTTGAGTCGCAGGTTGCCCGTAATAAGTACATGTGATCAGCAACGAGCTATTGTCGCTGCCACAAAATGTGCATCATTTTATATAATGCAGCATATGGATGCAGAGGAAGAGATTATTAGAAGAAGAAGAAGTCGTATTTAAAACATATTCTCGCTCATCATCAAAAGTGTTTTATGTGCGTTACGTTGTTGTGTGATGCGTTGTGGTGCGGTGCGGTGCAGTTCGGTTACACCCATTTCACCCGCCCTCTTAATTAACATCAACGATGTGCAATGACTTAGTTGCTCGAGTGCGGGTGAATACCCGGACAAGTATAAGTGAGAGCAGAAATTCGCACGATACTTTGTGCGTACATTATTCATTATTGTTGCCACGAGAAATCCGCTGTGTTGTTTACATTTCCCCACTTTGCCAGCAAGAGTGATCTCACTCTTTGGTTTGTTGCACGCGTGCATGCTCTTATGTTGCATTTGTAGTGCATACGTTTCATTTATTCCCCCCTACCCTAGTGTGAGTTTAATGGCTGTAATTAACTTTCGCACAGGAGTTTGCCGCTGTAAACGGGAAACGCGTAAGAAGTTTGGGGTGGCAGGCAAAAAGTCTCGAATACGCGCAGCATTCGACATTGTTGCATTTGAAATTTATGAATGTGAAAGAATGAGTGTTTGTGTGTGTGTGTGCAAATGCGTTGCAGTGTGGTGCGGTTTGCATCCCTTGTTGCATATAAAAATTTATCAAAACAGAAAGAAAACAAATACGGAAAATAAAATTGGTGTCGCTATTGAGATGCACTTCTGTTTTAGTTTGTGGTAATGGATGTGGAAGGAAAAATATTGGCGCTAATGCTTTTGCATTCACCATAAATAGAGCAGCAGGAGACACTTTGCCATAATGTTGCCATTACAATTCAATAATTGCATTTAGTATATGAACTTTTAATTAAACTTTTCCTATTTTAAATAAAATTAGGTTATGTTTGAGTATCAAAGAAGACAAATTGCATTAAATTGCTTCTGAGTTTGCCAATAATTTTTAATAACATTAAAGTTTTCTATTTCTATTTGAATTCTTGCAGTAAAATAATAAATAAAGGCGAAATCAGAGACGCACTTTTTTCGAATTTTTTTACATGAAGTTTTTACGATCTCAATTTAAAAGAGCGAAATATGGCATATAAAAAAATAAAAACTAAAAGTGAGTTCGGCACTCTCAATTTAAAAGAGCAAAAAATTTCCTATAAAAAAACAAAGAGTGAGTGCCGCACTCTCAATCTAAAAGAGAAAAAATTTTCATGTAAAAAAACGAAACGGGAGTTGGGTATTAGTTCGGCGAATTCGCCTTAAGAGTTGTAATATCTAGTGTGAGAAGGCATAGCTTTGCATTTTTGGGTAGTGAAAATTCACTTACTTTTGAATAACAGGAAGAAATCTCAAGGTACCAAATTAAGACTAGTTACTCTGATTTAAGATTGTCCCAGTTTGAACAACATGCAGTATTTTCATGGTTTAAGGTAAATTATAGAATGCAAAGGTGAATACCAGTTGAAACTAAATGATTTTCTTGAACTGGTGAATATTATCGTGACAAGTACATCAGTAGAGTGGCCCGTCCGAAGTATTAAATTATCGGTATGCTTTTGATTTACCAAAAAAAAAAAACTATTTTTCGTGCTATTTATTGATTGTTTTCGTGTTATTTTTCGTGAACTGGTGCATATCAAAAAACTAAATTGTGTATTAACGAACACAAGGCAGAAGTGAAACTTCTTGTGAACTAAACGAAACACAAGCAAATGAAATTTTTCCATCGCTATATTTTTTACTTCATTGGCTTGTGTTTTTAATTTCATTTGCTTTCGATTCGTTTAGTTCACAGAAGTTTTACTTCTGTCTTGTGTTCGTTAATACACAACCAATTTTTTTTTGGGATTAATGCTAGAATAAAAATTGCAACTCTGTACCGGTAATGTTGATGACAATTGCAGACGAACTCTTTTTGTGTGCGACATCTTCATGTAATTCCTTGGACATTTGCGCCATCTGCATGTGAAATGTATAACTGTCATAAACTTTAAGATGGCGACGCTACACATTGTTCTTTCTGCCATAGGCGTGTTGTGTAATTAATATGTTATATTGAATTAAAACTATTGTGAATCGTTTATTATATAGTTTGCTCGTGAATTCAGTTACGGAATATTGATATTTAGCCACTCATGCATATTGCTCGACAAAATTATGTCGCATTGCAAACTTACGCGCGACATCACATCCGGTTGGTTTTACTCTAGGACAAGAGAAAAGAAGTTTCACTTCAAAAACAAAATTCCAAATTTAACACGTTTACTCCTTTTACAGCAAGCAGTCAGGATTCCGCCAGAAATATACAACAATTAGAAAGTAAAGTTTTTGTTTTTGTTTATTATCACAAATATTATTGAGTAATTATTGTTATTCTCTTTCAGAAACGATCTATGCTCAAAATAAAATTATAATGGAGATACTCGCTGCGTAAAAAGTTCTGATTTCAAAACTAATTCGTCAAGAATCTGTCAATCATAATATTGGTGAATGGTTTCCAACAAAATCAGAAAATATCCTGAAGGAGGTTAATGAAAGCATATGTGCGGAAAACCAAAATTTATGTGTACGTAATTTGATTCATTGATGATTCATATTCAAATAGTAACAATAATATATAGAAGTTATGGCAAAAAGAAGCTTCGTGAATACAAGGACATGTTCGAAGCAATTACAGGTAATTTATTATCGTTTTGAGTCTACCAATATTTCATACTTATGTATAACTACGTATATAAATATAATATTAATAAATATCTGCTTTCAGATGCAATAAAAACATTGCCGACTTTGGGGTGTACTGAAGAGTAATTCCGTAAAGCTATACTGCTTCACAAAAAACGTTATTTTAAGAACAGTTCTGATCAAAGAAAATAATTCAGTTTCATTTATTTTTTCTTGAACTTATTTACTTTCATTTACTTTTTTGAACTTTTTTACTTGTTATTATTATCATACAAGATTTGTTTTTTTTATTGCACTAAGGAAAAAACTAGACACTAAAGAACTAGTACACGAACTAGTTATTGAGGGACTAGTGAAAAAACTAGATATTAAAGATCTAGTACAAGAACCAGCTAGTTAAAAAGTAGTTATTGGGGATCTAGTTGAAAAAGTAGTTATTGAGGAACTAGTTGAACAACTAGACTAACGAAATCACTAGTGCGCAGGTAATGCATAAGGCGACCAATCGACCCCTCCTATAACAATGCCGTGTTAAATTCGCCAGTTGTAGCAAAGCAAAGTGGATAGATGTGGAAACAGTCACTGTCCCTTAAGAGCTATTGAATTCGGTAGTTCGGAACTAGAACTTTTCACTGCAGGCAATATACAAAAGTTTGTATGTATTTTTGAAAAAGAAAAACCTTTGCAATTTTCGAAATCACGTAGTGCTGTCAATGTGAGCTTGCGCGCGACTTTATTTGAAAACGTCAACGACTCAAGAGTCAATACGAGCGATGTGAAATGAATGTTGGTTGCGCTGCCATCAAATTGTAAGTTTTTGCATAAAGTTTTTTTCCCCGTGAATTTTCTATACACTCTGGAGTTTTGTTTATTTACGGAATTGTTCACAACCAGATGCCAAAAAACCAAACCAATAATTTATTTTGAATACGAATGCAGGCAGCAGAGCATCATGACAAAAAATACGAAATACTTTAAACCGCAGACAGACGCAAACCACAAAACAAAATAAAATAAATGCATACAAACACACATGCATATAAATGTATGTTTAATAATTTAACAAAAAAAAAAAAGAAGAAAAATGCATATTTTCTGGTTTGGAAATGAAGAGTGGGTAGGTCGAGGAAGTAAAGTTTTACTTTTTTGTTTTTCGTTTTACGCTAAATTAGTTTTGAACAATTTACAAAAGTTAGCAAAAAAAAAAAAGTAATAAATTTATCTGTATACGCTAATATTAATGGAGATACATTTGAAAATATGATAATTGTATTTAAATTTCTAAAATAAATAATTAGCTTATTTAATTAAAATACTTAAAATTTGTTTAATAAAAACGAAAAATTTTACATATTTTTTTTTGCAAGCAACAAAAACAATATAAAACGTATGTACGAGTATTCTGGTTTCAATAGGCAAAAATATGTCAACATCACAAAAAACTGGAGTGTCAATCTAAAGTTTCTCCACATTTTGGTACTTCAGCACGCTTCGCATAACACAACAGACACAAACACACTCACACATAGAATCACATCGTATACGAGTACGATATGTTGACATGACAATGACATTTGCTTTAACTAAATTACCACACGCTGGCAATATGTATGTACGACGCATACGAGTATATGAGTCTAGTATGTATGAAAACACATATATATAAATATATATATAAATACACATACTTCCTAACGAATCAACAAAAGCACTAAGCCAAAAGTTTGTCATTCTCCCATGGCCTTTTTTTAGGAATACGAAAGGGATTGGGTGAGTTTTGGTTTTTAAGGTCCTTTTCATGCTCTCACATTCATATGCATACTAAGTTTTAATATACTTATTGTATACTTACTATATTATATACACACATACATATTTATGTATTTATGTACACAAAGTATATAAGCATCTAAATATGAGTATTTCCAAAAGTTTTCAAAAGCATCACACAATCATATCCATGCACAAACACAGTCATACACACACACACTCACTCTGAGAAGTAAAACCTTAACCAAAAATTTTACAAGTTGCTAAAATTATCATGACAATCACGCCCGATTTCTAACTTCATAATCGGCAAAATCTAATTTAAATATGAATGAAACGTTTTTTTGATTAAGCAGCGGAAGATACGAATCTTGTTATTTTTACTTTTGTTGTTGCTGTTGTTGTTATGTTGTAGATGAACTTTTTGCTATGTGTCAGGAAATTTCTATTGTAATTAAGTTGTTGGAATATATAAAATCATATTTTTAGAGCTTTTTCTTACCATATTTCATGAATTATAAACCGGTAAACATTTTTGCGTACAATAAAGTTGATGCCACAATTTTCCAATGCCAATGTGTATAAATGTATATTATTTTGAATGCCGGTTTTAAGCGTAATACTGTAGAAAAGTTTGTTAGACGCATTCAATCCTTATGGAGTTAAAACATTCTGACTAGACTATTTTTAATACCCATATTTAGAATTTGTTAAAATTTTGCGTGGTTATCAGCGAAGATGTGTGAAAATAATTTGTTGTTGTTGTAAAATGCTCTGGAGCATTTCGCCGTAACTGCACATTTGAGCGAAAATGTCAGAGATGTTTTCGCGTATAGAATCTGCAAGTTGTCAGAAAAATTCTACACACACATTGAAATTTTCTGAATTGTATGTAGGTGCGATTATGCATGTATGAGTGAGCGAATTAGTTGGACTCGTCCGGAATTGTAATGTCAACGAGTTCGCTGAGCACGCTCTCGCCGAAAAGATATGAAAAACGCGTTTGCTCTTTCTTTACATTTTCACTGAAATGTGGTGGAACTATATCAAATTCAATTAAATTTGCCAGCATGTTGGCAAATTTCATATAGGAAAATCTCTCCTTCTCTCTCTTTCACAAGGCATATGACATAGTGAAAACCAAGCATAATGATTGGTCAAAGAGAAAATTTGCCTAATAGTGAAAACCAGGCATTAGTCCCAAAAATACCAAGATCAAATGACATCGAAGTAAACGCATTTGTATTCTCACTTCCCAATATATAATAGTGATCACAGAATGGTTAAAGAAAAATGTTTTTCTTTATTTATATTTAGGCATTAATTGAAAAATATTATTTAATATTAATTTTAATATCAATAACGAGTTTTGATTTGATATTCTTAGTTTTTTCTAGAAATTTTCTTTACTTTTTATATATTATATGTACAGGAAAAGAAAAGCACTTTATATACAGAATTTGAAGAGCTTAGTCCATTCTGAACAGGTGCCAGAACTCGTGATGCAATTTTGAAAAATTTTTTTAAACTTAATTGCTTATGCCTCCAATATAGCACTAAAAAATAAGTGATAACAAATTTGTTGTATATTTTAAAGAGTGTAGTAGTAATTGGCACATTCCGAAAAAACGAGTTTGCCAACAGTGCAAAAAAGTGATGAATTTTTAAAATTTTTGTATAAAAAATCGTACAGATGTTCAAAAACAGATTGAAATGCACTTTCAAAAGAAGCAATTAGAATGCAACAACAATGCTTTATGTATGTTGTGTGTATATGTTGAGCATCTTTTGTATAGTAATGTGAGAATAAGCAGCGAGAGAGAAAAAGTGAGAGAGAGAGAGAACTCCATCTTAACTAAAGGCGAATTTACCGACCGATGACCGCACTCTCTTTTTGGTTTTCTTTTTAAATGTGGTGTCTCCCTCTCTGAAATTGAAATTTACGCTCTCAATTTAAGATTGCATATAAAAAAAAACCAAAAGAGAGTGACTTCGCCTTTATGCTCCGTTGTATGCTGTCGTACAAAAACAAAACCGCAAGTTTAAAATTAACCCAAATATACTCAATGATTTATGTATAGTACACTTAAAAAATTTTATATTTTAACTGGATATATTCTCATTGAATCAAAATAAAAGTTTTCTGAGGCGTACATATAGAAAATTGGGCATATCTGGGTTAATAAGTATATGTATTTCAATTAAATATAAACCACAAGCATTACACTCTAAAAACTTAGATTAAGTTCGGTTTTTGTATTACTTTTTCTTGCACGTGAATTTATATACCAATAAAAGAAGAGTGAATTTAATTTCGATCACTTAACCTGCTTCCAATCTGCTCCCAAAAGAAGCGCATTAGATGTGCAGTAAAACTAAAAGCGCATTAAATATAACCATTGGGTGCATAAGAAGGTGAAAACAAATACATAAATCTTTCAAATTTCAAGTTTTGTTCAATTGAAATTCAATGAAATTTATGGAGAAGAATTTATTTGTAACATGTGGCAAAATTTATGTATAAACTAAATACAAATACACATGCAAACATACATATTTCTAATAAATAGTACTAACTCGTATTTGTTTTCAGATAAAAACCGCAAACATAAACACATGAATCCCAAAATACAAAACAAAAAACACAAGAAGCTGATAAGGAAACTGTCACAATGTTTACAAATGCATAAATTGCATCTAAGGAAAACCATGCAATGTTTATCTATGAAATTAGTTGAAATAAATTCAATTGCAATAAATAAATAAATAACAACAACAGCAGCAAAGATAAAAAGAAAAATAAGATTGATATGTGAAAACAGAATAGGGAAAATGCGGTGATTGATTGATGGATCGATTTATTGAAAGGGTATGAAATAAGTTCAATGGATTGAACCCTATTTCTTTATACAAACAAACATACATGGTATTTATATACGTACGTATGTACAACATTGTGACAGTGGCATAATTTTTGAAACTAAATTGCAATCAGGAAATGCCATCAGATTTTTGTTTGGTGTGTCAAACAACAGGTCAAAGTAAAGTTATGCATTAATTTAAACTCTTTCTCCCTTTCATATGCAATTTGCTTTAATTTTTATTGGAAGCATCGAGGAGTCGAGTTGTAAAGTAGTAGGTGGTGAGAAGTGGTTCTTTCGGAGTTGCTTATCATTTATGTTTAACCTAAATGCAAACAGTAGATACTGCATATTTATTTATTTGTTTGTTTGTTTACTTATTTGTGTTGTTGTATGTTTATTTGTGGCTTTATCTGCGCTTGTCAACACATGTTATTCCTAATTTATTGTTTGCGTACTTACATATGAGTGCCTAGAAATACTATATATGCATATATATCAATCAGTGCTGGATTCAGGTTAGCTAATAGCCCTAGAAGATGGAGTCATTTAAGCTAACAGGTTTATAGTTTTGATATGCAAGAGAATTAGATCGAATTATTTGAAGATTGACTAATTAAACTTATTTTTAAAAAACTTTAATGGTTTCGTTTTCTGACTCAATAGTATTTTAAATTCCAAATACTTAGTTTTCAAAAAGTGAAATCCGCTTCTGTCCCCACATAAGTATTTATGGATTTTCATAAATAATATCACACACAATCACTTAAAAATTATAATTTTTTTTTTATTTATTTACCTACAATATTTGATTTTTATTGTATATTTAATTCAATTCAACATTTGTTGCGGTTACAGCAATTCGCTTATCTCTATCACTGGCGCTGTTGTTGCTGCTGCTAGTTATTTTGATGGTGCAGCTAATTGAGTAGCGCCGACGCCGATACTGATACCGCCACCATCGCCGCCGCCATCATTAGTGATTGTGTGACTCCTTTTTGTGACGTGACTGCCAGCAATTGTAACTCACAATCACAATATCTGTTGTCTATCTATATTAATAGATACATATATGTATGTATTGTAATAGGTATTTATGTAGTCTCTTTTGCTTTCCCCCCACCGAACAATGATTATAATCAACAGTAGTCATCGTAACTCATTATACGCACAATACAGCGAGTTACAGTGATGGGTGAGGGATGTATAAATGTTGGACCTTATGTGTGACGTTTCATCGATCAATCATGCACTCGTTTTCTTTAATTTTAGTTTTTTTTTTTTATTATTTTGTTAAGGTTTCTTATATTTACGTATATGTTATGAATTTCGTGTGTCACATTTGAATTTATGACATGTCATTGCTAGTGATATTTCCATCAGAAGCGAGCATTATTATTGTTTATGTCAACCGCAATATTAAATGCAGCAACAAAACAAACAATAAACGTTAAATAGCTACATATAGTAAAAGCAGAAGCAGCAGGTGATTCTATGCTGGCATAAATGTTGAGCATTTAATGAATAGATTTTCCTATTCTAACTATTTGATAATGAAGAAATTATTCCAAGTATGTAGAAGTTTTAGATAGATGCCATTTAGTTTTCTGAGTTAACCACAATAACTGTTGCATTTCATAAATCAATTTTAACCCACCTGGAAAAAAGTCTAGTTTAGAGGTGACTCTGGTTAGATAGTGTCAAGGCTAAACTAAACTAGTAAACTTATCTGAACAGTTCCTTGTTAAGAGAATTACAGAGACTTTGAATAAAAATAACACATTTTTCGATATAAAAATATTTTTTTGTAAGATTTTTAAATAAATTTTTATAATCTATATATGAAATTACTAGTCCCTTGATAATGGTTAGTCAGCGCCTAGCATGTATGCCTTGTTAGGGCCTCGATATGTCGGCCTTGTAGGGGGAAAAGTTACACTCCAATGAAGCCTGCAAAAATCTCTCTAATTTCCCCTTGGCTGGATAAACCTATAGGTTTAGCTATAGCTATGGAGTTTTTATGGCTATGACTATAAAAATATTAGATTTAACTTAACTAGATCCGGTAAACAGTTATACTTTTTTAAAAGGTGGTTTTGAAAATCAACAAAAAATACTTAAATTTTTTTGCATTTTCGCAAACTTGATGTAGAAATTATAACTTAATAGGTCCTTACATATTTTTAAGAGACTACAGTTGATCAAAGTTTTGTAAAAAAAACATTTAGATAAATGTGCAAAATTTAATCAAAATTCTTATTTTCACATTTCGCTGTCATTAACTTATAATAACTTCTCATGATGTGGTGTAAAAATACATTTATATTTTTTCTTTTTTACATCTAGTTACCTTATTTTCTTGGTGTAAGCTAAAAACTACTACATTCTTTAAAATACATTAAAAATTTCTTTTATTTTTTTGAGTACTGAAATCTCTTATTGAAGACATATGGAAATTTTCTTTTAAAAATTTTCAAAATTTGATTATTGCATCTAGTATCGGGGCAAAATGAGTTAAGGTTGTTAAGTAGTGATGTCTTGAGCATGAATAATATTTATACTCTCCTTCCTACCGAGCTTCTCAGGTTCATAAAAAGATTGCAAAAACTCTTTATTGAGAAGAAATATTACACTCCTCACCTACTAACTTTGTTTCCTCAATTTTGAATAAAAAAAAAATTATGAGCGCTATTTCGTTAAATTTTTTGAGTGAACTGAACTCATTTTTCCTCTTTAATACTTATCGCTCACAGAAGGCGTTTCTTAAGACTCTGAGTTAGAGAGCGCGTATAGTTTTTCGTTCTCTTACTAGAAAGTTTTAGAATGCAAAACTAATTTTGATAACAAATCTACATATTTTTTACTTGCGATGCAACTATTGAATAGCTTTTAGTCTGCTTTTACACACACCAATTTTTTGTTGATTTTTATTACCGATTTCGTGTTTGTTAGCTAGGAAGGGGAGACGAAAGTGAAACTCGTTGAACAAGGTAAAATCTGCTGTACCAACGATTTTACAGCGATTTTTGACATTTGCCTTTTACAAGTTTTGCATCTCTATTCCACTCATGTAAAACGGATAACAAAGAAGCAATAGAAATACAAACTCGGTCGGTCGCAATCGTTGTGTATAAAAGCTGTTGCCGATTGAATAAGAAAACAAAAGAGAATATGTAAAAATCGGTGAGAAAAATCGGACACAAATAGGTGTGTGTAAAAGCAGACTTACACTCACTAGTTTTTGAAATGATATGCTCACATGAAAGAGCACTCAAAAGAGTAAGAGCGAATTCTGAATACTCTACGCACTCTGAGTTCATCAACGAAACTAAGGCGAATTAACCGACCGAAAGCTGCACTCTCTTTTCCTTTCGTTTACATTAAGTTCTTATGCTCTCAAATTAAGAGAGCGAATGAATGAAGTGGCTTACCGTTTCTTTCATTTCCCTTCTCCATTATTCTGTTCTACTCTCTCTTTCTACTCTCTTAGGGTAATGTTACACGGTCAATGTTTTGCTGTCAATATTTTCTGTTTTTACTCTCTTTTCGTCGTTTTGTTTGATGCCCTGTTACACTATTAATTTTTTCCTGAATGTTATTTTTTAATACTTTTATCTACAACTATGTTTTTTCAAGTAAAAAGTATTTAACTGTATTTCGGAGTGAATGAAAATTCAACAATTAGAATGGAATTGGATGGAAAATAATTATAATGACAATGTGAGATAATGTTGGTGGAAATAGCAACAGATTATACAAAAAAAATTTAATTTATATATAAAAAATGCAGAAAAAAAATCTTTAAAATTTGCGAACTATTAAAATAAGCTCCGCCACTTTGTTACTTGGTCATTGAATTACCATGTTTTTATAAAAATTATTAAGTAATATTTTCAACAGCAGTCTCACAATCAAACAAACCCATTTTTTTCCTTTGCGGGTGGCAAAGGAAAAAAATGTATTTATAATTTAGTAAAAAGTGTACTATTTTCCATAAAATATTGGTATTTTCCAGTAAAATACAACAGTGTATCTTCGGCAACCCCATTTTATTTGAAGTGATGCAGGTTTTTTTCGTTCATTCTCTCTTTTGCTCAGTGTTCATTTTTCAAAACAACAACAATTTCATTGTTTTACAGCAAAACATTGATCGTGAAACATCGCCCTTATCCAGGTTCTATCTTGAGTACAGAATAATTGCCTTTGAGACTGAGTACTCTGGTTTATTCCAGCCCACTCTAAACCTCTATATCATAATTGCCCTGCGACTATTATTTCTGCAAATTAAAAGCAAACGTTCACTGTTTACTGGGTGTGCTGCTTCCCACATGAGCAAAGTACTCTGAGCAGCATATATACAGAATCATGCTAAGCCCAAAAACAACATTTTCCATACAAACATGAGAAATTAATGGTAGGTAGGTACTTATTGTGTAAAAAATAGGAGTTATTGGTCGAAAAGGGTATGATACCTTTCATATTACATTTATAAGGATGAGTTCCACTGTTAAGTTTAAAATTGGACTACTACTTTCATCGGATGGTCTACTAAACTACATATAATGCAATGTAAGAACAAAAATTTGATAGCTTATTTAAATATATACTTCAAAATTATACAAATTTTGAGTCATTTTTATCATAATGTAGAAAATTTTATTCAAAAACACTGCCTATAGACTTTATGATTTTTTTGTTTAAGTTTTCAACTGAGAAACAAAATGTGAAACAGAAAACGAGTTTTGCTCAAATTTAATATGCGTTTTTGAGCATTGAATATGTTTGTCCAAGTAAGAACGAACCTTAGTAATTACTGATTTTACATTAAATACATGATACGTATATATCAAAACCAAAAATCAAGCTTTTACTCTAAAGAATCATTATTTATTAATACAGTAATCATTAGGGAAATGTAAAATGAAAATAATGACAAAAAACCGCTACCAATCAGACGACAAAATATTATGAGATTGGGGAGGCAAAGAATATTGTGCATTAATGAAAGCTTCTAAGAAAAATTGTCCATGTTTACGACATGCAGCTGATGTCAGTTATATACATATATGTAAGTACTTTGTTTTACATGAACATCTGTAAATACATACGACATACATAAATAATTCACCGGAGAGTACAAATGAAATATATACAAAAATATTTTAGATTTGCTTTAAAAATTACTTTACATTAGAAAACAAATAACAATTTAACTAAGTACTTAGATTTTGGATCAGTTTTATTTCAGATATTTGTTTTTTATAGCTTGGATATAAAAATTTGTTTGAAATATTGAAATCATAATTATTCCATTTTATTTAATTTTTTGAAGTGAAACTTTTTTAGTGGGGGCTGAGAATTTAAAATTTTGCAACGGGAAATCGTGTTTTCATTGCACTAATACAATAATAAGAAATAATAATAATAAGAAACGAAGTTATGTAGTTGTTAGTGTATAGCGAACAATGGCATATTGAGATCGGCTACATACAATGAAGCAGAGAGTCGACTTCTCTCAGTTTTATCTCATATGCTTTAGAGAGAGAACCGAGAGACCGAAGACATTTCTGCCGATAAGTTTTGAGAGGAGAGTATCAACAGAAAAAAAAGCAACACAAAATAGAAAAAAGAAGACGGCAAAAACTTCGACAGAATGCGTTAATTATTATTTTCTTATAATTTTCAAATTAACAACAAAGTTTTAATTCTATCGTGAGTGCCTGTGCACACATTTTTTTTTTCAATCTTACTTTCTAAGATTTTACTAAGCACGTTTTCTCAACTCTCAGTGCCTAAAGAAAATAAAATGGAGGAGAAATCCCGCTAACAACCGCAATATTATACAATTTATTACTTAACATGCAAATTTTTTTTTCTGCGATTTTTTGCTGTTTTTTTTCACTATAAAATTTAAATTGACAACAATGTTTCCAAATAATAAATTTGTTTTTTTTTCTTTCGTTTTCTAGTTTTTGCTGATTGACTTTTTGACTTTGAGCTATTTCAAATTTACCCTAATTAAGTTAAAATTTAAAAAAATTTAATTTGAAATAATGCGTAAAGTATGAACTTACAATCGCCAAAATATTTTTCCTTTTCCTATTAATAATAAGCAAAAATTATCTAAAGTCTAATGAAGTGATTGATTCAAGAAACTAATAGATATTTTATCTAATTATAAATGAATCTATATAGGTATTTATTAAATGTTAAATCTTAAAGTATTCACAATCTTCTCTTATGAACGTAAGAAAAAATCAATGGGAATGCATTTTATTCAAGTTTTCATAATATATTAATTTAAATTCAAAGCAATAATATCTAAACATTATAAATTACATAAGTTGCATACAATTTTATCAATCAATTAAATCTTGAAAGTTTTAATTTGTGAAAACAACAACATTAAACTACTGACACACTCACTCACCTATTAAACGCATCACCTCGTGCAGATTTAGATAAACATTCAAATGACTATGAACGACAGCGGTAAAAGCCAAAAGTAATCCAAATGCAATTGTAAAACTAGACATGTTTGTTGTTGTTAGATATTGTTGTTTGGTAATATTTTTATTAATATTATTCAGTTAAACAAATTTTTTACGACACATTCACCTTTTTTAATAATATTTTTTTAATAGTATCTATTCGTATATCCACAATATTTTTATTTTTTTTTTTTTGTTAATATTAGAAAATGAAATTTCCGTGCAACCAATTTTTTTTATAAATTGAATTCATTTTTATTTCACATTTGTAAAATTCACAAAATTTTCATATATAACTGTTTGCCATCATCAAAATATACGCGACAATACTAATCTACGCAAAGAAATCGTTTAGTTTTGTCCGTGTGACGAGTTTGCTTGATCCGCGCTCCGTGACGATTTTCCAGGAACTAACTGTCAACTGTATAAACAAACAAATTGCATCTGAACGAGCAGCAGCAGGCAGTATGTAATAAACAGAAACAAGTCAGAGTTTAGCTCAAAGGAGAAAATCTATGAACAATAGTGAACAGGGTTGCATTTGAGTATAATGCAATTATTCTTATTGGATTGCATTGATAACAGTTGCGGGCGCCATCTGATGGTAAATGAGAAAAACACCGATGATAGATACAGATACATTCCATATTTTTGAAAGGGGAAGTGTTGAAGAATTCACATATTTTATAACAGTTTATGTGTTGTGGATTGTATGTAAAATAAGATCTGTTAACGTACATTTTCAACAGAAACTTGCAGAGAGAATGTAAGAGAAAAATATTCTCGCAAAGAGAAAAAAAAGTACGTGAACAAAAAATGAGTGGAAACTTGAAAGCAACCAGCTGATCGAATTTTTATAGATTCCGTTAAAACCTGAAAACCGGTTTTTTGGTCATTAACCTCTTTTCTCTATTCCACGCTGCATATGAGTTATCAAAAATGGAAATAAGTCGATCTAGTCATATTTGTCTGCTTGCCATCAATCCTCGTAAACCATCGTAGATATAATGGGCTAACGTTTTTCACTTGTTGGAATTGAAATCAAAAGGAATTAATTACAATTTTGGAATTCAATTCCTCAAATGTAATTGATTACACAAAGGAAGAGAAATTCCACAGTTTTCAAGTTTTTTTTTAATTCCTTTGAATTTGAATTGCATATTTGAAATTATAAATGATAATCCAGTAATGGAATTGAACATTTTTCCATTTCCATGACTGAGGAATTAAAACGTTAATTACCAAAAACAATTCCGCGATATGGAATTAACAAAAAACTTACTTCCATTACAAGGAATAGCAATTGGTAATTAACATTTTCAATTCCTCGGAATTAGAAATGTAATTGTAAAGGAATTGAATTTACCCAGTTCTTTTTAATTTGAATTTACTTAAACTCTTATTGAAAAATTCAAGATGGAGAACAAATATTTATTAAATGAAAAACAAATGTTTATAAAATTATTATTTAATATAAATTATACCATTAAGACTATTACGCTCAAAACTAATAGCTATAAAAACTGTTTTTGATAAAAAAAAGTTATCGTTCGGAACTTAATTATGATGTTTTGTTAATACAAATCTTAATCTTAAAATTATATTATAAAATACTGTTTAAGCCTCTATATAAATTATCTACAGTGGGAGTAAATAAGAATGGCACACATATACACGTGCAAAAATACTTTCATATTTGTATTAAAAACCATAAATACAAATGAAACGGAACATAACTGGTACCCTAAACAAAAGTCGTAGATACTACTGGCTCACTTATAATCAATCCAATTGTTACCAATATAGCCTACTTAGAATTAAGTTGTTCCATCGATGCCACTGTTGTTTCAATCAATAAATTATAATCCAATTCATTTAGACTTGCTTTAGCTGTAAGTAGATCTAAAAATGAATCCAATGGCGATAGTTTATCTGCTGCAATACCTTAAAAAAAAAAATAAAATAAAAATTACAAATATGTTTTGTAAAAAGTTCTCAGATGTTAACAATTTTTATCAAAAAACATAAGAGATCTACATATTTTAATGAAAACATACATTTAATAATATTTGCATGAATGTGTTTATTTCATAATTAGAAACTCTACTACATTCTCGAGCCTCCCAACTCGAAAGTTTAATTATAAAACCAAGGGGCTTATCTGTATTTTGTTTCGAAAAAAAATAATTCATACTTTGTGATTTCTGAATTTCAGAATGTACATACATTCCGAAAGTTAAATTTTGGCATCTGGCAACTTGATTCCGAATAACTAAAGTATTTAAATAGTAAAGTTTCAGCGAAAATATTTGAAAATGTAAGTATGAACATAGCTAGAAGAACTTCGCTGTCCACACTGACCATTTGAATATCTAGAGTAGAGTAGGGCATACAAATGTAAGTATGCGTAGAGGTTGTTTTGATGTGTGTAAACTGAATTTCATGTGACGTTAGAGTAGTACTGACCACGTCATACCACGAGTGCGATTGAATTTTTCAGATCTTATAAAGCTCATTTATGCACCCAAAGAAGAGCTCACCCAATCATTATGTATGTGTGAGTGGTTAATCAGTACTGTTTTAGTGAGGAAGGGCGAAAGAGAGAGAGAGAGAAAGAGCGCAAATACCAACCTATTTATGTGGATGTTGTTTTTACTGTTTGGTGCATATAAACTTTTATATACAACTCAGGTAACGGCATCTCTCGTTGGATGACTTCATACCTCAAACTTGCGCCGATTCACTCTGCCCTGTTTACACATCACTGATAAATGTTCTCTCTCATTTTGTCTGCAAATCATACCATTTGCCTGTCTCTTTTTACCGGCTTCTCTCTTTCTCTTTTAGTTTCTCCAATTTAGCTCATGGAAAAGACTATTTCATGGGTCTCTCTTAATCTCTCGTATTTTAAGTCTATGTGTAATTTTCAAATTGTTCAACAAATTATCAAAACAAATTTCCGTGACTTAGTTTTATTATTTTTATAATAAATTTTGATATATACAGCTTCTTCGAGCATAAGTATGCATTTAAAACCAAAACAACCCGAAATTTTACTTCAATTTATGTGTGCAAGTTTTGCATAAAGCAACAAAATATTTTGGCCGATTTCCGTAAAATGTGAATTATCTCTTATAATTCTAAATTTTACTCAGAGCCAAAGCCAAAGTTCTTTAGTGATTAAAAAAAAAATTTTATTTTTCTCGTTTTTTTTTTTCGGCAGTTTAAATGTAAATAAAAGTTCGAGATCGAGTCTCGATTCCTTAAATCGAAAATAAAAAGTTGGCAATACTTTCTTTCTTCTTTTCGAAAATGTTACAGAGTGCAATTTCACATCCGGCTCACAAAACACTTTTAATTTTCAACATAACTTATAGATTTTAACAACTAATTTCTACTGATAAAAAAAATATATTGTAATATCGTCGTCTGAGAATTGATTTGGCGTATGTGAGTACGTATTCGTATACCTATACGCCAAATCAATTCTCAGGCGATGATATGTTTTTAATTCGAAGGATCAAAATATTTATAGTCACGGTTGGGAAACCTATGGAATCAATAACTGCGCCGAAAATTACACTACTATAGGTGATAATCTTTTCGAGAATCACCCGAAAGTATTTTAGAGATCAAAAGTGGACACTGCATTACGCTAAAAATTGCCAATATTTAGTTAATGTGGTTTTAGGTTGTATGTAGAATATTCCACGACATTACTTTTAACTACATTTCAAACAATTATAAATCCTATCCATCAAACAAACAAACTATCTACTACATTGGACCATAGAACGATTTCGACACACATAGACAGATTACCTAAAATAAGCTTACCCTGAATGAATGAAATGAAGCTTTTATAAATGAAAGTGGTTTTGAATTTTTTTAAACGCCTTGCCTACTAAATAAGAAGCAAGGCTAGCTGTACCAATGACAATGATTATAATCAATAATGAACGACATAAAAATGAATTGAGATCCTTAAAATCTAATAAGTGAGTAAAATAAAAAGATAATAAAATGAAAAAAGAAATAAAATACATATTCTAAATTTAATTAATATCATACTTGATTCTCCACATCTGGCATTGGAACGTGCGTGTGCATTGGCTACATTTGACACACTACCACTGCGTTGTTGTACTGGATTGCCCGATAGGATATTAGCAGCATGTTCACGTCCGCGAATCATTAAACTTTCCGGATGATTCCAATTTTTCAATAGACGTTGTGCTCGTGATTTGGGCAAAGCAGAGAGTAAAGATAATTTACGTTCAATACCCTCTGAAGAGTCATCGATATCTGCAACAAAAAGAGAAACAACAATTCAAACAAACGAACTTACAAAATATTAGTGGATATTTAGAAAATAAATACCATTTATAATAGTTTTCATCACATCCACTTGTAGCTCGAATACATGATTCTCTACATATTGCAAAAACATTTCAAATGAAAGCGCACGATAACCCAAATAAGTGAAAAATGAGGCAAAACCTTGTGGTAGAGGAAATGCTATTGAATCTACTGCCAAACAAAAACGCTCTAAAATTAAGAATAACGAGTGCTGCTGGTTGTTGCTCATTTGATCGCTGAAATGTAATCAAATATTTCATGACAGATTTTTAGAATTGAGGATAATGAAAAGTACAATGCTTTAATACTTACATTAGTTGAAAGCCGCGAGCTGTTTCGTGACGTGCATCCAGGCCGGCAGCACGGCACACTAGCGAGCAAAGTGCACGTGAAAGTTCCAATTGTGCGCTTACATATTGTGAGGCTACGGCATGAACATGCGCCGGCGCCTGTGATCGCTCGAAAAAGGTTTCTTTAAGCCAACGGAAGCCAGTATTTGGTTTCGATGAGTGCTTGACCAAATGAACACTTAGTTCACGCATATTCTGTGATATATCAAGACAATTTAAACAGTTAAAAAATAAAATTCTACTTAAATGTTTGTTATTTACCACAGATATAACATGCTCTTGTTTTGTAGCTGTGCACGATTCCATTTCAATAAATGGTAGTACCTCATTGCATTGACGTCTTCCCGGTGCAAAGAAATCCCCAAAAGTGCTACTGCCTGAACCACCGCCACTCGGTGTTAATGGTGTAGTACAACGTGATAAAGCTTCTGGCTGATAGCATGATAGAGAAAACATAAGTTTCTCGCTAACTTGTTCAGCAGTAAAGCGACGACGTTCTTTTTGACCAGCTTCGTTAAGATGCTCCCACAGGCGCGTCCAAATATCTGAACGATATGGAGAAAGACGTTGCTGTGGCGACAACAGCATCATGCTTGTATTCCAAAGACTTTCATGCGACAGCCCGACACTAATATCAGCTACGCGCGCTTGTATTGGACGCGTTGCATCAGCAGTTGTTAAAGGTAGAAAATGTGACAAAGATAAAGCGTCGGCAGGCATCCCACGCAAAGCAGAAGCATAGCTGCCTGCGATAAGAGCCTCTTTTAACAACGCTACCGTATCCAGTGATAGCGGACGCTCCATAATGATACTCAAAAGCTCAGCAAGCACATCCATATCATTGGAATGTACTAAAAAATAGTGTATTATGCTTAAACGATTATCGACGGAGGTATCATTGCGAAAAGCATCGATAAGGTGGGCGCGTGGCACCGTTAACGAAACTAAATCGAGCGTGGCAGCATCATATGCCAACGCACCCCATTTATGACATGGTACTAGTTGCGTCAGCGGGTTACGATTATGCGCAGGGCAAACAATATGACAGCACGGCTCATGAGTCAAGCCCACATCCAACAAATGCACAAATAGATCAGGCTGAAACACAAGCAAGTGATGCGAACCTTGCAGGGCAAATGTAGGTTTCAACAGACGTGCTTTCTCCCATGGCACACCCGGCATAACGCAGTGAACAACGCAACCATGATGCAATAGTGTTACGGAGTAGGCAAAGTGTACGTCAACCTTATGTGTTGTTCCTGAAACCGTGACAGGAGTTTCATCCACATTCTTTGGCTGTATCGGTTGATAAAGATAATAATGGCAAACGAATAGCATGCCTGAGGAATCAGCTAATATAATCAAATTTAACAAAGAATCATGTATACGTAACGGTACTGCATCATCTTCATAGGTGGGCTCATCATCGAATGAACTTGTCGGTAATTTGGGAAGATTTAGTGGAATATTAAGCTAGGGAAGAGATGCAGTGTTTTTACACAAGGAGCATATAATACAGAGTTTATTATTTAAACTTACCACCGTCTCTGTAGGTAGTTTTTCATTGAACTGAAATGCTGACAATGTAGGGCTGAGTCCGTTGTCATTGTTCTTGCCTTCCTTATCCTCACTTTCCAGAAGACTAAGACTTTTCGCTTTTGGCTTAAGGTGTATGTAATACAATGCCTGATTATTTGCATCCCACTGTGCCCATGTGAAAGTTTTGGCCAACAGTTCTGAGACCAGTAAACTTGTATCTAAATACCATGAATCATCGGTAACTGAGTCCGAAGTGCTCTCCATAAAAGCTTCATCGGAATTCTGTTGCTTTATTGTTGTAGAAAACTGAAGAATACATTCTTCATGAGTTAATAACAAAAATTTATCTTGCAACATTTTGTCCGGACGTTTCTCATTGTGCCACGTAAACTGTGCCATTACTTGTCTCCGTGTTGGTTCTGCTATCAACGCAGTTGGTTCTGGACGTGAATCCTCCATATTACGCACTTCTACTATATACGCTTGATAGCACAAACGTGTCGCTTGGATTTGACTATCTACTTCCGATGCAACTGCCCATGGCTTCTTTACTACATACACTAACAATGTCAATGAACAGTTCACCGTCGCTTGAATCACTCCCTCGCAGATGCCATTGAAACGATAAAGTATACGTAAGGTTTTAGCAGTAGCATTAAAGTGCCCAATGCAAGTCTCACGCGCACTTGTCTCTAGGTTTTCGAATATCCAAGATGCCAACATGGAACCATCTTTTTCTTGGCCAACAATGCGCCATTCAATTGCCGTTTCTGTGGGAGATATTTATCAATGAAGTGGTATTTAACATTTCAACACTGTTCAATTTAGTAAGAGGATTATAATTCTCAACACAAACATTTCGTATAAATTTAATGATTTCCCTTTTTTGTGGGATGATGCATTGAGATAACTGTATAAACTCTTCCAAATTAATTTAGCTTGTTTGTAGATTGAATTAAGGTGATGATTTATTAAATTATAAAACAATTAACCTTTGAATCCTTGAGCTGCAAGCAGCCCACAGAAATTAGCTGCCAAATTTTCTTGCCGTAACATTTTTGCAATTTTATGTTTTTGATTTTTGAAATTTTAATACATTTTCAACCACAGTAAAAGAAAAATAAATCAATACTTAGAAGGGGTGAATTTGGGGGCGTACTGCGGCCGCAAACTACAGTTCTTCAAATTGTTTACGTTCGTTGCTAATAATGCGTTCGAAAAGAGATGTAATAAAATAGTGGACAAGATATTAACTTAATGCCATTGATTCAGAATGTTTCGCAGAATTATCTAATTCTAATGAAAGCTTCCCAGAATTTTTTTAAATCTTTCCAGTCTTTTTTTAGTTTAGTAAATCAAGAAAATTTAATATCGGTTTCACAAACACAACAATCTCCCATCAACACATCCAATCTGATAAATGCTCAGTAGCACTGCAATCTTTTACAATCCCTGACGGAGATTGGCAGCACTGATTGATAAAAGCGCGCAAAATGTCAAACTGAAATGAAGAAAAACGAGAATTGCTCACTAGAATAAAACGTAAACAAACAGAAAATTGTATTAAAGATAAGTTAAAAGTGAATTGAAAATGCCCACTGCAAATGATGAATTAACGCAAGTGCGCAGATTTATCAAAGAGCGTATATTGCGCGACTATACAACATTCCGTGGGCACGCAGACGAACGCGAAAATGTGCGACAGCTCTTGCAAAGAACTGCTGAGTTGGGTGAATCAAATTCACTGCTTCTAATAGGGCCCAGGGGTGCCGGAAAGACTACGGTTTGTGCTCATACAATTAAGTTATATCTCAAGTAAATAAAATTATAATTTATTTATTTTTCAGCTAGTTAACGCTGTGCTGTCCGATTTGATTGGCACCAGCAAAGACTTCCAGCAGAATACGCTAATTGTATACTTGAACGGTAATTTGCATACAGATGATCGCTTGGCTCTAAAAGCGGTCACTATACAAATGCAGTTGGAGAATGCCGCAGATGGTAAAGTGTTTGGCTCATTTGCAGAAAATTTGGCATTTCTGTTGGCCTGTCTTAAAGCGGGCAATAAAAGGTCCAAAAGTGTAATATTTATATTAGAGGAATTCGATCTATTCTGTTCGCATCACAATCAAACTTTACTCTATAATTTATTTGATGTATCACAATCTGCGCAGGCGCCTATTTGTATTTTGGGCTCAACGTCTCGTTTGGATGTGATTGAATTATTGGAGAAGCGCGTTAAATCACGATTCTCACATAGGTAAATTACGCACGCTAGAAAAACTAAACTTAATAAAATACAATTTTTGCTTTCAGGCAAGTTTTTCTTTTTCCCAAAGCTGATAACTTTGAAGAATATGTACAACTTTTTCAAGAACTGCTGCGCATACCTGATGAAAAAGCGTTGCACCAGCTGACAGAACGTGTAGCGACTTTAAAGTTGCTAAAATCTTCAGAGTTGACATTTCATTTAAATCATTTTAATCCGTCGAAATTTAAATTTAACAAAAAATACATTGATACGTGGAATAAACAAATTTCTACGCTAGCGAATGACGAAACAGTAGTTAAACAGTTGGAAAAGCTATATGATTTTGATGTGGGGGATGCGTTTCTCAAATCTTTTCTATTTCGACTCGTCTCCGAATTCGTTCACCCCGATACCCCGTCAAATATAACTCCAGAACAAATTTCACAGCTGGTGGCACGATTTGAAATTGACGATAAAATTGAAATGTTATGCGGTCTCTCTGTGCTCGAAATATGCCTTGTGATCGCCATCAAACATCACTCACAGATTTATGATCGTGATCCATTTAATTTTGAAATTATATTCTCTCGTTTTGCCAAATTTGCCAAAGTCTCATCCACAATGCAGGGCATTGAACGTGCTGTTGTACTGAAAGCTTTCGAGCATCTGCGCAATATTGAGCTAATTTTGCCGCTGACTGCAACCGCATGCAAGGTGCAGAAGGATTTCGAAATGCATAAGGCTGCAATTACATACGGACAAATTGATCAGGCGGTGCAGAAATATCAGGCACTACCCACCGAAGTGGCGCAGTGGGCACAGAGTTCATTGATTTGATTCATATTGGATATTACTGTTTTATATTTCTTATTTATTTTACAAAAAATGTGTATACATAAAAGTAATTTTTACATTAATTAATTTTCTTTTAATCCGACTTCATCCACTCTATTGAATATTTGCGTCCAACGCGACAAAATTGCGAACACTTATTGCTGCCGCACTTTTCGCAATCCTCCCAACAACCTGGACATTCCACCCTGCCACAATCACAGGCATTTGCTTTCTTGCTTGCATTACTCTTATATTTCCTTATGCGGCCGGTACTTGTAGCTTCCTCATTAATGGTTTTGGACATCATTCCATACTTTTTTTCCATTTTAACGTTAAATTTTGTATTGTTCTGTAATTTTAGGTTTTTGAACGGAAGAAAGTTTCACTTGAAAATACAAAATAGGTACCGTTATTTAGTAAAAATACATTGGGCAGCATTGGCACAACTATTAGGGGAAGATACACGACCGAACCATTAACCACTATATTGGTTGTCGAACACGGAATAAAATGTGGCTCGTCTGAACTCCCGAATGACGAACGAACGGGGGCGTTAGATCAATCGCTTAAAGTAAAAAAAAAAAGTGTAAAATTAACTTCGAACAAGACTAAGTCCAAAATTCCTATAAAATTCACATTAATGCTTTAAGAAAAATAATAAATGTGGTAAAATTGATATAAACTAAACTGTTATTTCTCTTTTAATTCTCTTGGTACTTAGCATTACCATTGAACTTTGCATTTTTCAATTATCTTTGAAATTTCTTATTTAACAAAAAAAAAAAAAATCAATACATTTTTAAAATTCATAGATACAAAAATTACTTTATTTCATAGAAAGTATAAAATCGTGGAATTCTTCAATCATTTCTTGATTATCTTTAAATCCAACAATTTCTTTTGCTGCATCTTTTGGTAACCATTTTAATTCCGTATGTTCATCAGAAAGCACTGCCTTTTTATTTGGATCCCTTAGTTCTGCTAACCAATAGATTACTACTTTGGGCTTCCCCCGCACTTGATAATTTAATGTCTTCTTCGAATCCTTATAAATTATAAGATCCTCTTCAGAATACCTTTGTTAATTGTAAATGATAAAAATAAGATTATTTATGTATTATTATTAATCTTGATTGTATGTATTTTGCACTTACCCGGCTTCCTCCCTCGTTTCACGTAACGCTGTTGTAAAGTCATCTTCTCCCTTATCAACGTGGCCCTTGGGTGCACTCCAATGAAAATCTCCATAGGAGGCACGCAATACCAAGTATTGTATTTCATCACAAATTCGGCGAAAAATTACAAAACCCGCTGCTCGCTTTGCCATAGTTCTTAATTATAATGAGTAATAAATGTTGAAGATTATTGTTTACTGAAGCCGCAGGAAATCAGTAGCAAATTCAAAACAATATCAGCTGTTGTGAAGCGTTCGATTTTGAATGTAATACTGCGGAGACCATGCATCGAAATGCAGTTACCGAACACTTCCCAAAGTAGGCGCTTTCATATCTACTTTGGAAAGCGTAATTGAGCATCTATAGAAGTCTGTCAAAATCAGCTGATTACATTGGAAAATCACTTGAAAGTTGCACATGTTCGGTTGGAATCATAGTTGGAATATTTTTTTTTAATAAAAATTACATAAAATAAATAAAAGTTCTGTGAAATTTATTTCAAATGTTAAGCATCATCTTGAGGACTACGCCAAGATGCTTGTCGGTAGGAAAAGGGGCAGCAACACCACAATGGACCAATCATATTGTGCAACGCCTTGCCTCATTTACAACACGGGATCTTCTCAGTGAACGTTCTGATGAAGCCGGCACGTTGCTTACACGATTCGCCAAACATATTGCGATTGAGCGGCATGCGAGCGCTACAATTATCCCTTCAGCAATACGTTATGCAGATTACTTTCCTGTCTCGGACATGCGTTACTTTCAAACTGAATTACGGCGAACACCGGCAGAGCAGTTACCGTCGCTAATAATCTTTGCATCTACCTATCGTTCTAATGCTGAACCTTTTAAATTTGCTTGCGTGCTCAATGATCTGGATGCAGCGGCTTTGTCACAAGTTAAAAATATGAATGAGGATACTGTGCTGCAAACGTTGTATGCATTCCTTTTTTTGATTCCCAATTGGATTACGCGTACAGATTTTTATCGTGCAGCATTGCAGCGTTTGGCAGAGAAAGATTTTACAAATGAAACGACGAAAGATAAATTTGTACAGATGTGTTTTTATTTGGGCATGGATAAAAAACGACAGGGTACCGAACAGATACTGCAACGTTTGCTGGAAACGCATATGGATCGTTACTTGCCTGAGCTGAGTACTATGGACTTAGCTGTCGTTTGTAGTGCCGCCTATAAAACCTCCACTCCTGTACAAAGTATTGCATATGGCAAGCGGCTAGAAGAAGAGGCGGAGAAATTACCCTTGGACGCTGCTAATGATGCACTGCTGGTGACTTTCGTGAAAGCGATGCGTTTTCAACGTGTACGCTCAGAGCGATTTTGTGAACGTCTCGCTGAACTCTGTCGCTCTTCGAATGGCTTGAAGCAACTGCAGGCGCGCGGACTTGTACATTTGTTTGCCTACTTCGCTGAGAATCTCTGGGACAATAGTGAATGCACTACTCCAATTATTACGAAATTCATAAGCCATACTAGTCGGAAAAGTCAATTCAGTTCATATGCCGACTCGTTGCGTGGCAAAGACATAGCTACATTCTTATGGAGCTGCGCCCATCTAAATTGCTCCGTTGACCACATGGATTTGGAACGTCTAGAAACTACTCTATTGAATATGGTTCGTAATAATGAATTTCGTGCATTCCCCGATCAATTAGTAGATTGCTGTCTCGCATTGTGGTCACTTGGTTACAAATCACGTGACTTACTCCAGGAAACTATTAAATTAAAGACACAATCACGCCCAAACTCAAAGAAACAACAGCCTAAAGTTGATAGCAGATTTACTTTGCTACTTTCTGCTGTTGGTATAGAAGAACCAAAGTGGCTACCTAACACTCTACGTGCTGCGGACCACTTTAATCTAGAGACACCCGTACCTGCATATCTGCTAAAAAATCGTTCTGATTTAACCAATTATGCGAAACAAGTAGCACTCGAAGATGACATTGCAGAAGTTAAACTTGTCTGCCCAATCAATGCCCTTAACATTCCTGGATTGATGGTTCAGTTTAGCACATTTACAAAGGAACAAGTTTTAGTAGAACTTCTGACCGAGGAACAAATTCTTCGATTCAGTGGTGAACCCATTTCGTTAATTCGTCTCAAGCAAAGACTTCAAATTGCTTTAGGACATAAAGTGATTGTGGTAAATTTATTGTGCATTCATTTTGAAATGTGTACACACATTTATATAAATAACTTTAATTTTTATAGATACGTCCAAATGATTTGCAAGAGAACTATACCAGTTTAAAAGACCTTTTCTACACATCTGACGAATTAATCGATTTGCAGCGAAAGGAACAATCGGTAGGCAGCAGTATTTAAATATAATTATGTAATATTATTTAAATTTATGTTCTAAATTGTGAATAAATAGCATGTATATTTTTAAAAAAAATTTCAAGACGTCGAAAATCATTTTTGTACCTGCCTTTGAAAAATAAAATGAAATCATCTGTCTAGTAACCAATTATATTTTTTTTTTTGTGTTTTGATTGAATAATTTAAGGTTATATTGCAATAAACTATGTGGGGACTACTATAAATAAAGTTGGATGTCGCGGGAGATTTTCGTTCGTTTTTATTTGTTGTTATTTGTAAGCAAAAAATATTTCATTGTCTAAGGTTAGAAAAAAACAAGTTTCTTCAGCAAAAACTTTTAGCGCGGTTTCTAGCAAATAACTTGCTTTTGTTGGACTATGCTATTGAATAAGTACATGAAATTCATTACTATTTTGGTTACTTAAAAATCCCATACTAGCTGATCGCAAACTTGTTTTCAAGAAAAGATTGGTGATCAGTTTCGGGACTACTTGGCCGCTGATTAAAAATCCATTATCGATGAAATGATTTCTTGTGGAAGTTCAATTAAATGCAGCACATTCACGAATTTAAAGATTTTAGTGTCACCGTATGTGATCCTAGTTATTTGCAGATTAAATAACCAAAATCCAGTTTGCCGTATAATTATTATTTACCAAGGTTTGTCTAAATCCACTTCAAACTCGTTCAACAATCTTCTATTTTCACCACACAAATGCCACTACAATGAATGCCATTTGGCAATCAAATTCTTAAGAAAAAAAAATAGTTGCTTCCATTTTAAGACTATAATATAAAAGAACAAAAACTCACCTCTTGAGATAAGTACTTGAAAATAATTAGCAAGGGCTAATGTAGTGTATTCTAGTTTGTCGTAGGAGTACTTTTTTCACTTTCATCTCGTCCAAATTTAACACTCACATCTTTTCCACGTTAACCATCAGAGTAGCTCCCGACAAACAACCGGCTTCAAAATCACTATGAAGGCGTTTATATTCTCGGGTCATCTTTGCAATGCGCGGACCGGGATTTTCTGGATTCCGGGATTGACATCGTTATTTCTGATGTAATAAGATAGGTAATAATAAATACCTCCAAAAAAACAACTGACCATAGTTAAGTTTGCTTACCAATTTATATACAATTTATCGCAGTCTCTTAATTATTATATTTAAACTTGCAAATTGTAGACATATTCCATCAAAATATTGCTAAATCGCACTTTTATGTAAGAAGTATACGCTAACGATTGCAATTTTACGCGAACTGCACTTTTTTTATGTTACTTAATTTCATTTGTATTAAATGCATATTGTTGACCATCCTGAATTTCATCATGTAATTGATTTTCGGTTTTTGAAATGCAGCGAGGAGATTCCTTCAGTTTTAATGTTAACCTCACTTTTCCGCTGGCCAAATAGTTTCCACAACTTTAACAATTGTAGATTGTTTGGAAATTTTAAGATATTAATTTAAAGTTTTCTCTTGTCATAGAAATGATATTATTTCAGAATTAATTTTAATTGCATTTTCAATATGAAAAATCGAGGCAGCAGCCTTGTCAAAACTTCTGAAAAATCTTCTCAATTTCTACTCATGTACTCATTGGCTCAATGTGGGAGATATGAGCACGCTAGCCTAGGCTAAGTCTCTCGTATTCTTTTCATTTTGTGCGTCTTATATTTTTACACAAATTTTACAGTTTTATGCCAAATCCGAATGGTGAAATAAAAAGCATTTTTTAGTTGATTTTTGGCAAAACTCAACCATTACCAGCTAAAATGAAAAATGGATTTCGATACTCGATTGCCTCGAGTATCGAAACCGGGCATTCTGCGTGGCAATCCATTTACTTTTCGGCAACCATATAAATATTTTGGAGCTGCGTATTTCAAACAGTCAGTTAAATAATAAAGTTTGATTCTAGCCATATCCAAGCTTTTCAAATTTATGACAAAAATAAATACTTCGTGTCATAACTCCGCAGGTTGTTATCTATTTAAAAGATTTGTTGATTTCCTTTTAGTTACCTGGCATTTCTTTAAGCTAGGAATTACTTTCTGTATTCGTTGGCACATTTTAAAATAAATTTTAATATACAATTAAAGTAAATAAATTTATTGTGTCATATATCATTTTTTTTTTAATAACAATTTTAATAACTATAAATTTTCATAAAAATATTTAAATACTAATTCAGTGCTAAACTATAATATTATTACAATGAAGCTTCTACACTAACACTATTTAACAGAATGGATTTTGGCCTTTAGAACGATATAAGCGAGGATTCTAAATAGTACTGTGATAAGGCACAAGGCAATAAAATCATTCCAGAACTGATCACCACGCATAGTAATCTCTTCAAGGAATTTCTTTGGATATCTGGAAGAAAAATATAAATATTATTTTAAAAATTATTCAATCACACAGTACTCGTAATTGCTTAATTGCTTACCTATAATGGCAGTAAGGCGCCTCATCACAATTTAAAACACCACGATTTTCTCCATATATCGCACCAACAAATCCCTCCAAACCATAACGTAAATACGATATATGACTACCCCATGACAAATAGCCCGGCAGGTCACGCAGTGTTACGCCAAAACCAGCAAACATCATCATTGGTATTGTTAGTACAGGAGCAAGGAAAGTTCCATTCTATATATTAAATGTTAATAAATATCAATTGTTGATTAAATGAATTGAGTGAATGTAATGCTTACAACAACACTGAACCAAGCACCTATCATTAAACCAAAACTTTGACCCACAAAAACTGTTAATACACTCATGGCAAAGAACATCCAAAATCTAAACCATTCCATCGGTTGATAACTCCAACAGTAAATAATAATGGTAAAGAGCATGCAACCAACAATCTATTTAAGAAAAGAAACAATGAAAAGAATGAGAATTTTATGTATATGATACAGGTGAATGAGAGAAGTATTCAGTTTTTGTTACTCACCGATATTGGTAGATCGAGTAATGTGATTGAGGTATAATAGGCTTTCAGAGAATACCACCGATTAAAATGTTCTTTCAGCAAGATTGACATCTCTATGGGGACTGCATATATAAAAATATTATCACTTAATAGTTACATCAAATATCAATAGCATATTTTCTCAACTTACATGTAAGCACAGTCAACATCATTGTTGTCATGGAGTGATGCATTAGAATGGCAAATAGTAAATTATAATTATCTATGACACGAGATCCCTCTTTACCGGAATTAGCATAAAGTGAGCCTAAAATGATGGCAACAAAAATATTGACAAAGATGCGAAGATGCGTCAATGTTGTATCACGTTTGGCTTTGATATAACCACGTCGCATAAGCACAGATAATTGATTGCTATAACTGGTATCTTCGAGTGAGCGTTTTTTCGATTTCTTTGGTACCGGATATTTACGCATTAATGCCTCCGCTCGCATTATGGCACCTGGATTTTCGAACCAAGAAAGAGTATTTCCATTCTCGGAAGCTGCTTTCAATATATCAACTTTATCGTTACCATATTCACCACAAGCCAATTCAATAACTAATTATTTATAATTGAGAAAGAAAATTAAGTGTCATATAAATAAATTTTATAATTATTAAGCTTTTTTTTCTTACTATAATCTGCTGGATTATGGTACATGGGGCAGGGCAAGTCAACCGCTTGAAGAAATGGTACTAAGTTGTGTGTGCTACCTTGGTAGACACAATTGCCAGCCGATAGCACATAAACCTGATCAAAAATCTGGAATAACTTTGCAGTCGGTTGATGTATTGTACAGATAATGGTTCTTCCTTGCAGCGCTAACTTTTTCAATAGTTCAAGTACTTTCGTGCATGAACTACTATCTAAGCCACTGTAAATTTAATTGTTTGTTTATAGTTAAATATTTTTATAATTTCTATTTGACTTGAAAGTGTAAAGTAACTTACGTTGTTGGTTCATCTAAGAACATCACAGTTGGATTATTTATCAATTCCATCGCAATGGAGAGCCTCTTTTTTTGCCCACCCGAAAGACGTTTTGTCATAGTTTGATCATGGTCATATAAGCCAAGCAACAATAAAATATCTTCAATCTGAAATATTAAGAAAATGTGTTATTTCTTTTTCATATAGGTACCTATATTCTTAACTTACTCTGCCTTCTTTTTCTTCATAAGATATATTTGGTCCCAACTTAAGATCTGCAGCAATATGCATATTCTCATTAACTGTTAGCAATGGTTGCAGGCGATCGTCCTGTGTTATATAACAAGACATGCGTCTAAAACTCTCTAAAAGAAAATTTATGGAAAATAAATTTCACATTGTATTTAATAACCAAGCTATATAATTTGCATACGTAAGTCTCTTCGTCTGCCATTCAACAGTATTGATCCGTCCACACCAGTTGTCTTGAAACCCGAGAGAGCATCTAATAATGTGGATTTGCCAGCACCAGATGGACCCATGATAGCAATCAATTGACTGCCAAGGAATTTTCCGCAAACATTGTGTAGAATTTCCTTTGATTCTGAAATATGCAAAAAACAGAAAAGAAATTATTATTCATACTTAAAATTGTGTCTCATCCAAGGCAAGATTTCAGTCATTTGTATGGTAAATTTCAAAAAATTACAGTTGATCGCATTTTGCAGACGTCAACTTGTATTGACATATCAATTATCTCATCCAAAATAAAAAACTCTGTGTGTGGTATTACCCCAGGGCGAAAATGAATATTTTTTACACTAAATGATACTCAATTTTATTTAATCAATTACATTTACATATTTTTTTACTCAATTAGTTGAATGACGTAATAACGAGAAAGAGAAGGAAAATGGAAGAGATGGAAATCTTGTAAGAGATGGAAGGGGATAGCAGCATCACAAAGCATAACAAGACAATAACAATACACTGCTTTGTTGCTATAAAGAACCCAGAAATGTCAAAAATACATGGGCAAATGCATGGGGAATAAACAAAACGACAGTTTTCGCTCTCTTCATATAAAAAAATTAAAGAAGAGGAAGAGAGAGTTGACGCTATCAGCTGTTATGATTTCGCCGTCTTACAAACGAAGTGAGATCAAGAGAACAAGAAAATCAAAGAGCAAGCTTATTTTTTTTTATGTTGTTCACCCGATTGTGTTTTTGCACTAAGGAGGAGAGACGAAAGTGGGGTCGTTTAACGTCTACGACATATTTTGTTTGTCAAGGAAGAAATATTCATTTCAAAAATCTATCATTATTTCGTTTTGGCAAGACCAAATGCTGTTAAAAAAAAGAAGTAATTTGTATAACTACGGATTCATTATTGGAGCATGTGATAGTTGTCAGCTGTAAAGGCGGATTCACCGACCGAATGCCAAATTTACTTGGTAGATGCAATTGACATACCAACATCATAAATTTTAAATTCAACCAAATTCTTTTTTTTAATTTTATTATTATATTATTAATATGTTGAATAGAAATGAGTAATATTATTGCATATGAAAACAAAAGGAAAACGATATCTAATCGCAACGATTGAAAAAAAGTAAAATGTTAAACTGCAATTAAAGAAATCATTCTGCAACCTTGAAATAATTGTATTCAAAGTTCATTTATTTTTAAGTATTTATATAGGTACATAGTTGTAAGAAAGTGTGTTTTTTTTATTGATAATGACCGAACAATTTTATATATGTAGTTATATAATTTTTTATTTTCTATACTAAATTCATGTTTTTGAAGATTGCGAGTATTTTTTTGAGCTGCCGCAAATTAGAGAACAAAGTTTTTTAAATATACCTACGTTATAATTTTTATTTTATCAAAATTAAATGTCAATCAACTTTATGATAAGCTGTAAATAAATAAACTTATATATTTATTGATATTTAATAAGATATTTACTTGGAAAAAGTTAAAATTCGCTAAAATAATTTCCGGAACTGTAAGAATTGTTAGTTTTTAATACTTTTATTAATGTTTGGATTTGATTTTTATAGTCAACATTTAAGGGACAACTATATGAATAAAAAATGTATGTTGAAAGAATAATAATATGTTAATGGCAATTTTTATAAAAACTTAGTTTTATTTATCACCAAGGCAATTACGATAAAATTCTGATAAAATTGGTCAAAAGTTAAAATTTGTTGCAACTATTTCCTCAGGTAAATAAAAATGTTCATTGCTACTAATATAATTACGTTATAATTAGTTACTTTCAATAATAGCGACCGTTAAAATTTGGTTTAATCTTATCAAACTAACTATGAAAATGATAAACAATTTAGTTTATTTGCAATGAAAATTTTATTACTCACTCTTTCATATACATACATAATCGAAAGTTACCAATTTTTTTTTTAATAAAGTTTAAAATATTTCTAACCACATTGCTTAATTGCTAATTATATGCTTTCAACTAAATAAACGCAAATCTGTAAAATATCGTTTCTTTCGAAGCATGATGAATTTCCGAAATATACCACAAAATTAATTTAATTCCGTAGATTTTTTACGAGTAATTTTACCGTAAACAACATAACACTTTCTGTTCTTTTTTGAATCTTAACATAAAGACAATATTAAAAATAGGAAACGCTTTTATAGTAGTTTTAATCCGAACGATTTTTCTCTAGCTGGAAAATTCCTTTTGGAGCTTTTTTTGAAATTAATATTTCTTATTCTACAGAATATGCGTTATGCCTGGTTTTCACTGTAAAATTTAATCAAATTTGCCAACATGTTGGCAGTTCCTGGTAGAAAAATCTCTCTTTCTCTCTCTTTGACATGGTGAAAACCAGACATTAAAATGCGGGAAAAAAGTGATTTAGCGCTCAGCGTGTTTTTTCAATTTAAAATATTTTCGAAAAATCGAAGAAATTTTCCTTGACTAGAAGTATCAGATGTGTATCTGTATTAGTGAAAAAGTTTAAATGTATTGAGTTTTCTCGCACTTTTATAAGGAAAAAATGTAACGCTTTTTTTTTTAAAGAAAATACGCGTTTTATTCTTCATTTTGGCGGATTTTGAAAAACAAAAGCTGGCTACACTGCTTTCGTCTCTCCTCCTTCGTGCAAAAACACAATCGAGAGAGCAACATTAAAGAAAACGAACTTGCTCTTTGACTTTTTTATTCTCTTGATCTCTTCTTTTTCAACTAATGCTCTCTTATTTGAGTATAATTGCACTATGTTTGTATTAAATAAATCATGGCAGAGCTATAACAACACAATGCTTTGTTGCTATAAGTATAGTACCAGGAATAAACAAAACGTAAACAAAGATTTGACAGTTTTGAATCTCTTCATAGAACAAATTAAAAAAGAGCAAAAGAGAATAAAATTGAGTATATTGAACATAATGTGTAATGCTACACAATAGTATTCCCACAAAATATAAGATCCATTACTTTAACAATCTAGTATTTCCTATTGCATATCATAATTAAAAATAATTTACCTTGTCTAAATCCCATTGTAACGGTGAGTGAAAGTTCTTTGAATTCCATGTCGACTGGTTCACGAGATGGCAAATTCGAGAATGGTAAGCCATGATCAGCTTCATCTGGATCTGGATCTGATAACGCGGAGGCAGATAATGTTTGTGCAGATGCATTACTTTTTGTAGTACTTCCATTCTTCCAACCATTTGAATTAGTCATTGGTACTGTTGTTGGATTATATACTGCACTTTGCGGTTCGATAATTTCAATGCCCACACCTAGAGCAGAGATGGGTGGGCCGGAAAAAAATTGATCCCTTGGAGTTGACATTATGCTTTTGGGTTGCAAGCAAATTTACGTTTATTTGTCAATGTCGATGTTGTCGTTGGTGATATGTACTAACGATTAAACGATGCAGATCAATGATCGGTACTAAAATTAAATTGTTTTTATTGATTAATATTATTGCTGACGCATTTGGTTATCTGATTATGGATTGAAATTTAAACTAGTAGTATTCCTGGTGTCATTATATTATGTCGTTATGGCATAATGTAATGCATAAATGTTTTTATCAATTTAAAATTTTTTAATATAATTATAATCTATAGCGCATATAGTGACAAATTAAATTTTTCCATAGAATTTTCTATAATAAGTTATTTAGTATGAAACCCGTTTTAATTTTATTTTCCTATGTGCATTTCTTAACCCTTTTAATCCCAATTGAAAAATTATAAAAAATTAAATTATTCATTCGATTTGCATTCATCATAACAACCGGAATGAAAAGCGCTTCACGCTTTCAAACAATTATACTCGCACAAATGTGTTGATGGGCTCTGCAAGGGTTAAGAGTAAATCAATGAAAAAATTTGTATTCATATTTAATTGCACTTCAGTGATTTTATTTATAACTTAAGCTTCCTATAAAGCATTATCAGCTTATAGTTGTAAATAAAACGAATTGATTTTGTTTTATTGGATTCTTTTGCTGAAAACTGTAAAGAAATGCAAACTTAATTATGAATTATTTTTTTTTAGATTTATAATAACATTATACTACAGCATAAATTTATCAACAATGATTATGGATAGTTCACAATTTGACAAATTAAGGTCAAGCTTCTAAATGATTCAATCACTTAAGCCAGATTAAAATAGGAAAGCGAAGAACTTTTAAGCATAAACTAGTTTTTCTCACACCCGTTTGATTCTCGTTAGAACCGAAGCTTCAACATAAATTTTTGCGCACAGCGAGTAATTGAAAACAACAACCATAATCATGCACTGGGTCAGAAATAATCAGGTTTCGGTATAAAAAGCTGTCCTATTTACTTATCGATATAAATAATAACATTATTTAGTCAGTATATTTCAAACAGAAGATCGAATTTAACAGGTCGTTGTATAAGTTCTAACTGTATACATTAGGAAACGAGCAAAGCCTTCGTATCTCGAGGGAACATCTTAAAAGCATCTATAAAACCATACTATAGGTCATTTACCCAATTTCATATTTATTTATTACACAAACTTTTAAATAATCGCAAAATTATCAAAATAAAAAAATAAAAAAAATACTATATCAATTTCTCAGCAAACAAAAATATTCGCAAATTATTTTGAAATATGTCATTTCTATGTCATCATTTAGAAACAGTAGCTGATGCTGCGATTATACAAAATAAGTTTTTAAATAAATTATGTTTTTTTTTTTTTTTTTTTTGTATTTTCCCTGTGTTACTGATAAATTATTCTCAACTAGGGTGCATTAACACCAAAACCCTTAAGTGTGAATAAGTTGAATGACCAAAATCCCTTTGTTTTTTTTTTTTATTTATTTATTTATTTTTTTTTTTGCTTTGAAAAAAATGAGTAACTGCAATTGTTGCAACAATTACTATGTAAACACTTCAAGCAATGAATCGTATTCGATTTCAAACTAGTTGGCTTTCAAATACTTTGTTGTAATTTTGCGAGTATCTACAAGTATATAAAAATGTATCTACGAAGTTGGACGTAGCTTGTGCAGTTATTAAATGTTGCTTTACGATCTTTTCAATTCCTTGGAATGTATGAAACAACGGATTATTAATTGATTATTATTTTTTAATATTTTGTACCTTGATCTTTTTTAATTAAAATAAAAAATTTTTTAAATATATATTAATGACAACAATAATAATATAATTAATATAAATGTTTGTATATTCGAAAGAATACGTATTTTTTACAAAATATGTACGTGCATATACAATATGTAGAGTACAAAATGCGTTCTACTTTTTAAAATGGATTTTCGCTGTTGTGATAACGTCGTATTGTCTAAATAAGTTTCACCTAAATACTGTTGACATTAACAATATTTTGATTTTATTAAAAACATGCATATCGCTCATTTCTGGTTATAACGTCAGCACATAAAATTTGCGAAACTGAACTGCTTATAGTGTTCACTCAACTACCAAACTAGTGGCCGACCGTAGGTGATTTTTTGGCCGAAACCGAATCCGAACTTCGGCCATTCATTTAACCTTCGGCCGAAGCCGAAGACCGAGGGATTTTTAAAATATAAAAAATAAAAATCTGAAAGTAAATATTTTTTACATATGTATTTGCAAACATATACAGAAAAATATAAATAGTAGATACTCCAAACAAAAAGCTGACCAGTAACACTAAATAATTGTTCACTGTCGAAGGAGCTGACAAATATTATTTATTTCAAGAATCATTTAAAAATTTGTTTACAGTAACATCGACTATATATTTGTAGAACGACTGTCGTTCAACGAAACCTGTATCAAAAAAAAAAAAAGTTGGCCGCTGGCTGCCATGATTCTGCTTATCTAAAATCAAAGATTGAAAGATTGAATCAGCGTATTAATCGATAGACCTATAGCCGGATTCAGAACTCTCTAGTTCCTAAATTTTTGATTGATTTAAAAAAAATTGGGATTGATAAATTTTAATGTAAAAGGCATAAATCTGATCTCAAATCCCTAAAAAATTTAATGGGCGTGGTTTTACGAAGTTGAATGCCTAAAAGTATTTGTTGTTGAATAAACTTTTTATCATTATTTGAAGTTATATATAAACAGGTTAATGAACAAATGTAGTCATCACAACAACAATGTATATAGAGACGGACCGTTTCGGAATCTGCTACAACTCCTCATCAGTGATCTTAGTGATAGTTCTTAATCTTTCAATATCCTATATAAGCTACTAATATTTGAAATCATAACCCAGAATTACGGATTTGATTCCAAATATCTTCCCTGAATAGAGATATTGAAAGAAACTACCACTACCGTTCTATATATTTATGTTGTTATTTTTTTCTCTTTGGCCTCCTTCCTCTACAACTTTAAAATTATCCTTTTTTTTTTTCTTTTTGGAAAATATGGTCACCGCATTTATACACCATAATATTTCTGTTGGAAAAAAGTGCAAAAACCGCCTAACTCAACTTAAGGTCGAAAATATTTTATCATATATTTTAAATTATTAATATGAAATTGGCGCGAAATTTAAAATAATTTTCGAATTATATATAATTTTAAAGTTGTTCTTTGCTTTCAACATAAAGTGTTTTGAAAGAATGATCTAGTTTCTATAATATGTATTTATATTTAAAGCTATCAAACTTGTCTGACAAGGAAATAAACTTAAGCTGCTATTTCTTTTTAGTTAACACAGCAAATCTGTTGAAATTAATTTTAAATTTTCAGATTTATTTAACAACATTTCATCTGTATCGAAATTTTCTGACAGTATAGAAAAGTAGGAATCAATCAATTTGTTACAATGAAATTTTATATTTAATTTCAAATGAAAAATAAAATAAAAAAATAAAAAAAAAAATATTTGTTGGTGGTCTCGAAAACAAAAAATAAAACACACTTACAAATAAATGCTTTTGCTCCCCCCCTATGCACAATCAATATAACCTCTTGAGCTTTTAAAATTATATAAAAAAGTAATTAAGTAAAAATTGATTAATGTGAAAAGAATTTAATTATAAAACTATTTCAAAAAATCGCTTATCTTCAAATGTGTCAATTAAAATGTTTGCTTGAACATTTTGCAACAAAAATTTTTTTTTAAAACAATTTATATTTTTCCACGGCACTAATATTAATAATAATTTTCATAATAGCAATAAAAAATAAATAAATAAAAAAGTAACAAATATTTCAGTTTAGTTATTTTAGAGTTTTATTGTTTTTGTTTTGGAGTTTACTTTATTACTTTGAATATTAAGTACTTATAAAAACAATGTTATTTGTAGCATAACAGGTTTTTGTTTTTGCAAAATATTATAAACAAAATATTCACAAAATTTTAAACACAATTACGTGAACGTTTCTTTGCTTTAATTTTCTTTTTTTTTTTGTAATTAAAATTGTTTTTTTTTTTTTTCTTTGTTTGTTTTTTAATTATTTGTTGTAAATGATCATTTTGGATGCACTGAAAGTGAAGTAAGAGCAGCAGATAATGCGCTTTCTGCGAAGATGTGAAGAGTGGAAGAAAACAAAAACCTGATCTACTAAAAAACGCACAAATGGAGTTTGAATTGAAAATCATTTAAGGTTCTTTGAAACCGGTTTCAATAAAAATATAAAATGCGATACAGGAAAAGAAAAAAAAAACAAAACAAAATAAAAATAACTTATCCCTAAGTTAATGTTAAAGGTACGACATGCATGGAGTGACACTACAAAAAAAAAAAACTTATTTTTGTAAATTAATTTCGCAGAAAAGGAAGAAAAGTTACGAAAACTATGCTCGATATATTATTAAATTTTTTTTTTTTAAAGCAACACTTATGCATGCAAGTAACACTTTCTTTCATAAAGAATCTCACAAAATAAATTAAAAACTCACTCACTCTTTCTTAAGGTTTTTATTTTTAAATATTCTGTAATATATATAATAATATTAAATTAAATTCGCGATCACGCCGTTGTAACGGTGAAGCACATCCAACCTTACCGATCGAGTGTAGTTAACACTTTGCTATTTCTTTTTCAAAAAACACAACATGGAAGTATTGTACTCGTCTTGACTGTAGTATGTACTACCTACTACTACGCTCGCTACTACTACTAGATATGTACGTATGTATGTATGTATGAATGTATGTATGTATATATGCAATATATTACTTTATAGCTACTCAATCGCAAGCAGCGTAAAAGTATTGTATATTGTATTTGTAGTATATTATTATATTTCATTCATATCAGCAATTTTATTTGCTAAAAATTCATGTTTTTCTTTTGAAAGCAGCAGCAACAGTAGCAGAACCAGCTAGCAGTGTAAAAGCGTAAAACGATAGACTTTATCATAATAATGATCGTCGACCTAACAACTGTAGTTAGTTATGAGTCTATAGTCCACACTTATCGAAATCGTATTTAAATTGTATTTTGAAAAAAAGCTAATAATAATAAAATTAAATAAGAATATAAAATATATGTATGCATGTATGTATGCAAGTATACATATATTTATTTAAAATATATTGATACATTGTACATATGTATGTAGATAATTATTTGTTATTTTTTAAATTTATGATATCTACCTATTTATGTATAGCTAGCGGCATAAATGTCATCAAATAACAATAGCATTTCTTATAAATTACAGATATCAAATAACATTAACAACAACAACAACTATATCTACAAAATTAATCATTTTTCAATTTCAATTCTTTGTCGTAAAATACTAAACAAAAGCAACCAACAAAAAAAAAAAATTGTATTTATTTAAGTAAATTTTACGCATTTATTTAAAGCTCAAAGTCTAACTAATTCGCTTGGTTTCACATTCATTCTCTTCATTATCAGCTGTGAGTTAAGCTCAAATATATAGGCTATGTTGGTGGGATTGATGTGTCACAATCAGAGTTTTTTTTCTTGTTGTATTATTAGCACTTAGAACACTCTACTTTAAGCACAGCAAATTTATTTATCGATCTGTGGAAAATAACTGCAAATATTGTATTGACTTCGAGCTGTTGAAAATATGGACCGCAAAAAGAAGTCCCCCAATTGGAAAATTGCAAAGAAGCAAGAAAAGTTTTTCTGACACATACTTGCAAACAATTTCTAGCCCTTGATTACACATTGATACACAGATTCCATACAACGATGGGATAAAATTATAAAGAGAGAAATTTCGTATGCTAGTTAGTAGGGCCGCGAAACTCAAATCAGAAGTCGGTTTTAATTAATGTGTTTTGGTTTCGTCACAAACTAATCTTAACAGTATAAACACAGTCCAAGCAGCCGACCTCTGACCGCGAGCTTCTTCTGAGCGAATAAACACATTGAGAGCGCCAACCTCTAGCGTCAAGAACATGTAAAAAATAAAACAAAAAGAAGTTGGATTTGATTGTTGTTTTTACAATTCATTTTGTTTTTTATTTATGTTGTCGATTATCAAAAAAAAACAAAACAAAAAAAAAGGAACAATTCAAGATTCTGCAATTTGAAACAATTGTTCAAAATCAAAAATCGTCAAAAGAATCAAGAAACAAAGCTAAACTCGAAAAAATACAAGTGCTTTTTTGAAAAATATTGCAATGTTTCCCCTCTCACCCCTCTCAGAAGAGAGAAAATATTCTGAAGTTGAGAGAATTCGAATGGAATCTATTGTAGCGCCGTTGAATAGGCAGCCATGGCAAAATAATGGATAGAACCGCATCAGGGATGCCAACTAATTTCTTATCTCTCCCGATAACCCTCGAGAAATTTCCCTATTTTCGACCGAATTCACCGCATTGGTATAATTTTATATTATAACAGCGTTACACGCACTTTCCATACAAACATACAAACGACCCTGAACTTTCTCGGTCCAAAACTTAACCAATTTGTATGAGACTGGTAGGTTAATAGAAATATACTTTCTGACTCCGGAATTCTTAACATATAAGCTTCAGCCCACTTTTGAACATCAAAGTTCTCAAAGGAGAAGACATGGAATTTCTTTTGACTCAAATAAAAAATGGCAAAAACTTTGTTTTGAGAAAGTTTACAGATTAGTCAGCAATGATTGAGAGTTATTAATCAGGAGGTGCTGGACAAAGGCATAGCTAAGCCTTTCCGAACGGCCAAAAGGGAAGTCGAAGCGCCGCGCGACTGTTTTAGCCTGACTAATAATCGTCTATATCTACGAAAGAACTCTGCGTTCTCTGAAATTTTTACAAAATACTTTCGAAATATAATACTTTCAAATAAATTGCAAGGCCTGCTTAAGAAAAGATGAAGATTTGAAGACTCAAAATATGAAATATTTCATAAGTTAAACATTTTACATTACATAAAATTTGACAAAAAATATTTTACAGACTTTAATTACTAAAAGCTGAACGACTTTAAATTCCCCGCAAAAAACAGCTCATTCCCCGATTTCCCGCACCAAGTAAAATTCCCCGCAAGTTGGCATCGCTGTACCGCATCCAATATGTCACTCTCGTTTTCATTCTGCACTCTACGGTCAAATCAAAAATCATATTATGCATTTTTGCCAGCATGTTGGAAAAGTTCATTTGGAAAATTCTCTCTTTTTCTCTCTTTGATGTCAAATATGACATAGTGAATGTGTGTTTCGTGATTTTAATTTCTACAAAAACCACTAGGCTCGCACTTCATTGTTTGACAGTTAAGCTCAGTTTCCCTCCCGGATGTAGTTTCCTCTATTATTCTGCCATGGCGACAGCTAACCTGCGGAATTTTGTTCCCATGCAAGTTCATCAAGTTCTATGTGTTTGTTGTTGAAGTTGAGGTTAGCTGCTTTGGTTGTGTTTATACTATAAAGTTACAATTTTCATCATAATTGGCAAGCTATAATGGAAGAATAGACGGTTTGATTTTCAAGAATTTTATTTTATTTAGGTTGATATTGAAATTACAAAATTTTTATTAAAATCCTTTAGTATTGGAATAAAAGTGATATTATCTGAAATTGAGAAATAAATGAAGAACATATTTTCACATGCTTTCTAGATTTTCTCTCCCAAAATTGATTAATTTTAAATTTTCGCATTTTCAAAAATCCTTACCTTCAGAAGCAATGATTAAAAATAACGTCAACAATATCCTTGCTGAATTCAAAATACAAAACTGAAACTTTCGATAGGATAGCATTAAAAACTTATTTTTCAGATCATTTTTACTCAACGGACTAAAAAACGAAAATTAAAAGATCCTACATATTTGTCGACTTATACCCACACTAATTATTTTTTTGCCTAGATTTTTTGGGGTTTTTCTTAGTTGGCGTATTACCTTTAAAATGACACCAAATTTGTTTGGTTTTGACTCTAAAAAAAATTAACAATAATAGCATAACTTTTCGAGATACTCGCACACAGCAACTAAAGGAATTGAAGAGCTCCAAATCAAAACGCAATAAAATCATTATAGTTCAGTGTTGTTTATTACGTTTTGATTTAAAACTCCTCAGTTAAGAAAAAAGCAAGTTTTTCTATGGCATGTTTGTTATTAATTAACATATCTTCCAACTACATAACTTCCCAAAAGTACAATATAATATGATAAGTGATGTCACTTCTGAAAACAATTTTGTCATATACTCAATATGAATTACAATGTTTATTGATACAATAAATCAATTTTAGAGATAGTCGTAGTAGCTCACAAAGAAAGAAGAGTATTTTCAAAAATGGTTTAGTATAAGGTTTTTAACCTTTTTTTTTATTGATACTTACCAGGTATAGAAAGAATAATTAGTGATAGCAAATTTCAGTGAACTTATCAAGTGTCTAAATCAAATAAAATTTATTTAACCTCGATAGTTAAGAATAAAACAAAAACTAATTGAAACATATTGAGTTTTCTTGGCATCAAAACTTCACTAAATGTGTTAAGACTGCTACCTAATTTTTTTTTTTGGTAATATCCATCAGGTAATATCATCGACAAGTACCAGATTCATTTTTTGATGTGATAACATCTTTATTGACGTGTATTTCCCGAATTTCCAGGTCACACTTTCCATGTAATGCGTTCCATGTCACACATATTGTTTTCCTCTTTGAGAACAATTTTGTTTTCTCAACACACTTTAAGCCCAAAAGTATGCAACACCTAATTTATGTATCAAAAACTGTTGTGGAATATTTTTATAGCATTGAAAAAACTGTGCACACTGTTGAATTTATCAGTAATTTTACTCATACATTATACGAATATTACAAATTTATAAAGTTAAAATTCAAAATCAAAGTTTACTACGTGTTTCATTTCGTTCATATTTTTATCTGTTCTGGTTATCAAACCTTGTGACGAGAGCAGAAGGAATTTATTTTAGTTTTTTTTTTTTGTAGTTTCTGTGTGAAATATTTGGTTAGGTTGGGTTAACGTGATGACCGTGATGACAGACAACTTTCTCTAAGTAGGATAAAGGATTTATTTTTTTATTTAAAATTTTTTATTCCAAATACATAGCGTTTAAAAAATAATAAGTTCCCAAAAATGTGCATTAATTACAGTCGATATGTATGTAAGAGCTCCATAGAATATTTTGTGTCTTGATCGATTCAAGTCACTCCATTTAAGGAAACCTTTCGTTCCTTTAGCCGCCATCTTTTGTTTTGCCAAATCGATATCTTTTTCTCCGAAACATATTCAAAGCTCGTAGAATGCGAATTCCATCCATCTATAAATTATGTGTCTACTTTTTACCGAATCATCTACACTTTTTTTTTTTTTTTAAATTTATACTATCAAGTTGCAGTCATCTGTTATTCATGGGTAGAGGGTAGGGGATTTTAAAAATCTCCCCCCTTTGAATCCGCTAGTGAGCAATTACATACTCGTGTATGTATATATTTGCATGCTTGATAATGCAGATTATAGAATTTTTAAGATTTGAGTTCAAATTGAACTTTGTACTTGGTTCTATTTTCATATAAATACGTACATGTATGTAGTAATTAAGCAATTTGATTAACGTAACTTCAAGTCTACTGTTTCTAATTAAAAATGTATTGTATAAATATTTTTTTTTTTTTTATATGTCAAACTTAAAGTTTTATCTTGAATTTTGTTTTGCTTATAAAAAATAATTAGAAATTTTACAGTATTACAACAGCATAAGCTTAAAATTAATTGCTTATCAAAAAGAAAGGCATAAATAAATAAAACTTAACTAAATAGCCTACATATACAGAGTATTTCCGCCCCGAAATTTCATTACTAAGCGAGGTGATGGAGCTATAAAAATCTTTAATTTTCCTATGACTCGCAAGGGGTTAAAAATAGATCTCGTTAACAATGTTTTACTTTTCTTCATTCATATACATATGTATATTTTTTGTAGAAAATATTCAAAAATTTCTGGTTCATTATTCTGTAGGGACGTCAAAACAACACAGCAGAAAGCCGAGACATGTGAATTTAATTTTCGGTCGAAATATCCAATGGTGTATTCAGTTTTTCCCCAACATGTCACGTTTTCGAATTATTTTAGGTTAAAATTTGGCTTTTGTTTGTTAAATTTTGCTCATTTTTGAAGGGAAAGACGTTGAAATCTGTTTTGAAATGATTCTTTATTAATTAAAACTAGAGATAAAAATGAAAAATGTGACCGGAAATGACTGACCGTTGTTTCTTTTTGGTAAAAAACGATAAAAAAGTAAAAAAAAATCCTTAAAAAACGGTCATTAATAGTCATTTTTGGTCATTTTCAATATAATGAAAAAACATCTTACAAAATTAATATTTTTAATTAACCAAAGAAAAAACTTGAAACTTACATTTTTTTAATTCGAAAAAAAAAGATAATATAAATTTAAAGACATGTAATTGAATTAAGAATTGAGACAACAACAAATATACTCAGGTGTTTACCAAAAAGCGTTCGCCCATTTTGATAGTAGGTAATTGAATTGAAACAAAAACAACAACATTTTTAGTGCAAACAAAATAAAACAAAGAGTTGCATTCGAGAAAAACAACGGCAATGATGACAAAGTATATAAAACCAATTTGTTATATGTGTATGTGTGTGTTATTATGAAGTTGACCGAAAAAGACCGATCATTTGCAGTAAAATACCATCATGATCGGAAACTTTCGGTCTTTTTACATTTCTAATTAAAACTCAACTCAATTTACAATGATCGCCGTTCATTAAAAAAAATGTTAAAAAAAAAAAAATTAACAAAAAAGGAGCCAAAAATGGAAAAATTTAAATCTAAAATAATTGAATATGCCATCGGCTTCTTCGGCTGAAAATTAAGTTTATTTGTCTCGGCTTTCCGCTGTGTTTTTTTCAAGGTTTAAACTTTTTATTTTATTATTGCTTTGTATTAATTGTCAAAAGAATCCCATTAGAAAAAAAACTGTAAAAGAGAGCCAAGTCAGTCTCTACGCCTCTCTTTGAAGAAAAGAGCTTACGAAGCAACGTTAAATTTACAAAAAAAAAAAAAGAAAAAAGGAGAGCCTAATAAATAAGATGTTTGAAATATCATACACCTTGCTTTTGAATGTACTTTTCGCACTCTTATTGATGTAGATTACTTAACTTCATTTATTGTGTTGGCTTTAAGCTTTAAGGTAAGCGTAACCAAGTATTCTGTATTTTAATATTATCCTGTTTTCAACTAATTTATCCTCTGCGAAACTAGTGAAATCCGGTAACCACTTAATTTATCCTGCTTTCTAAAGATTGTACCTACTGTTGGTACGAGTAGCTAAGTTCCTTAATGGAAATGTACCAACTTGCTGCATTGCTAGGCAGTTCTGGCCTAGGCCAAACCAAGAAACGCGCTAAAGCACTCATAAACTTGGACCGAATTCATATCAGCAGGGTAATTTCTATTCTAACTGGGCACTGTCTTATTAGCAATCAATCCCGTAGACTAGGCCTTTCCTACAACGACTTCTGCCGAAGCTGCAGGAATGAAGAGGAAGAAGAAAAAATCTTCGAAATAATATGTAACTGCTCAGCTCTAGCAGCTAGCAGACTAAGAACTCTGGGAGAAGCAGAACTTGCATCTTGACTTACTTCGCTTCATAAAAATCACAAAATGATTTGACTAGGTGAGTTTAAGAGATAACTACTCGCACCATAAGTTAACACAATGAACCAATAGGTCTCAGTGTGTTTTTTTTTTATTATGAACAGCCCCAACAACCTAACATAAACTAATGAAAAATCTAATGGAAACTAATCTATTATAATTGTTGCTAGACTTTCGTGATTTGAAAAATGAGTCATCCAGACTAAACACATTTATGCATGTATAGAGATTATGCAATATTTTTGAACCACAATTGAAATTTGTTCACAATTATTTTTGGATTATGGTAGAAACTCACTTGTTGTGTTTAGATTAATACCTTTAAAGGTTGATTTAAAGAATTATTATTATATTGCGTTATTTCTCATCAAAAATAAATTTAATCTTAATTCAATATTCCCATTAACTTTTATTTTCCTCACAAGACATATAGATAACACAGAGCTACAAAATTAAAAAAAAATGTTTTTGCCTTTGATTTTCAGATATAACTACTTGAATTCCTGTACATATCGTTGCCTGAGAATTGACTTGGCGTATGTGTATACGTATTTGTATACCGTATTTTTCAACCGATTTCCGAAATTCTGATTTATTTAAATAATAAATCTCTCAAATGGGTTTTACATTTTTCGTGCCCAAAAAAAATATTGTAATTATAGCCGAAAACATGAAGCAGTTTTAAATGTTTGTTCACATTTTTCATTTTTAGCAGCACGCCGAATATTTGAAACTGTTTCATGTTCTAAGAGCTATGGCTTTTTACACAGTGCAACAGACATCTTGTGGGCTCAATGAAAACTGCCTCATATGAAAGTATTAGTTAGTGGTAGTAAAGACCTAGCTGGGTTTCGGTCTATCTCAACTTTTATTTTTCTTTTTTTTTGCAGTGGATTGAAATTTCCAAATTTTAGTAAAAATATTATCATCAAATGATATGAAAAATCATTTAAGATGAATCTTGTTTTCAGAAACCCATACTGAAATTTTACGCGAAATCTTTTCTTAACCCATTAACTCCTACCTATATGAGTTTTTTTGGTTCTTTTTTTGAGAAATTCCATAAAAATTAAAGGATATTCAAGGATTAAAATGTTGCACAAAAATATTCTGCTGAAAATTTCACTAGGGGTTACTAAAGCCAAGAAGTACCAACGGATTGATTTTCACATCATTTGATGATATTTTTGACTAAAACTTAGAAATTTCAACCAACTATGAAACACAATTGTGATGAGGTGGACCAAAACCCAGCTAGGGTTTTACTACCCCTAACCAATACTTTCATATGAGACAGGTTTCGTTGAGGCCCGAAGCAATATCCTGGAAATTGTTGCACAGTGTTGTCAGAGAACATAAAAATATGCACGAACCATTGAGATTCTTTTTTTTTTAATTTTTTAGGTCTTTCTGGTTTTTTTCTTTCAAACAGAGAAAAAATTATAAAATTTTAATTTTGAAATCTAAATTTACTACAAATAAAAAAGATTTTCGTCTTTAATTATTTAATTATAAAAATGTTACTAATAATATCTCTGAAACTAGAGTCAACCCAGCTAATTCAACATCAAATTCGTAATTAGCGATCTCGATTTCACCAAAATCTCCGACTCCTAAATTTCGTACATTAGAATTACTGTTGCCCAGTGTAAAAAAGTAAATGATCACAAGAATTCAAATGTTTATCTGAATATGCGAATATAATTGAGTTCTATGTATAAATTTAATCCTTCCTGTCGTCGTCAGGACAAATTTCTCACACACCTGAAATTTTGCTCAACCGGAAAAAGTTATAAATGAACGGTTCAGCAAGATACAGGCGCGAATGAAAAATGTCGGATGGAAGAAAGTTTTGAAAGAATTGTCACAAAAAATTTCACTTTAAACAGAAAATATGCAGGTACACATGTTTAAAATGTTAACTAAGAAATTTATACTAACTGTGCAGCTCAACGATTCTAAAATAACTAACGAATGAGATTCTACAATGTTGAATTGTAGACTGAAAATGCCGCTTGCTTAGCTTTTTTTTTTTTGGGCCATTTTACTAAATAGAAAATTTGAATTAGATTTAACAAAGAAAATGACCCACCCACCTATAGTAAAATGAAGATACATACATAGATAGTTAGATAGAACTTAAGCGAAGCATTCTCAATAGCCTCATATATACTAAAACACACACACGCACACACACACACATACATATTTAGTTGTTAGTGATAGAACAATATGTAAGCATAATATTCAGCATTGGCGCATGCTTTCTATCGTCGCGTATATTCGCGCGGGTTAAAGTAATGGTCGCACCTTATACAAAATTACACTGTGACCATTTAACACCCAGCACTAGCGCCAAATAGACCAGCTACCCTCTTTTTGTTTTTGTACATATGGCGCCCAACCTTATGGATTTATATGTACCATACCTGTAACAGATTAACGTGTACATTGGACGTGGCACCATGTAGAAAAAATAAATGACAGTGTGACAGTGACAACAACAACATCATCATTATCATAATCATAATCAATATCATCGACATTATTATGCTGATTTTTTTTTTAGACCAAGAAAAGAACCTTAAAGAACCTTATTAAGTGAAAACGAGAACAGTTTAGTACAAATGCATTGAATAAACATGGCGTAACTAAGTGTCCCTGTGGGATTCACATTCAGGACTTTGCTTCAACACTTTCTTAGCGAATATTTCATAAAGTTTACTGAAAGCAGGACACTTTTCATATTATAAAAACTTGTACGAATGTATGTATTTGCGTATATAGCATTCACAACCACTTTTAGTATCATCATAATACATATATATATATATATATATATATATATATACGTGCATACATATTTATAAATGTACACACGTAAGACTTAGTATATGGCAATATATTATTTGAGCCATAACACACCTTGTTAAAGCCAATCCTTAAAATGCCACCTTTGTGTCATAATACAAAACTCGAAACCCTCTACGAATGCGCGCCTTCTCACCCAGCCGCCCCATTCAGTTCTCATTTAAGTTTGTTTTTTTCTTGTTATCGTCGTTTGTTCACTTCAGGGGATGATCATCGTCATCGTCATCGTCATCATCATCATTATCCATCCAACACCCAAGGTTCTTCTTTTTTCGCGTTGTTTTTTTGTTAATGTATTAAAAGGGAGAGTTCATATCAAACATATACTATAACAACAATAATAATGATACCAACAACAATGCAAATTGTTAGATAAAACTGGGATTGGCGGCGCTTTGACTAAATATTACTACTAAATATTTTACTCTACGTTAACTCGTATAGAATGTGCTCCCATTTGAAATTGCCATTTCAAAAAAGCAGAAAAAAACAACAAAAAAAGTGAAAAACTCATTTAGCGAAATATAAAACGAATTTACGATGGACTTACGAATTTCTTTCGATGCCATTCTCTCTACCCTGAGCTGAAATCGCGGCCGGCAATATATTACAACATGAAGCTCGTAACATTTTGTAACATATCTCACACACACCCCTCTACACCACACCATACCGTGAAATATCTACCCATATCAGCTTCATTAGCTAAATTTAATTTTAAGCAGATTTTCATTGAGCAAAATACTTAATAGTTAATAAATTAAATCGCATCTATTGTCATATAAAAGTCTACAGTTAATACGATTGTAATTAACTTTTTATTACTCTTTTGAAAGGGAAGGGGGTTAGAGTATTCTTATTTTTCAATCAGATTGTTTTTTTTTCGCTTAATTAAGTTATGTAATTGTTAAAATTATGTACTTGTAGAATTATTTAATAATTTAAGCAGCTGAAAAAAATTAATCTTTGCATAATTTTGTATTTCATTCTTACTGAAATAAAAGTTTGGCAAGTAAATCAAATTATAAATGTGACCTACGTGCGCGTACGTAAATAAAAAGTTTCAGGGGGGGTGGGGGGAGATGGGAGGGGGAGGGGGTTTTTGAAAAACTTTTTTTATGTCAAAATTTCGTGTCAAGTATCTTACATACTTTTACAGAATTAACGAAATCAAAAAAATAGAACAATATTCGATTAGAACATTATATCAGGGTCGCTTGCAAGGGGTAATGGGGCCAAGGGGTTGGGTGTTAACCCTCCATATGTTTCACATTCATATTTACTGCATCTTTGGTTCTTTTGTTGTAATGGAATGTGAATAAACTTGCAAAGTATTTAGTAAAACAAAAAAGAATCTGCAGATGATTTTAAGTGAATTTGCCCAAGAAACCGTTTGACTAAAATTAAATTGGAGCCTTCTCATTTGCAAAAATAAATATTGGTTGCTATACGATTTCTTAAGAAATGGACTGAGTAAAAACTAAATTATTAATTTTCGACTGATTTCGCGGGGGGGGGGGGGGGTGTAGGACGGTCGTTGGACCCCAAAACCCCTTTCCTATCTGCGTACATGCCTGTTGTCGGTAATAAATAAAATTACAAAATACAGTTTTCAAACAGATTTCATCACGTTTATTTATGAGAGTGTTCATTTTCATTTTTCATATAAAATATTTGCAGGAATGCACATTTATTTTTATGAAAATGAAACTATGGAATCCAACCAAAGATCATAGCAAGATTTGCCATTAAGTGTGAGACTGGAATCCACAAGGCTCTAGAAACCGGGGGCGCCCAAAAACCACATGGAAACGCAACTTACTGTAGAATATAGAACACAAGGACGACCTCGATAGTCTAGTGAGTAGTGCACTAGATTTTTATCCGGGAGGTTTGGGTTCGATTCCCGTCTTCATCTGATGGTCAATTTTCCTAACCTTCTTATATTCATTATCAATATGAAGTGTATGAGAATTATAAGAAAATGTACAAGTGCACACTTTGGTTGGTAGCGGCAAAACCACCAAGCCGATAAAAAATTGCCTTAAACTGTAGGTCCAACTATGTGGTATCAGAATGGGTCGTTCAGGCTTAAGTGTGTCTTTCGATAGCCATTCCAACCTAACCTAAACTAGGACACAAGGATAACACTGGAAAGCAATCGAACACGCTGAAAATACTTTGAAGAGGACTTATAAGCTGGGTGGATGATAATAGCTGGAACTGAAAAATTATAGTTAGAGTGAGGTTATGTTGACGGTCAAATGATCCTCAGTCATGTCACTTTTTACGCACTCTTTTTGATCTTACAACTCTCTGACCAAAGTATCATGCTGACGGTCATTGGTAGTCAAAAGCATTAATCGCTGAAATCTTCATTCCGCGTAAATACGGTTTAAATTAATTATTAAGCATTTAGGTATACTCGCCTGGAAGAATTGTCTAGTTTCTGATGAGATCTTATCTAGGATTATCATGCTGTTGATGAGTGCCTGCCGAGGGGAAACTAGATAAATTCATGAGGGTATTATTGATAGTGCTATCCTTTGACTCAAAAGGCCAACATGTCGAGTCCCTAACAATGCATACATGTTAGATACTGAATAGGCGCAAGGTACTAGTAATTTCATATTAAGATATATTTATATTTAAAAGTCTTTTTATACTAAATCACCGTCATTCTTTTTAACACTCTTTTTTTTAGGCCTTTCGAGCTCGATTTACTAATTATTTGGTAAGTTTTTGCTAGAGATTTTCCAAGTAAAACCTCACTAAAACTTCACTATCCTAGTTTTCTTCAGAAGGAACTATTCGACAACTAGATATGTTTACTAGTTGATTTTATCCTCGGCACAAACTAACCAGGGCCTTCTTAAAACTACACAAAGGAACTTCTAAAATACTAGCAAAAGGCTTCTCTTCTTTTCACATTTATTACTCCCAAATCACAAAAACTTGTGGAAAATTAAGTATTAAATCTTTTTAAACATACCCCTGTTAATGATTTCCATTTTTAAAAAAATTAATTCTTTAAAGTTTTTGCAAAACGGTTCACTTTACTTTGTTTACTTTTCTTTGATATGAAGTGTCAACAAGCAGAGATAATAAATTCATAACTTTAAAATATCGGTAAAAAAAAGTGTTGCCATATCGATCTTTTTTTTTTGAGTTCTCAGTATATTATCAATCAAACAAACTAATTTTTTTATATTTAAGATAAAAATTCAAAATGGACTTTCTGCCGCAAAAAGTGGTCTTCTAGACCATAGTACAATGCTCTGGTTTTATAGGGACTTTATCCGCGGGTTTCCTGTAACATTAAATAAAACTTTAAAAATGTTGTGGAGGTGGAGGGGGAAGGTAGGCGCGGTTTGCCACGAACACGAGAAGGAGGACGTAGGATGAAAACAGTTGGTAACCACTGATCTAAAGTAATTTTTTTTTTAATGTATTTAAAAAACTTTCTTGAATCCTCAGGCAGCGAGTTCTGAAATACTATTTGATGGTAATTTCTTTTATCATTGTGAGCACGTTGTAATACATTTTAGGTGTTTTGAGCTCCCAGCTTTTCTGGAACCTGCACGTCCTTTGGGAGATTAAAGACTAGAATTCAATTTGACTTCCAATGCTACAATTTTGAGTATACTATCCGTAAAGAAGAATCCTTAAACTCTCTTCTTTTAGATGCCATAAAAGCTAGCAATGGGTTCATAGTGTAAGACTCAAAAAATAAGTTACATTGGGGGCATATTTAATTTCAGGATTTTTATGAACTGATAGTATATTCAATCTTCAGATCTGAATCCAAGTGAAGCTTTTATGTATAAGTGAATTCTCATACTTATAAAAATTAAATATTTCAAAAATAATAAATATTTATTCAGGTAATTTTTTGAAAATATTATATTTTTTCTTATAATCACTGAAAACAATAAATTACATAAAAAACTTATGGGGCTTCAACATATTCGGAACTACTTTCACTCTGCTTTTCTTTTTTTGTTTTTGAGTAGGTGGTTTGAGTTTCATAAGTTTCTCCAACATCAATCGGGAGTCTATCTCCCCAACGGCTGACTTTTGCACATTTGTAAGCAGATCTATAAAGAATATATATAAATGGAAGCAATTCATACATATGTATATGTAAAAGAAAAAAATAACTTACTTTTCATGTTTGGATTTTGTGAAAATGATCTCCTGCAATTTGGCATCCGCCGTACACATTCGGCAGATCACATGTTTGGAGCGCACAAGAGTCGGACGCACTAAACGAGGCCACTGACGTGTTGGATCTTCTATATTGCCCTTTTTTAAAACAACATAACTATAACGGGTAGTTAAACTATTTCCACTCACATCTCCGATTTGTAATGGAGAATAGCGAACCTCGAAATTGCAGGGGGTGCGATCTTCAATGTTTGCTATGCGGGGACAAACCAAATCATGGGAACACTTAAAAAAGAAATTAGTTAATTAAGAAATTTAATTGATTGTAAATTCTATGCATTACTCACAGGTGCCAGTACATGTCCCTTTAGGTTATCGTCATTCAAGCCGAGCAGATATTCGCGTGCTTCATTTACCAATTCCGAACCGCGACGGGTTCCTTCTTCGGCAATAATGAGATATCCTTCACATTTACGCCATAAGTTAAGGATCACTTCTTTACGATGCTGTGAGCTTGGAAGTTCAAAGAGTGAAAACGACGATATAACCAAATCGTACTTTGTCTGAAATAGACAGGAATTGTGAATGTAATGGAATTAGTTAGGAATATGTCTCCTCTTACGTCAATAGCAGGTAAAAACTGACGATAGTAGACATTTCGTAGCGTCAATTGTTGATTTTCATTACCCTCTCGCAATATAAGTTCTGAAAGATCATGCATATCACGTGAACTATCTACATTGAAATACTCAAATATTGTGTCTTGCCAAAAGTTACTAGCAGCCCACATTCCGGTGCCAATTCCTGAACCAAAATCGAAATAACTGCGTGGCTGAAAGAGGGGATCACGCAATTGCAATTCACTCAAAATACGCACCAATACGCTATACTCCTGTACGCTACGTCCAATTGCATACACAAGCGCTTCATAAGCACCATATGTTATCGGTTTCCAGGCATATGTGCGTTGTGCTAATACGCGACGTAGAGCATTCTCTCTCTTACGCTGCAATTGTGTAAGTTTTTCTTCGTTTAATAGTTCTAATTGCTCTGGTGATGGCATACGTTTGTCGACCTCTTCTGTTACATTGTGTATTCTTTTATTTAATTCATCCTGTTCTGGAGGCGGGTGACGAGCTTGAATGTACTTATTCAAACGTTGACAATCTTTCAGTAACGTCTTCACCGGATGATCCCCAATAACACGATGCAATGCTTGATTGATACGAGAAGGTAGTTGAATGTTATGCACTCTCAATATTCCTGGATGTTGTCGTGGCTTCACTTCATTGTTTTCCAATTTGGTTGCGAATTCGCTGTCCACCGATACACCAATTTTGCTGGTACCACGACTTAACAATTGTGACACCGCTAATCTGAGTTGTGGCGTTAAAAGCTTGGCATTCCCGGTGAATGTGAAATGCATTTTATTATAAACTTTTATGAATATTGCACTAAAATTTATAATTTAAAATGAGTGGCGATCTCCAATCAGTCAAATGTGGTCTAACAGCTGATTGTCCATAACGTTTTAGCGGTATGGCGCTGTGCTAATCAGAACACTTTATTATACAAGAACAGGGTTGTCGATTTGCAGCAGGGATGCCAACTTTAGGAAAACTACTTTCATGCCTTGCGCACACAGTAGCGAATTCACCCGTCACGTCGAATTCACGCAACGTCAATAAATACAGCAATACAACCCATTAATTCATATGAGCGAGCGCATACCTTGCGTATTATTTGCACTGAATTTTTTTAACATACACAGTTCCCACTTTTGACAAGCCAAAAACTCAACCTGCTACGTTAACAGACCGGAAATAACTAAATTAGGAAGAAGAAGAATTGAATTGTCAATCAAATGAAGAAAACAAAGCGTGAGAGTCTTTATTTTAGTGAAAAACTGTTACGTGCAAAATTTAATAGAAAACTTTAAAATTCAATATAAAATATATCACCTATTCTCCTTATCCTCATCTTGCAAAGAAAGAGAAGCGCAAGCTCCACACGCTTAAGGCTAAAATAATTAAAAATAATTACAATTGATGCAAAAAAGAAATGAAAATAAATTAAAATTCGAATGGGAATTAGCTCCATTACGATTTCGGAATAAGCTGCTTTGACGCGTCGAATACATTTATTCGGTATTCGGATATATTTATTCGGAATGAATAAGAACTCTTGGAGCTTCGGCAACCCTGTTTTGATTACAAATGTTTTTTTTTTATTTTAATAACAAAAACATTTTTTAGTACTTTATACGAAATTGAAAAAATTTCGGCACATCAAATTATTTCTAAAATAATGAAGAATATTATTTGAAACAATGGACGCCAGCATTGTTGAGTACCAAACACAAGTACATAAGCACATATTTTTATAGTTCGCAATCATTGGTAATTTTTATCTTTCCTACAGTTATTGACTGTCGAGCAGGCGCTTCAATCGTGTAAAAATGACGAAGAGCGAGAATCCCTGCAAGCTCTAAAATCAGACTTATTGGAACTGTTGGAACTAACTAAACAAACAGTGGATGCTCAGGATGAAACTAACGAATTTGATTATGAAATGCAAAGATTCATGAGTGAAATAGGACAGATAGAGTCAACAAAAGCTGGAGAGGTTGATGGAGAAAAAGAAGAGGCTTCCGATTACAATGTGGAATCAAAACTGAAAGAGTTAAAGGTAATTAATTAAATAATGTGGCAAACATACTTATTTCTACTTTGTTACTCCCTCAGGCTAAACTTGATGAGATGGTTGGCCATAAATGCTCAGCACCACATCAACACGCTTGGGGCGCAGTGACCTATCACAATGCCATTGTTTGTGGTGTTGAGGATACGGTAGATTTGGGAGTTGATGGATCGTTTGATGCACGATTGCGAGTTTTGTTCACAAACCCCACACATCGTGAAATGTTGCCTTGCTCATATTATCTCGATGGTGATTGTCGTTTTGATGCGGCACAATGTCATTATTCACATGGTGAACTGGTATCAGCAGAAGAGTTACGCGAGTACACTGAACCAGATTTTGCAAGATTAGCGCGCAACTGTGTCGTGTTGGTGAAGCTTAAAGATCGTTTGTGGCATCGTGGACGCGTGTTATGCGCTAATTTTATAGAAAAGACATGTCGCGTTCGTTTAGACTCAAATGAAAATAAGGAACGTGAAAAAGACTTCGAGTTTGAGGATCTACTTCCGATTTTTCATGGTAATATTATTTATAATGTAGCTTTCCTGCTTATTTTAATTAATATAACTTAATATAGATGAGGATCTCTCCAGCGGTAGCTCAAGCGATTCTAATGATGAGTCTGGGTCCGAAGAACTGGATGACGAAGAAGCTACCAAACGTGCGTGTTTAGTCGAGCAGTCTCTATTTTCGTTTAAACCTACACAAGCTTTGGGCGAATGGGAAAAGCATACACGGGTAAAATAAATATAAAATTTTGATGTGTTTTAAGTACTCCTCTTTTTACAATTAAATATAATTTATGCTTCTTATTTCGAATAGGGTATTGGATCAAAATTAATGGCCAAAATGGGATACATTCATGGTACAGGACTCGGTTCGGATGGGCGTGGTATTGTAACACCAGTTTCCGCCCAAATTCTTCCACAAGGTCGCTCACTTGATCATTGTATGGAACTCCGCGAGGCTGCCAATGGCGATAAAGATCTTTTTAGTGTGGAAAAGAAACTAAGGCGCGAACAGAAGAAGCAAACAGCAATCAATGCTAAAATATATGAACGTAATGCGCAACGTGTCGATGTATTCTCTTTCCTGAACGAAAGCATATTAGGAAGGCACAGTAAAGATGAAGCCATTAGCGCTAAAAATGAAAAGCCAGCACTTCATCGGCAAACTACAAAATCACTAAATGTGGAGAGTGTCCGCGTTGCAGATGGTATACGCCGCAAAGAACGCGAGATAGAAAAAGTGCAAGAATCAATACGGCGCAATGGCAGTGGCACAGAAGTGCATAATCGTCTTCAATCACAACTCAACGTTAAAACTCAGGAATTAAATGCCTTGCAAAGAGAAGAGAAAAATTTATCAAAGGAACAGGCTACGCGAAGAACAGCAGATAAATTGAAAGTATTTTGAAACTGTAGTTTCTGTTAGAAATAAATTGTTAACAATAAATCTTGTATTAAAGTATTTAATAATACACCGTTTAATAATATATGCATGGGCGCCCTGTCGGTTACACTTTTTTAACTATTGAAAACTAAAAGAATTTTAGAAGTAAAACTAAATTCACTTCAAATTTTTTTTCCTCTTGAAATTTCTAAGACTTATTGCTAACAAAAGTTATCTCAAGAAGGTGAAGGTCAGAGATTATCTGGCAGGGACCAAAATAAAAAAAAAAAACTGAAAATGTATTCGAAAGACTTAAGTTATATGTTAGAATCCATATAACCAATTAATTTTCTTTAGTTTTGACTTTTTCAAAAATATTCCAGCTTTAACCAGGAAAAAGGGGCCTCACTAGTGGCGTAAAAACTTACAAGCAATGTTGGTTACAATAACGCAGTTATATAATCGAGTTCAGAATAAATGGTAAGGAGCAAGTAAGCTTGACTCTTCTGACAGGATGTCGCAATAGTTTTAAGTACCCAGTTTTTGAACCTCGGGGTGATATCCACATTATGAAGTATAACAAACTAAGAATTGGGTATAATATTTTATATCAAGCAGACCTGTAAAGTTTTCCAACGTTTTATTAAAACCTTTTCTTCAAAGTCACCTTGGGACTAACATTTTCTTATTTCATATTACCACTTTTGACCTTGTCGAACGCCCCATTAGATATAAACATCAGTGCCGTTATTGTTTCCCGAATTTTTACAGCCATGATATCAAAGAAACTTGAATTGTGAGCCCATTTTAATGCTACATATGAACTCGGTCTCTTCTGAGCAACGCTGTTTCTGATTGACGGACAGATGGTAGTAGTGAATCAGATAAGCAGAAAATTTTTTTATGTCATTTGATTTTGTGTGACTCTGCAGTAGTCGAAAGACAAAGTTTTGCAAGTTTATTGCGCATTTTGTTTTTATTTTTCTGTGTTTACTTAACGTTGCTGAAAACGTAGATACTGCATCACACATTCTAACCAACGAGAGACAACGACTGACGAACGGACGACGGTAAAGAGCGCGTGGTTCAATGGGAAATTCAGCTTCTAGAAGCGATGGTGGTGGCAGCGAAAGTCATGACGGTGATAGCATTAGCCAGCATAAAAAGAAACCTCCAGCAACCTTAAGTATTCCTGTTAGTGTAGCTGGTGGTTCAGGAAGTGGAGATAAAGCGGAAAAAGCGATAAGTAGATCGGCGTCTGGAGCTGATGTAACAGAAAAGTACTTTACACAACTTGTGCCCATTGAAAAGCTGTCAGTGATACTCAAAGAGAAATCGGCAAAATATGGAGTTAATGGAATCGTTAAGGATGTATTCGTGGTGAGTGATGAATAAAATAAACATTTGTGCTTCTTATTTACAAATATCCAACATCTGTTGTTAGTCGCAAGTGTTCCCGCAGTATATTGACTTAGGTCAACGTCTTTTTCACGCGATGCATACCTCGTCGAAGGCCACAACTGCTCATCTCGGCACGGTTGCATTTCGTCAACAATGTGAACGTTTTTTAAGTATTATGGATGACGGAAAAATTTTAGAGTGGTACATTAAGATGTACGCCCAAGATGATAATCCCGAAATGATCGATAAAGAGGGCGTAACGCGTCTTTTGCTTATCTGCTACACCATTGCAATGCAACATTCGGGCAATGCAGTGCTTTGTCCAGCAGTAAGTATTTCTATATTTATCATTCCCTTTCCCACATTTTTTTATCACTACCATATAATTTCATTCAGATAAATCGCACTTTTCTATCAGTGACCAAATCAATTTTCTTCAGTCACGATTGTCTCAGTTTGGGCTACGTTTGCCGTTGGTTCGAAGAAAATTTAATACGTTTAGTATTGCTCGTTCACAAATATTGTGTTCATACGCTTTCAACATCGTATCGAGGTCTGGAACTGCAAAATCAATCGTGCGGCATTGAGCTGCAGACACCAGTGTTAGAACAACGAAATCCATTCCCTGAATCTGCCAGTGGCAGTAGTGATGCTGGTGATATTAGTGATCCATTAATGCCATTATCACAGGCCTGGTTACTGGCAGGTGGTCTACCACCACTATATTCTAAACCACAAACCATAACTTCACCTAGTGCCAATAAATCGACCGCTGCACAAATCTTCAAAGATAAGCTTTCAATGATCCCTTCACATTGGACTTTACTCTATGATTCAAATGAGCATGGTCTCGGTGCTAATCGATTCTTACATCATGTACTCGGCTATCGTGGTCCAACTTTGGTATTGATTCACACGAAAGATGATCAAGCATATTGTATTGCTGCGCCGAATGAATGGAAAGAAACGCATTTGTTTACAGGTGGTGAAGGAAGTTGTGTTATTCAAATGCTACCCAAGTAAGTGTGGAGAATAAAAGATTATTACCTATATCAGCAATAGTATTATAATTGTAAACTTTTTCTTTGGCAGATTTACGATGTTGGAGAAAAAACCTAACTGTTTGTATTTGAATACAAGCATACGTGGTTATCCTAAAGGATTGCGTGCTGGATCTGATCCTCGAAAACCAATTATTGCTGTTGATGAACATTTCGAAAACGTGGACTGTAAGGGAATTGCTGCGGTTTTGCTCTCAATTGAGGTAGATATATTTGATTTTGTTGAAATTCCATTCGGGCACTACTATACACCCAAATACTGATCATTTTAATGGCTATCTGCGTCTATTCACTACTTTTCCTAGTAAAATTCTCAAGCTCTATTGCTTCGTTTGTATAAGAATTTCCATGTTCATTTATTGTTGCTATTGTAGCAGCTTATTACGCTAAGATGAATGGTTTTAGAGCAATATAAATTGAGTAATTCCGGGGCTCATTTGTCCATTTAAGTATTCGAGTTGGAGAGACCGAGTCCATGTCCCAACACTCGGGATAGAATTTTCCTGTCCTTAATAGCAAATACAAAACATATTTAAAGATTTCAAATATTTTTTTTTATTTATAATATTTACACGTATGCAAGATTCAGATATTTAACTACATGCATAGGTGTATGTTTGTATATAAAAGAATTTTTACCTAAACTTCGTTATAAGCAAGTTATTTTGTTTTTTATTATGATTATTATTTATGTATGTATGTATTTTCATCAATAAATGTTTAGCACAAGACGTTTATTGCGATAAATTAATATTTTCTTTTTAAGATAGTGAAAAAGTTTTACTATCTTTATTTGTATATAGCTCTTAACCATACTCATACACCTCACTTTCCCACAACACTAACCCAAAGCAAAGCTCCAATGTCATGACGTTATCTGAAATTATTGTATATAAACACTTTCCAATTTTACTTTCTTTTCATTTTTACGCATAGGTTTGGGGCTGTGGTGATAAATCATCACGTGAAGTGCAATTAGACATCAAAAAGTGGCAAATAAAAGAAGCCGAACGACAACGCACTGTAAAATTAACAGCCGATGATTGGCTGGATCATCCAGATCGATATCTTTTGGAATTGGGTGGCCGCCAAAATTACAATAATAAATCATAAAAAAAGAACAACGGAGAATTCGGAAAATGCTTAACTATAAAATGTGTGCCTTTGCTGCTGCCTTCGTCATTGACTACTAGCAAAATAAACAATGATAGGAATGATTGAACGAAAGTTCGAATTTGCAAAACCGATTCCAATTAATACTTTTCTATGTACTTTCAACAGGGCCTGAATTATGTTTTAATTTTTTTCGTCTTTTGTATTTTGTTTTTGGTTGTTTTCTGTTTAAAAATATATGGTATTCGGTAAACGGGTACTATAAGAAAAAGCTCTTAAAAGTTTTGAAAATCTGTTTTATAGCTATACACATTATGATCTTACTTATAGCTTTTAAAAGAAGAAATATCCCTTCAATTTTAATGTATGTACTTAATATTATATTACTTGTTTCTTTCGTCCTTAGCACATACGTACTATACTATATATCGCTGCCTTAATTTGCTAAGGCCCTAACAACTAGTTTTCCAATATCGAGTTGAAGCGTGTCCACTTTCATCTGTATCGAAAATTGTAGAGACCTCCACGGAAAACTTGCGATTTTTTTTTTAGTTTAAATTACAAATTCTCGAAACAGTACTCCAAATACCAAAATGTTTTTTGCTTCTCCTGTAAAATTTGAAAAATGCGTGTTGGCGCTTTAACAAATTAAGGCAGCGATATGTAAATCATAAAAGACATAAAGAGTGAAAAATAAAATTACTATGCTAAAAAAAATAAAGTTTGAATAGAAAAACGAAATTTTGTGTTGAATTGATTTGTAAACTATAAGTATATAAAAATTAAAAAAAAAAATTAATTGGAATTTCTGTTGAAAATTATCAATTATTGTGTATGTAGGTGGGTAGTAAAATATTCTTATAAATTCTTGTTTGACTAAAAATTAAGATTTCTATTTATCCACTGAATATGGATCTAATCTCTGCACATTTATTTATAGTTATTTATATATGAAAGTTCTAATTTTATTCTCGTACTAAAGCTGTATATTTTTCAGCATTTATAATGTGAAACTGCGATAAAGCGCGAACACACTGTCGAGTTTTTTTTTTTTTTTTGTATAGCATATATATTACTATATAAACATTTAAATAACAATGTATGTATGTATGTATGTACTACAAACAAATCATTACTGTTTAATCAATTTATACACTAATATTCGCAAAAATTGATTATGAGTAATTGCATCACAGCATAACCTCAAGTTAAACTGATTATAAATTCAATAAAGATTTCCTTAATATTATTTTAAGCTTTTCGTAAATTGTTTCCCTTTGTAAATTTAGACTGATGCACTGTTCGCTGTTACATAACACTAATTTGACACTTATGTAAATACGAAAAAATGTCGTTTCAATTCCCTAAACTACCTACCGTGGTTAGTTGAGCAAAAAGTAGTAAGTAAATGGATAAAACTAATTCAAAGAAAAAGAAAATTTTAAGTATGGGTAAAAATATTAAACGTGGCTTATATTCAAAAACTATCGAGAAATTGAATTTTTAACTCAATAAATTTATTACCAGATGATTATATTTTGTGGATTCGAGAGGGAATGCTTAAAAATCATCGCTTATACAAGGTCTTTTGCTTTTGCCAAATATATAAATTTACAGCAACGAAAACATTATGTCATGAATTTTAGTTTTTAAGCGCTTAACACCGATTTCAACTGCGTCTTGAGACGCTATTATTGTTTAGTCTCTCGTCTCATTTTCACTCAAAAGTGCACTTAGCACATCTTCTTGCTTAACCAACGATTTATTTATATGATCTTTGAAATTGAATCCCGAGTAATCGTAAGATTTGTCTCTTAAACTCTCTTCATTTTGCTCTATGCCAATGTGCACCAAAAAGTTGTATGTTTGCACAAGAGCTAGGAAAATTTCACACGTATATGTCTCATTTCCATAGAAAAACAACGCAGCCCATTATTGTGCATGTATAGGTGATCCTCGCTGCACTACGCTCACATCATTTTTATACACCAACAACAAAACGATTAAGAATGCAGTTAATTGGTGTGCTTGCAATCTCTCTCTCTCTCTTTTCGCTCAATGCTCATATCATCTCTGTGAAACCACTTCTAGCATCTTTTCTAATTGCCATTAGCATTTACATACAGCAAAATATTGCAAATTATATTAATTCACAATTAAAAAAATCAATTCGCAGCCAACTTAAATGAGCAAAAAAGAAATGTCAAAGAATGAACGACACAAAAGAGAATTTGCCAGTACGAGCAAGTCTGTACCCATCGTCTTTCGACTTTCCTTCTCTCGGCCACGAAGTCACACTACCGGCAAGAAACGTTTCTGTGTGTGAAAATGACGACTATGCAGATGGGGACTATGCAAAAACTTCTATGCAACAACAAAAACGCAGGCAATAGTTTTGCTTTTATTATTTCTATGTAGATATATGGTAAAGTGTAAACTTTTAGCGTTTTGGTGATTGCCTGATTTTTAATAATATAATTTACACATCATACATCAAAATTTCATTCAATTGGATGGTGTACACATTAAATACCCCGCCTTGCACCCAATTAGTTTTTATGCTATAGAAGCTTTTGGGATATCCTTTGATTGGTGAGTAAAATGCTGGAGAGAAACAAAATCGAAAATCAAGTAAACCACTAAACATTAACTGAAATCCTCAATGAAAAGACGAAGAGCATGGAGTAATTTGTGGATCATCACTCGAGACAAAGGCTGTGATTAATCTTAAGTCAATGGCAACTGAACGAATTTGTGGGTGAATTTGAATTTTGTATGTGGTCTATAAAATAAAATGCCAAGGGTCAACTAAACTCAGTTTGCAATTTTCTTGTCCCATGAAAATACGAAATTAAATAATAAAGAAAAATAATAATAATTATAAAAAATGAAATTAGAATTCATTCATAGCAGCATTTTTTAAATCAAAGACACGATAATCGAACGTGTATGTGAGTCATTGATGAAATGTTGTTATAAGTGAAAGTTTAAGCTAAAAAGTCGCTCCTTTTGATTGATTACCAATTATATGTATGTATATATGAAAGAGTTTCAGTTTTCGTATTTTTTTTTCAGATAATTAAGTTTGTAGAACAAATATAAAGAGGCTAAAGTTTTAACATTATTGTAAAAAATATTCTGCAAGATATATCAGCAGATATTTATTGTCAGGCTAAAATAGTTTAAAAAAGTCGGACTTTTATAATTTTGCATTAAAAAGGCCACACGGTTACGCTACTAATTTATAATCGTTATGCTACATTTAAAATATCGAACAGTCTTTGAAAGAAAATCTAATTCGTTTTTGCGATTGAAACTATGTCAGTCGTATTAAATTAAATTGTTTTTTGTTAAAACACTTTAATTTCGTTATTTTTTTTTTTTTAGCTTTTAATTGAAAAAATAATTTTAGATAATAATAATAATTAAAATGAGAAATTATATTATAATAAATCATATTCAAATGAACATCATCACACTTGGTCGACTATGATAATATACAAAATAATAATAGTTTTATATTACAAATTATAATTATAAAACAATAGAAAATATATGTTTATTTTATATGTAGGTAAATAAAAATTAATTCGTAATGTTGCAAAAAGGAGTGTTGGTTGGTAAATATGTATGTAATTGTTGTAGTAATGTTGTAAGTAGTTGGAGGGTGGTGGTGATCATTCATCATCACTGTAACGTTGGTGCAAATTCAATTCAAATCAAAATTTCTCTAAGTGATGTATTCTCTGTCGTTGCAGTGTCTCGGTCGTGGTCGTCGTCTTGTTTCGTAATGTAATTGCATGTTTTCTTCTTCGTCCCCTTCATCTTCTTCCCCATCAACCACATCCTGACCACCAACGTCATCATCTTCAGCGGTGGATGTGCTGCTTAACCAATCAGATGAATTGCTACTGCTGCCATCTGTTGACAATTTTAGACTACTTGAAAAACCCACCGATACTGACTCACTTACCGATGGATTCAAATTCAAATTTTGACTACTACTATCGTTACGATGTCATCTGGAGGAGCTAATAAGCGATGAAAGATCATCGCCTCTAGACTCTGGAATGGGACTAGGTGGAGCTAGAACGCTTACATTGCGTGCCTGTAAAAAACTATTACCACTAGGAGCGGGTGCTCCATAGTGAGGTGAGTATTCGCGTGTAAGTGGTTCACGCTTTTGAATGTTTATGCCAAAATTTGAATGAGAAGTTGATGCTGCTGTAGCTGCTGCTGCTACTGCAGCAGCAGACGAATTCGACATGAAGGCTTTGGATTTTGTGGTGGTGTTGTTGCTGTGATGGGTATTGGTTGAGTGGTTGGGTCGGACGACGACAACATCGCCGCCGTCATCTGCTAAGTGAGATGGAAATATAGTTGATGGTGTTGCTGTTGTAGAATCTGTATAAGGTGCGGCGGCTTCGCAAACAGGCAGCACAAAATTATCTGTAGCTCCATAGCGATTGGCCTTGATCAGCGGTTTAGCGTAATTCGTATTGTATTTGTTTCTATTACCTGAATTGATGTTGATTTCGCCCATAATAGCACTACCGGATGCAGTTTGACTTTCTCCAGCTGCAGATGTTCCAGCATCATCCTGACGCTTGCTAATTAAATATTCCGATTCACTGCTCAATCGACGTGGACCACGTGACAAGGGCTGATAAGCCGTTCGACCCTGGAAACGTCGTATAATAGAGCTACTAACCACACCGACATGTTCAGTCACATCTTCTTGCATATCGGATATGTCCATCATGGAAAGGAATGCGCGACACCAATTATGATTTGGATTATTCCAATATTGTGGAGAATTTATGTGAAAAGGATTATGGGGGAAACTGTAGATATGTGCAACGGCTGCAATGAACATCTCAATGCAAATGAGAAAATTCTACAATTATACAAAAGAAAAAGTAAGTTAAGCTCATTTTTGTAACAAAGTTAAGTTATCAATCGATATAGTCGATGAAAGCCCGCAAATTGATACTTCCGATTTTAGATTAAAACAATCTGATAATAATTACCTGCAACATCGTTGCGAGATTTGTGTTATCCCCCTTTGTATCGGATGAATTAAATATCCCTTTAATGACACCGTAATACACGAGTACATTAAGTAAAACGCCTTGACTGTAATTAAATTAGTTTTGTTTTCTTATTGTTACAATTTAATTTCCTTTGAAAATACTTACAAAAATGAAAAGAAAACAACTGCTTTAATGCAGAGAAACTTTGGAATCGGTTTCATTGGTTTCAAATCATCCTATATTGGGAGAGAATACAAAATTTAATTATTTCGTAATTAGAATATAAATCATAGCAATATTACTTACCCTATTAGCTTTATAGAATAGAACAAGGCAATACATTGCAACAAACTGTGAGATATTGTTGATCGCAACGATATATGGAAATGCCACATTTCCTGCAAAAGTACCCTCACCGTAGACACCACAAAGTTCGCAAACACTTAAAATATATATATAATAAAATGCATTGAAATCGTACAAATATATAAATATTATTATTTATTTTAAACCAAATTTTATTAGCTAAGCTATTTTGAGGCGGATTTGCTGTTCTTAATTCAATTTTGAGATAAATTGAAAAGAATTAAAATTTTTGGCAGAGCTTTGATTTGGAAACTAGTTGCCACAGGTTGGTTTCTGTACTTCTTTCTTCTTTCAATTTTGAGTAATTTTTTTTATTTTTTTTTTTTGCAAGAATTTTACTAAAGCACTTTAAGAGAATTTATTTTAGACCATAATGTTCGTATCTTTTCATTTGTCATAAATTCTCTAATTTTTTGTACAAAGTTTTACGATTTCTACTTCAAAACGTCCTTAATTATTGCGGAATATTAAATTCATGAATTACAAAGACTGCTTTGAAAAATAAAATGCTACCAAAGCAATAACTGATATATTAATCGGCCTGGCGGCGAAATAACTAAGAAATTACATAATCTGTGCACTCAAATGTACGTTGAAGTGTAACGGCTTCTGGGTCAGTGGCAGAGAGACCTGTAAGAGCTTTTAGAAAGCTTCGTCTTTGAAGTCTCAGGGCTACTCTCTTACTGCTTTAAAAGCTCTTCATTTTTTATAACACAATTATTTGTCATGCATAAAAATGAGGTCTACCACAGAGATGGTTCTCGTGAGTTCGATCTCAACTACTGAAATAGTGTAATTGCTTCCGCACCAACTCACAACTACATGCATAAAAATATCTAAAGCTCTTTAAAATTATCTCAAATGAGAGAAAGCTCAAAGCATCATGTATTTTCTACATATAGCTCGTGCCTTTCGAAAATCTTTTTATATATATATATTTTTTTGCAATGTTTACAGGTAAATAATCGGCCATTACACTGGACTAATAACTGAAACTGTAAATAACTGCATCTCTTCTCATTTAGCAATTGCTCATTGGAGCGAGTATTGTACCTTAGAAAACTTCTTCTTTTTTTTTTTTTAGGAAATTCTCGAGCTTCGAGCTAGATCCACGGTTGCCACTTACTCATTTTATTTTGTACCAATATTTACAAAAAAATGTACCAAATGGGGGAAAAATGTACCATTTAGTATAGTGTAGGCTTAATTTGCCTAAAGAATGTACCAAATTTTAAAAACATGTACCAATGTACCAAGCGCAGAAAAATAGAAAAAAAATTACCAGTTTTGGTAGAATTGTACCAAAGTGGCAACCGTGGCTAGATCTTATAATTCGAACATTTTTTCGTGCGTTCAGATAAATCTTAAAAAGTTGAGTTAATAGCAATTGCTCATTTTTATGCATAAGACCCACTGGAATGAATTGAATGGAGGAGAAGTCTTCGCATACTTTTATGGTGTAAAGAAACTTTCGGACTTTTGGGGTTGTGCCTCCATACCTTATGACAATAATTACATTTGATACAGCGAAATATAAATAAAAATAATAAAAATAAACCTTTTCGTCATGCAATTTTTTTAGTATAAGCGCTCCAGGTTATTTACACACTTATTTTTTTTATTTTCAAATAAAGTAAAGAATTTTATTCTACACAAAAAGTAAAAAAAAAAGTAATAAACATTTTATTATCTTGTATGTAACTTTATACAAAGTAGTCTAAAAAAAATAACAATATTGCAGTGTTCGCTATTTACTACAGTGTTCGAATTGTACTTTATAATTTACTATAAACATATCAGCCAATGCAGTTTTCCAAAGATAAACTTACGCGTAAAATACGAAAACTGAAAAATTATTCATATCAAAAGTTCAACAAACATTTGTTTTTTATGATTATGCATCAAGTGAAAATTTAATTCATTTCATAATTGTAAATTGCTGCAAACTTTTTGGATACTTGAAAATTCTATTGGCAAACCAAAGTTTTTAGGCCCCAAAAAATATACATGAGTTAAAAAGAAATCGAAGCGATCGACTAGAAGATATTCGAGGAGCAACTAAAAATTCCACATTATTTTAGTATTTTTTGCCACGAGTTATGCCTCATATAGTGTTTAGAACATAGTAGTGTTCCAGGCAACGGAAAGGACTGATAAATTGGACAACCGAGGCTCCATAGCAAAAATAATGGGTCCAATCCTAATCAATAACATCAGCAATAATTGTTGCCGGGAAAATTTTAATTTTATATATAAATAAAAAAAAAAAACGAAAAAGTGAAATTGACAGAATAATTTTAATCACTGAAAACAAATTAGCACACCACCGAAAGAACAAAACACATTTGTCCCCGCGTCAATGAACCCTGCAATGGAGCAACGAAAGCATCGAATTTTGTTTCTCTTTTCTTTCATATTCCTTTCTTCTTAAATCTTTTTTTTTAATATTTTGTTAAACAACAGTTTAGTGGACAGGGTTTTATTAAAGGTCTATGGCGTTTTTTTTCATCCTTCATATTATCTACAGTTTAAGAATTATGATAATAAATATTTCCTTCCGAATGAATCCATTTTTTTTCTTAGGATAAACACGATGCCGATTATAAGTAAAATAAAATTTTGCAATTCACTTCAAGAATATTTTAACCATTGATAACATTGAAACAAGTACTTACACTGAAATAAAGGTTGTAATGGGACGCACTACTGTATACTGCAAAATACCATGTTTGCAATTGTGTATAAATTCCCGTCCCATTGACCATGGACGCATACAGCACAACGGAAAGATATGATGCACCTGTGGTTTATATTGCATAGTAGCCTCTAAGTCCATACCTAAATTCAGGTAATTCAGTAGGTAAACCATGAAATTATAGATAACATATGCCTCATAACACTCGCGTAACGAATCGACGTATATTGAATGTTTTGGAAAGAAAAGACCAATCCACTGTAAAGAAGAAAAATTTAAAAAAGTTAAAAATCTAAAAAAAATACGATAAAATGAGAACATACCGCATTGAGTGCATAAATAGGCACCATCCACAAAATGCGTATAATGTGTTTTTGCAATATGGGTTTCGTGAAATGGATTACATGCTGTATGATGTGCCAAATCGAAACTGGGACTGCGGCGAGCACAAACAACCCACCAATGAGTATGAGCTGATCTTTGCGTGAGAATCCATCTTTCACCGAATTTACAATCAATAACGGAATAACAATAATTGCAAATATCCCATAGCTAATGAGGAGAAGTGGACGTATCCACAGGCGCCACTCTTCACAGAAACGCCTAAAATTCATTGGGCACATTTAATTTTTCCCTTCAATTAAATTATCACTTTAACTTTTTCTTTTGATGGCGAGACTAATATTAAAACTGAGTTGGCACTATCAGCGCAACAACAGCAAACCGAATCGTGTAGAAGCCTCCCTAATCTACATTTTGTCTCATTTTTCGCAGATTGAATGCGTTTTCAATTTTTCTTTTGCGAGATTGATTTCGTATTCAAATAATTTAATATTCTATTTATATATTGCAATAAATTCTAACACTTTTACTCTTATAAATTTATTAGTATTTTAAAAAAAATCTTTCCGGAAAAATTTTCTGGCTAAGTCCAACTTTGTTATGGAAAATTCGTACGAGAAAACACAGAACGAAAAACGAAAGCAAAACGAACGGACGTGTAGAAAAATGAAACTTGAAAGATTGACAGCTATGCCGCAGTTGCCATCTTTATTTTGGAAATTTCGAATTTTATTGCGTTTTCCAATATCCATGGGATTAAAAACCGCAACAATTTTCAACTGCTGCCTAAATTTTTAACTCATAACAATTCTTAATAAAAATTTATATGAAATATAAATAATATCTGAAATTGAATTTTTGATATTTATATAGTTGCAGTTTCATGGCAAATCCCAAAAGGTAAGGGATTATTTCTGCATATTACTTGCATGGATTTCAATAACTGAAGTGGCAAAAAAGAGATTTTTGGTGAATTTCATTTGGCAACTACTTCACATTAAACTTCGTATTGCATTTCAAAAATCGAGACCAATTTGATATAGATATGCAATTTCATTAGCATATATTGGAAAAATACCTACATGCAGTGGGCCATAACTTTAATGATGCATTTGCTTTTAAATATAATTGTTATCAGAATTGCAATAAGATGCAATAAAGGTTATTATGGAACAAATATAAACAAAATAAAAACTCTAAAATGTTGAATGAATTTTGAGTATAAATGCACAAAAAGTAATAAAACGTAATAATTGATGGGGAATTATTCAAATTCAAAAAACTGAGTATAGGGTACAGCCTACTTCGGAAGCTGGATGAATTATTTAGAAATGTGCCTGTATAACTTATATTTAAAGCCGTTTATTGACTATACAACCCATAAAAATCAAAATCCAAAAACAAAACACTTTGTGGTATCAAAATATCGATGAGTGGATGATCTTTAGATAGAAAACACATCAATTTCTTCAAACACATATAGCTTGCAACGTCATATTTTCTTCAAAGAGGTCAAGGTCACCACGATGAGCTAATTGAAATCGGTGGATAAGTTTATTAGTTTGAAGTCCTACAATTTGATGTTTGAAATTATTCGACATGAAAAGATAAAAATTTTTTTATTTAGACATCAATCCTCCACTCTTCTTTGAAGGTTTTTTTGTACAAATCCCTTCAATAATTTTCAGTTGTGTGGACTAGTAGGAAAATTTTGATATTCGAGCGTTTCTTTATTGTTTTTATAGGAAAAATATTTGCCTAAATATGTTATTCTAAGCCATTTACCATTTATGAACATTTTTTGAAAAGTTTAGTCGAAAACTAAAGTTAAAAATATTTAACTTTTAAGTTATTGAACCACCTCTAAAACCAATCCGATGACTCCTCTTGCCACTTTCTTCTATCTAAATTTCCTTTATGTTAAATTTTCTTCTACACATCAAATTTTTGAAAGTAAAAACCAAATAAATATGAGTTTTAAAATATATTTTAAGTTAACGATTAATATTCATGAATTTCTATAAGCTAAAATACATCAGAAACTATTAATAATAAGTGTTATTAAATTACGATAAATGCTTCTGCTCAAATTAAAAGCTACATTTGCTATTATCATGCAAAAATAAAATGGCATCAACTAAATTTCCAGTTAGCATAAATCGTTTCTGATGTTCATATATTTGCTGTTTTACTGGTTTCTTGAAACTCATATTAACCACACATGGAACGCACTGATATAGCGAGGCTAGTTGCTTCAGACAGCCATACATATGCCCCATTTTATTCCACCATAAGAACGGTGATTCATCTAAGCTGACATATACTTCATTGCGATACCGCTTAAGATCATTTTCAACATTACATTCTTCGCGGTTTATTGATGCATCAGAATTCTCTTGAATATCAAAGAATATTTCTAAATCTAAAAGAAATAATGATAAAGTTTAGTTTGCGCATTCGAATAATATTAAATGTGGCTACATATACTTGATTTTTTAGTGGTAGATGTGTTTGGTTTGACATTCGAATCCTTAACCGTCATTGATTCAACACCATCTTGCTCACGTATTTTATTGTATTTTGCTGTGAGAATTTGTAAACAGCTGCTAAAGTTATTCACATTTGTTAGGCGATGAAATCTGGGATCCAATAATGCGGATATAGTCAAATGATCATCGGACAGCACACTAAAAATATTCAAAGTCAATATTAATGATAATGCATTGCTTTAGATATTTCTTTACTTACAGTTTCTGTAATTCTGCAGCTATAGTTGCTTTGATATTAGCTACAAAATCTTCGTCATCATTTATAACAAGTTTTTTGTTTAATATTTTTGATGTGATCGGCGATAGCATGCTACTATGCGGAATTTCTTCACCTTTCAAAGTGTCCAAAATTACCTATTAAAAATTTTTGTAAAATCATTGACGCTATAAAAAAATCAGTTGTTATATTCACGGCAAGTGGACTTAGAGTATCTGCAATTATTTTAGCTGATGAAACTAAGATATCAACATCTTCTGGCCATGATACTGTCTCCGAAAAAAATTTAAGTAGTTCATAGTACGTCCATGGAAAATCATCATTAATTGTAGGTATCTCAACATCCTAAATAACGAGAAACAAACATATAAAATATTTAGAAAAGTTTGTTTTAGAAATTGAAAACTATTTTACTATCGTCTGCTAATCGTAAGTTGTATGCATAACTGTACCAGTATTAAAAGTTTGTTAATGATATTTACTTTTGAATTAATTTCAGAAGAATATCGCATTATGACTTCTTTCACTTCATCTATTATGGAAGCGACAGCAGGCAAGGCGAAAACGCTTCGTAGGCATTTATCAACAGTGATGTCATAAGAGAGTATTATGGGAACATCTGCAAATGAAAAATCAAAAATTAATAAATCTTTCATTTCGAATTTAGTGATTTACTTTTATTCCGTAAGAAATGCTTCAAGTAATCATCGTAATCGTAGCTGACAATTGCTACTGTGCAATTTAGCAAATTGAAATCCTCAAAGATGGAATCAATTGAGGTGAATTTGTTATACTCCAAAGTGCAATATAGTTGATTCAAAAGATTATAATCTGGCGCTTCAGTTGTAAAGTTATAATAGATAGAGAGAAAATGCTTATGTTCAACATTTTTCCAAATTTCAAATCCCAGCGAAAATGGTTTAACTTGAGAATGCACTTTAATTCGATCGGAGAGCGACGTTAGTTTATCACTATAAAGCTCGCGAATAAAAGCTTCGATCTTTTGAAGAATTAAAGTAAATATAATATTAAAATAAATGGAATCAAGTGGGGAACATCAATGTGATCAGGACTTACCTTTTTCTCCGATGGAATGACCATGTTACCACTAAGTGTACGCACCAACTGTGACATTCCCAGATCATACAAACTATCAACATTGCGTAAATCTTGTACAATCATGTTGACTAATGCATCTTGCAGTTGATATGGATCCATTTCTTCAATTACATCTCCACGTAAATTTGATGAGCTTTTTCCTTCTATTATCATTTGGACATCACGGGAAGTACTATTCTTCATATCAGGTATGCCGCTATTACCAACACTACTACCACCACCAACATCCACTTTAGCAAAATGATCTGCATCGATGATTTCATCATCATCATATGTCATTGGTACCATTGTCTCATACAGCATAGACTGTTCATCCGTAGCAACGCTACCGGGATTTGATGAATCTTGCGTATTGCTTTGAAACTCCAGTTTGATTTTACGCTGCTGTGGTACCGACTCTGACTTGATGGCTGTGGGGTTAACGACACGCGCTTTGTTCAGGGGTTTACGCGGTGGCACCTTAATTCCATTCTCAGAACATATTTTATTGAATATATCCTTGTGACGATGTTGCAAGTGAGCACGCAAATTTGTTGTGTTACCGTGATTTGTCAACACTTTATGACAGAGTGTGCAAACAACATTCTGTTTTGTGATAATGCGATCATGTTCGTTTGTTGGAAATCCAAAATATTGCCAGTAGATGCTTTTCATTTTTGGGCTATGCAGCTTCGCAAATTTAAAATTGGAAATCTCTGCCGCTGAGACATTGCTCAAGGCACCATGCTGTAGTGGATCGGACATATTTTTTCTACCGCTTTTCAACTTTTTTATCGCAGTTTTTAATATAATTCAGGAAAAACTCTTTTTCAATGACCAAAACATAAAAATGGAAAAGATACGTCTGACAGCCAATTTTCGTGCGAACAGTATTGTATTTTGTTGTACCAAGCAAAGTACACCGTTGCTCATATAGCACGAAGCGCATGTCGTTAAATTACATACTATGCGTAAAGACTTGATTGTACAAACGAATCGTATTTTGAAAATATAACTCTACTTTGGGCTAAGATATTGCTAAATTCATAACTTTCTTATAATAAAAAAAATTCGATAACTTACCCACACTGCAAATTTATGGCTAAACTCGTTTTAATGTGAGACGTATTTTCTTAGTTATCTCTTTCCAAACGAGAAATTTTTTGGCCTAATGTTTTTGATAAACAGCTAAAAATTAAATAATTTAGCACTGTCTGCTTTTAAACAAAGAAACTTGTGTCTGGAAAATGTCAAAATGAGTTAAAAAGAGGGGTGAGGTAAAAGCGGAAGTCCCCTTCTTGACATCACATGTGACAGTTTCCAGAAATAAGTTTCCTTGTCTAAAGGAATTGAAGTAGTTTAGCACAATTAATTATTAGACTTTGTGTAACTGATTTTTGACTTTGCGATTTAATACTTGCGTTTCTATTCCATTGCACTTCAATATCAGACATTTAACAAACTTGCAATATCTGAAGTAAGCAATGTTGGCTGAATTAAGGAAAATCGTTCTATTTTTTGCAGATAATACAGAGAACATCCCTAGTTTTTTTCCCCTCTGTTGAAATTTTTTTTCATTTTCGATAATAAGGACCTTCCTCGAAACGTGCAGAAGCATTTTAAACCTCGTGAATTGCAAAAATACGTAAGCACACTATTAAGTTCCATATGAATTTTGACAAGTTTACTCATTTACTTAAAATTAAATAATTGTAGGCGCACCATAATTTTCGAACATGGCAGTCGAACTTCGATATTGAACGAAATTCGTTCGTTGATATTTTCTTACTGTGAAGTTGGCTGCATTGCAGTTTTCCTTTTTGATTCGTTGTTGGGAAGAAAAGGTTGGTAAAAACTAAAATGCATGAAGTTTTATGTAAATTTTGGCAAAAATTGGTAAAATTCTGAGGAAACCTAATTGAAAAACTATGCTCCAATGTGAATTGTGTGAAATTATATTTACAAAGATACTCTAAAAGTGATATTCAATATGGAAATAGTATATTTATGTGGGCCACGTGTTGTGCGTACTGTGGTTAAATTTTCTTCCTAACCAAAAAATGCTCGATTTTTAAAATGAAAATACAAAACTAAAAAATATTAATTTTTTCAGACTAAACAACAAAAATGGGTAAGGGAAATAATATGATTCCAAATGCTCACTTCCACAAGTGGTGGCAGCGGCATGTGAAAACTTGGTTCAATCAGCCAGCCAGGAAGATTCGCAGACGCCAAAATCGCGTAAAGAAAGCTAAAGCCGCTTTCCCTCGTCCAGCTGCCGGTGCATTGCGCCCTGTGGTTAGATGCCCCACCATCCGTTATCACACAAAATTGCGTGCAGGACGTGGTTTTACTTTGGAGGAACTGAAGGTAATTTCTAATTTTACTCTCCCATGCTGTAGTATGAACTATAATCGATTTTCATTGTTTACAGGGTGCTGGTCTTTCATATGGGTTCGCGAAGACCATCGGCATTTCTGTCGATCGCAGACGTAAGAACAAATCGTTGGAATCCCGCCAACGTAACGTTCAACGTTTGAAGGAATACAAGAGCAAATTGATTCTGTTCCCCATTAATGAGAAGAAGATTCAGAAGGGTGAATCCACAGTTGAGGAATGCAAGTTGGCTACCCAACTTAAGGGTACCATCATGCCAATCAAGAAGGAACAACCCGTCATTGAGTTCCGTGAAGTTACCAAGGATGAAAAGAAATTCAAAGCTTTCGCAACATTGCGCAAGGTAAAATTTGTGGTTGCCTTATTTTATTGATTAAAGTTTATATCATGTCCCTTTTCTATTTTAAGGCTCGCTCTGATGCTCGTCTTGTTGGTATCCGTGCTAAGCGCGCTAAGGAAAGTGCTGATAATCCCGATGATGTTGGCAAGGACATTAAGAAAGCAAAGAAGTGAAGTGTTATTACATCTCAATAAAGTTGTAGTGTTTTGCTAAAAATATTGTATCAATTTGCATTCGGTAACTTTTATTACAAACAACATAAATAAATTCACATACTATAGTAGTGAGTTCCAAAAGAAATAGAATATATTTTTTTTAATTGGGATTCATTAAAATAATTTTATATAAAACAAAAATAACTTTAAAGCTATTTTTCTTAAACATTTTTAATGCACATGAGAGCGGGGGGGAATATTTAGTTAGGAAAATATGCAGGGGAACTAGTTATAGCAACGAAATTACTTGGGGCGGCTTTAGTTGTAGCTTCAACTGCATGGAATTTTTGGCTGAAATTAATTAAAATCCCAAGGTGGAGTGTGGTGGGTTGTGGAAATATAAATTTCTACGAGATTACATATAAGACTGAACAACACAATGAAATTCATTGGTCAAGTGGGGGTCTATTCCTCCATGCACAGAAGCTTTAATTTATAATGTCCGGATTTTAAAATTGAATAAAATCGAATGTAAGTATAATCGGAGGCATTAATAATGGAGCATATCATAGAATGGACCGCCATGCTACGGCCAATGAGGTATGAAGCTTTATTTCCTTAGTAAATCTGTCTTTTTCCAAATTTTTGAAAATTCGATGCAGTTGAACTCGAAATTATATTTCCAGTGTTATGACTTAAAATCGTAACATGTCAGTTGTTCATATTTTATTTATGGCAGAAAGCACTGTCTGGTGCCGAATTTCCTGGGAAAGAAAACGCGTACTCCATAATGGTCGATAATTCCAAAAATTGGACTTCGTTATTAAAAAATTATGAAAATATTTGCGTAGCTCTTCAGAATTTCTCATATTCATTTCCACGTTAATAGCACAAAAAATGTTAAAAGCAAATGGCGCGACTTAAAAAAAAATGAAATGGAACGAGAGGAAACGAAAAGAAATGAAATCAAACGGTGAAAGGAGAAGAAATATGATGAAGAGAAATTCTGAGAGTTAAAAAAGGAAAAACGTGATACGATTTTTCAAAGCGGCAGCCTCCCGCTAAATGTGAGAGAGATGATCATGGTAGTTTAACCCCACATAAATTTATTTTGGGGTCCAATTTATAACGTTTTTGAGATATGGTATCGATATCTCAATAAAATTAAAGCAAACTATATGAAATAAAAACCTCTAAATGTTTCTTTTAAGAAACTGCATATTAAAATCGACTTACAATTGATATCAAGTTCGATTTGAAATGTAAACAATATTTTTCAGCCATTAATTTAGCTTTGTAAAAAAACCACCCTCAAAAAAAAAATATTTGCCAAATAACGCAACCATAAAAAAAAACATCCATTCAATGACATCACAAATCTCGTATATTTGTTTAATTTTGCATTTTTAACCCTTTCCATAATTATTCAAGTTTTTTTTTTTTTTTTAAATGTCAGTATTCAAGTGTGTAATGTTTTATCTGCAAAATCATTCAACAAAATGATACAAATGCAGTAACGCACTTTATTACTACTCGAAAAGTACATACATACAGATGTACATACATATATATTTAGATATTGTAACCCTTTCTTGAATAACATATGCAAATAATGCAGCATCATTAAGGATACATGCAAATGCATGCATCATGTGACCATTTTTCTGTGACTATTTGGCTTTGACCTCAGATGTTTATTTTTTTGTTTTTTACAATGTGGGAACTTGTAACCTGTGAACTAAAATATGTTCATTTTGGATATGAAACCATTCATATGCACACTGCTAAATTTATGAATTGAATAAAAAAAAAGAAGAAACTAGATGAAAGGTTTCCTCTAAAATAAAATTACATATGTGTCTGGATTGAACGGTGTTTTTCGCATGAAAATTTTTGACCGGGCTTCTCATTCATTGTCCATTTTTTTCTAAATCGTTTTAAGAATTAATATTCAAGAGGCTTCTAGGCTAGACTTGGACCCGATCTAATATAAAGTAAATATCTGATAAATTTTTGTTTTCAAAGTTTCAAAAATATACGAGTTATAATATAATAATAAGCAGTTCTATTGAAATACTATCCAGATCCGGTGTTTTATTGCTTTCAGGAGTATTCAGTACCGATTTGAAAAGAAAGAAAACGACAATTATGCCACAATAGACCATTAAGAGCCTAGGCCGAGCACATGCATTCGTGTTGTGTGAATAAAATTTGTACATATTTCGAATTCGAACGGCAAAAGTAAAAAATGTTTCTAAGAAAATGTTTACTCTTCGAGGCTCGTCATTGCCAGGTTAGAAGTGGTGCTATGTAGAAAAATTTTTAATTTTTATTTATGACCACAATGTAAGGTTATACCGAGCAGCGAACCCGGGCACCCAGCGGAGCAGCCCCGCAGATTACATTATGGCAACCACTCATCCATATACCACGATTTAAATAAGAGGAAAGTATCACACATATTTCTATATACACACACACACAAATATAAATAAAAAATCCCTCTAATTGCGTTCAATATCCACAATATTTCTTGCGTTCCATTTGCACTTTCGCTCAGAGTATGCAGAGAGGTAGGGAAATCTACACTTCTTGCACTAATCATTATTACAACAACAATAAAACAATAAAAGCAACAGTAGGTATCATGAAGAGCAACTTGTTGTAGCAGGTTTCAATTCCACTCCTTGCTGGCTGGCAGCAGGGGTGGGTTGTTTTTGCTGTTGTTGTTGTATGTATAATTCCTTTTCTGAGTTTTCAACATATGCACCATACTGGTGTATTCATCGCGGTGTCGGTGGTGAGTTTCAGTTATCAGGCGAAAGAAACACTTGCTGTCAACATATCCAGTGTGGGATTTTATTTCACTTTATTTGTCTGTGGTTGCGTGCGCATGAGAACGGTTGTGTTCTTTGCGTATCCTTACGATTCATTTAAGTGATTTGAATTTCGCGCGTAAATGTAAACATTCGCCTATGTGAGATCAAATAATCGATCGTTTAATTGAAAAAAAAAATTACCTACTATTTGAATACGTGTTGGAAAATTTAAAAAGAATTGTTATGAACACTCAAATCTTATATCTAAAGAAAACGTCGTTGTGTCATTGTGCAAAAAATATAAACAAAGTGCAAGAAACTTTATTCGCATTGTTCGGTATCATCAAAAGATCAATTAGATTCAATTTAATTTAATTTAGTTTTTGCGATATTTTTTTATACACACAACTAAATAAACAAACGACAAACACAGCGACAGCAGCAACAAACATTATATACTTAAAGTGCATGGCATTCAGAAAATGTAGTTTTATTGAAATAATATAAAAATATATTGCTACAAAAAATTTCAATAGTGATAAATTCATTCATTTTTGTAAATTTACTAAACTAACTAAATATTAATTTAGTAAAATGGCTGACGAGAGTTTACACACAATACCGTTGGAAAACAATATCGACTTCCATATAGTCACATTGTTCGAACGTTTGGAAGCTATACGAAAAGATTCACATGGCAATGCAATTAACAATCGGCTTTCGAGTACCCTACAACCATCACGAAATATGCAAGCTGAGATACGCACATTGGAGTTTTGGAGGTAAGTCACGGATTAGTTGTGATGAACAACTGACATAATTCATTTTACCAGGCAAATTCTGTACATATTTCGTTATGCTCGGCTTTAATATGGAAACAGATTTGTGACAGTTACCGATAAAATTGTATTCTTTTTCGATTTTAAATGAAATCACTTTCAATGCTATTTAAAATCTTGATGGTCAATTAAGAGATCAACTGAACACATTTTATGTACATAAATATGTATGCACCCAGTAAACAAAATTTGATCACTGATGATGAACTGTATGAACAGTTCGAAAAGATTACGATATTCAAAAATAATATAAATACATTTTGACAAATTTAATGTTTTAAAAAAAAATTTTATTATTTTTTAAAATTTTGATAAAATTATTTTATATAACAAATTTGTCGACTTCGCTGCAATTTATATTAATCTTTATTAATTGTTACGTTTCATAACAGCAATTTAGGAACAGTTACGAACACCCGATTATAATGGCGTTAAAATTGTGGAACGAACAATAATATATTAAAACACTTCGTTACGCAATCATTCCTATATTTCGTAGATATTTACAATCATCTTTCACACAAAAACACGCTATATTAACCAATTAAAACCAATGGATTTCCAATTGAGTGAGAGAAAAATGTTCTCAAAATTTTAGAGAATAAAGAGAAAATATTCAACACTATGATTTCAATTGACCAATCTCAATCATAAGTCAGACTGAAATCGGTTACATTTTTGTATACATGAACGGCATTTGATTGTATTAGAGAATTTTGCTATGTGAGTTTTTTCTATTTGTGCGTGTTAGTCCATTGTCAAATCGCGTTTCATTCCGACTGAGAAGTTTAGTGTATGGAAGGCTTATTGGTTTTCATTCACTGAGAGTGAAAACCGTTTGAGAGAATAGGTATGAAATCGGAGAGAATAAAAGAAGTAACGAATTCGCCCCAACTTCAGTAATGTTAGTTTACTGGGCATTTACTTATATATGTACATACATACGAGTAATTTGATTGAATCACTATTAAATATATAAATTAACCCAGATATGCCTAATGTTCTATGTGTGGTATACTTAAAAAATTTTTCATTTTGATTAAATGAGAATTTATTCCATCAAAATTAAAACTTTCTCCTATATACTAAATACATTTAGGTCATTATCGGGGTTAATTGATATTATAGATCATTTATATCCACTTGGAAGTAAAAATAATTGTATTTAGTTGGAAAAAATTGTAAGTATGTACCCGTACGTATAATTTGCAAGCTTACGAATATAACCTGTAAGGTCGAATTAATTTTTAGAGCATAATAACCTGTGCACTTTAGTATTTCTATTAGCGATGCACAAAACGTTAAGGTAACGTTTGAAATCAGCAATGGAAAACATTTTATTTTCTATATTCTAGTATGAGGCAGCTGAATTTATCTGCCGATTTTCCAAAATTACTTTCAAAAAACTCAATATCTGAAAAGTATTCTTTTTATAGAAAAATACATGCACCTTAACAAATCCTGTATTCGCTACTAAAGTCTTCATACAAGAATTATGTGTAATTATTATAACAGCAATATCACAGTTTTTTAATAGGTACTCATATTTTTTATATGATTGTATGGATACATATTCTACTTACATATATATATATATATGTGCTGCATTTATGTGTTATGCTCACATATGTGTGTTTTGGCTGAGTCACTTATCTTTTGCGCTTACAATTAACCAAAAATTATTGATAAATGACCAAATGAAACGAAACAACGTGTAGTGATGGTATGGCGGGGCCAGTGAGCTGCAATGTGGTTCAATGTTTCGTTTCGAAAATGTATAAGAGGAAAAAGAAGAAGATTCACGGACGGCACTCATCGTTCTGTGATACGAATGGTGTACTGACAATCAGTTGCAGCTGCTCCGTTCAAGTTTTTTTTTTCTCATTCGTTTATACGTTATCTGCTTTTTATGTTTTACTCTTCTTCTTGTTGGTCATGCTGTTATAAAAAAAAAGGAGTCACTGTTTTTCCGTTCATGTCGACGACGACGACACCAACGCCACCACACAGCTGCATATTTTTTCTACTTAATTTTTATTTTATTTTTAAAAATATTTTTCATTATAATTTTGCATAAGCATAAATAAGATATTGAATATTAATTTTTGCTTTTATTAAGAATGTATATTCAGACATATAAAATACATACATATATATTTAGGTACATTTACATATATTTACATGCATGCAGTAGCAGCTCCATTATTATTATTTCATTACTTGAAAAGTATTTTAATTTATGAGAAATATTCATAAATAGTTGAAAAGAGGTGGGTTCATCCCCAAACCGTACCCCCATAATTTTCGTTAAATTCATTTATCCAGCTAAAAAAACCAAATCTTTTGAAATTTTAAACATTTTTGAAAAAAAAAAAAAACATTTACAAAAGTAAAAATTAGTAAATTTTTAATATGGCGAGCATATTTTAATAACTTTATTTTTTCAAAATTATATTACTAAAGTAGTAGTAGCCACCTATAGTACATCCACAATGTTCGGTTGATCTCTTTTTCCCTGTACGTGTGAAATTTCTTATACTCTTTTGCACGCGGGCTACTCTCTGGCCCATAGGAGAATTACTCTAGGTGGTAGCAGCATTACAACAAGTACAAGACAATAACAACATAGTGCTTTGTTGCTATAAAAACACAGAAATGTCAAAAATACAAAAAAAAAAAAAAATGAATGGGGAATTGACAAAAAAAAAAAGATTTTGACAGTTCTGAGTCTCTTCATATAAAAAAAAAAGAAACAAGAGAGAGTTAACGGTGCTATCATGTGTTATAATTTCGCCGCGCTGTCTGAGATCGTTTGCATAATGTTTTTATGCCAGAGAGTTGAAAATACAAAAACAAAATTCTGCACTCGGAGCACTTTTGGCTGGTTTGCTGATTTGTATTCGCCCCACATAGAGAAAGCCGTATCTCTCTTTCCCTCTCTATGATGTGATAACATACTTTACACACTGTTGCTTTTTTATCAATTGATTTGTGTATTTGTATTTGCCTCACGCAAAGAAACTTTCTCTGCATCTCTCTCTCTCCTCCTTGAGTGTAGTTATGGAGTGGGTATGGACATGGCTATACATTTTTGATCAAGATCGAAAACTGAGTTGATAAGGCCAGGCCCCCCTGTCTAATCGTCGGTATGTCATTATTTTTGTTTCAACCAAGTCAACATTTTAGGAAATATCATCAGAAGATTTGTAATGAAAATAAGTGCGCACGTTGCTCTCATGGATTGCCAGTTGTTACATCAAAAACGAGCGTTAGAGCACCCTAACGCGTAGGAAACCATGTCTAGAATTCAATGGTTATCAATAAATCAATTCGAACAAAAAACCAGTATAGCTTATCCTTATTTTATACGGCAGTATATACCCATATTCAAAGCAATTGTTTGTTTGATTGTTTCACTTTCACAAATGACGAAATTTCAACCCCTCGGCATAGGAAGGACTTGATTTGGAGACTTGAAATTGTTAAAAGATCTAAGAAATTGAAAAGACTAATATTAAGTTCTACATGTTTTATGAAAATTTGCATAGTTGCATGCATATGTTTATGTGAATATATGATAGCGTGCAGTGGCGTTATTACATACTCTTAAATACATACACCAATTCAAGTAAATCATTATTAAATACCAATAAAATAAATTGTTTTCCTTTTAATACTATTTTATAATTTTACTAACTATGTATGTATTTATTTGCAGATCCATTATAAGCGAATGTTTAGCATCGTTTTTTTATGTGTTTATCGTTTGTGGGGCGGCAGCTGGCGCCGGCGTGGGTGCTAGCGTTTCGTCAGTTCTTCTCGCAACGGCACTGGCATCTGGATTGGCAATGGCAACATTAACCCAGTGTTTCATTCATATATCGGGTAAGTAGTGCAACAATGCGCATATTTAATAATTATTAAAGTCTTAAGTTCTACAATATAACTACAACGACAACAACAACTAAGTACATATATATGTGAGTACATGTAAACTAAGAAAAAGGCAAAGAAAAATTTCATAGCTTTGTGTTCGATTTTCGTGTTGTGGCGATGTTGTATGTATGTAGGTATGTATATACGCGTGGGAACTAAAAGGGGGAGCATTTTGTTCTTTCATGAAATTACCATAAAAAAAAGTTTGGTGGGGATAAGTTTGAGGATGATTATAATGACGTCGATGTTGTTGTTTTTGTTTGTTTTTATGTATGGTTGCGTTGACATTCACGTCAATTTAATTTGTTTTGAAAATGGATTTACATACTTATGTGCATATGTTTTCGATTTATAGAAAATTTTTTATACATATACAGGGGCGCTTCAAAGCTTTGTGGCATACCCGTGATGGAACCTATTTTTTGTCACAACTTTAACCGGGTCCAAAAACAAATCTTGTCAGATTCCATCGAATTTTAACGCTCCAAATCTGCGAAAAAAAATTGTTTTACTATGTCAAGATTTAAAAAAAGTTTCGCCTAAAAATCTCTCTAGATTCAGGTTCTAAAACTGGACTGGAGTCTGAATAATACGGGCTTTCAATTTCTAACAAATATTCAATCAATATATACGAGGATAAAGTGACACTTTTTGGATATATATATATTTTTTTTTTGACAAAATTTTTGTTTTATTGCTGAATGTAACTCCATACACTTCACTCAACGATTTTTTAGCTCTTTTGAACCCTCCAAATAATAAGATTTTTCTAAGTCTATAAAAGAAACCTTTGTTTCGGCGATGACTTTTTGATTTGATAAAAAATTATTCCTAACCAGCCATTTTTTAAGTTTGGAGAGACAAATAAGTCACAGAGAGCACTATTTCGCTGTTTCCGCTTTTGTTTCTAATGGCGGTTTCACATTGACAACAGTTTTCGCCGTGGAGACAGAATTGTTATTGTTTCCTATATAAAACGAAAAAACCGAAGAGAGAGAGATTGAGAGAGTAATTTCAATCACTGCACAACAACGCTATATATTTGCGTCGCTGCATGTCATCAATTCGCCGAAATTAATAGAGCATTAACAGAAAGGAAGCTACTATTCATAAATAAATTACAATCGCACCACCATCTTATAGAAAAGTGCGTAAATATTCACTCTATCCTCGTAATTAAGAAATAATTGAAAAACATTATATCATCCATCGCTGATGTTTCCTTCACGCACTTTCTTTAATTTTTCCTGAATCAACTACTATACGATTTTAGTTAAGTTTATTGTATTTCCCCTCAATGTATACAGGTACATACTTAAATTATAAACATTCCTGTGCTTAATTCTAAGCTTCTTATGTACTTGTGTAATGTAAAATTCACGATAATCATTTTTAATTGCATTTTATTTGATTTCCCATTAACAGGTGCTCACATTAATCCTGCAGTTACGTTAGCATCATGTGTGATACGCGCTATATCGCCCATACGTGCGGCTATGTATATAACAGCGCAATGCGGTGGTGGCATTGCCGGTGCAGCGTTACTTTATGGGTAAGTTTTCATTTCTTCACTATCCCAATGGAATATAGTTTAATTACAAGTTTGGTAGAGAGTTTTAGCAACAAGATAAAGAACTTATAATTATGTGTAATTAAATGAGACAGAGAACTTTCTTTCGTCTTTCGTTAAGGAAAATATGGCAAAAAAAAAAAAAAAAAAAACAAGAGTTTAAGAAGAAATTATTTTATTTTTACTTTTATTACTCAAAAGGCAACTACTTACTTTTAAAATATGGGACTTACATTTGTGTGTATCTAAACAATAAATGATTAACGTCATTATCTGAAAATAGAAATAATACTAAAACAATTTTTCTCATCATATCCCAACGTCGAGAAAATGAGATGAGTGTTGCAAATGCATTCTGATGCACAACTGTGGAAGCATTAAAGCGCACCTTTATTATCACCCTTTTTACCTACGATAACGTCAACTTATTCGCTTGAAATTTATATTGTTGGAAAGGTAAAGTGCTCACCACTCTGCGTTGGTCAACTTCAAAGCTCACAGTTCTATCAACCACTTCTATTATTACACACTGAGAATTGGATTTCTTCTCATATATGTATGGCATACTCAAACTGCTTCCAATCTGTTACCAAATGCAGTGCATTAAAAGCTCATTACATTTTGTCGTAGGAATTTATTTCACACTCCCTGGCATGCATTTATACACACTAACATCACTTTATATTGAAACAAACAAAACATATTCTTCATATTGATAACTCTGAAGAGAAAAAGCTAAAAAAAAAAAAAAAATTGCTTCATTCTTAAGCTTAACTTTACTTTTTTGCGTAACCGACTTCTGTATTGTGGTTTCCCTCCCATGTATACATACAATCATACATACATTGTACGTATGCATATACATATGTATGTATATTTTTGTTATATATAGTAGAAAATTGGTTGTTTTTTATTTTTATTTTATTTTTTTTTTTGGTTCTTTCTTTTTTTCTTGATATTTTGAGAAGTGCAATTTATTTGGAGTCACACTGAAACAAGCCAACTCTGGAAAAAAGGAAGGAAGATAAATATGTTGCTGTTGTTGTGTGTATGTATGTGAAACTTGTAAAACTGCAAAAGATGCTTGGCAGATGTGCCCATGCCAAATATTTATTTACTTTTAACCGTTGTGCCACTTTCTACTTTGTACTTTATACTTTATGTGTTCTGTATGTAATTTTTAAGGATTCATTGTTGAGTTATTAATGTTTTCAGAAATGCTTTTGAAATTGTATCAAGTACAGTGTTATTAAATGTAATTTGTTGATTTCTTTATCTTTGCCCATATATGTGAGCGGTTCCTAATTATTAACTCAATGCAAACAAATAAAAATAACCAATATTAACTTTTACTTTCTGCACATTTCACAAAATTTATAAATTTGTTTGAAATCTTTTTTAAAAATCTTCAAATCAATTAATTAATAATTTAATTCATGGACCTTCACGAAGTACCTTCAAAGTTCACAATACGAAAAACTCTTCCACGAAATTCGGACTTAACAAAGACTTTCAGACGGTTTAGTATGAAAGATACCTCACCCACTTGATTTCGTCTACCCAATTTCATTTAATTTTGAAATCAATCAAATTTGCAGTAAGTTAGCATGTAGGAAATTCTCTCTTTGACAGAGAATATGACATAGTGAAAACCAAGCATTAGGTAATAGGAAATGTGTGCTTGAAATTGGTTTCGGATTGTCCAAGATCAAAACACGACTTTTCCTTCTTTATACTGGAATGTTGATATTTTTCAAATTTTCCCTTCAAAGTTCCCCCCCACTCCTTGAATTTGCTAGTGCAAAATACCATGTCCAATTCATTCCATTCATTCGATTTTACTTATTTCTAAAAATAAACTTTCTTAGGCCTCTCATATATTTCAGCGAAGATGTGTGAGAATAATTTGTTGTTATTGGAAAATGTTACGAAGAATTTCGCCGTAACTGCATATTTGAGCGAAAATGTCAAAGGTGGTTTGTGATACATTGAGTATAGATTCTGCGAATTGTCAAGAAAAGTTCTACACACACACACACATAGCAATTTTTCATTGTATATATGTGCAACGAGTTTGCTGAGCACGTTTGCTCTCTTTTCACATTTTCGCGGAAATATGTTACGGGACTTAAGCGGCCTATAGACGATCAAATTTTTTTTTCAACAAGCATGTAAGTGTTTCACTATGGGAAATTCTCTCTTTTTCTCACAAATTTCGCTCTATCACATGAGTGCTGCTAGAATGAGCGAGAAATGAGTGATAGAGCGAGCAAGAAAATGTACATCAATCAAAATCAAAAAGATTTAAAGCCAATTCATTTGGTGACGGTGGTGGTCATATCTTACCCTCTCGCTCTCTCTCTTAATCTTTCGTTTTATATTGAAGCAACAACAACTCGTGCCCATTTAGTGACTGCGTTTCTAAACATTACATTAATATTATCAGCTACCCCTACCTAGAAAAAATAGCTTGGGTCCGATGTTTTCGTAGTTTAATACTTAGTAAAGGAAAGGGGGACAGTAAATCTATAACCTCCATTCCGAAATCTCTTTGGGCTCACTCAGAGTGTGTGTACTGCTGGTTTCAGGAACGCATTTTATTATTTTATTTGTTAATCATCAATAGATAATTATATTTCAATAGCGAAAATCTGTTATAATATAAAGCTTCTGTCAACTTATATACATTCAATTCCAATAACATTTCCGCTTCTTTCAATTTGCTAGTATAATATTTTGGCATCATGCTTTGAATTGAAACGTTTTTCCGTTTTTATTTCAGTTTTGTTCTATTACCTATAGAATTTTCTACCACTTTGTAGTAGTTGTAATATCCAGGTAGCATCTGATGAAACAAAAATAACAAGAATGACAAATCAAATGAAATAAACCTGCAATCCCCTTTTTTTGAAGATACACGAATGTCCTTTAACGTTCATTCCCTGTTCGAATTTTATAGGGGGTACAAACATCCTGTTCTGGCTATTTGAAATTCCTATACTATTTCTAATACACAACCACACACACACACATATGTACGCATTTATAATCTCATAGAAAACATCTGCGCTGAGATTTACAGTATAAAGTAAAAAGAAGAAAAATTAAAGAAGAAAACATTTCCCTCATTTTTGTTTTTTTTTTAACAAAAGAAAGAAATATGAGCATGTGCATTTCAAATAGTTTTGGTTTGTATTCAGTTTTTGGGTACAGTCTTTTCTAGGATATTTTCATGCGTGTCAGAAGAATGATTATAATGATGATGATCAAGAATTCCTGTACCAATCCCTGTCAGCCTGGTAGAATTAGTATTTGTGTAGGTGCAAACGAACAAAGGAGGCAACATTTTACGCAGCAGCACACACGCACAAGCTGCGCATGCGTATTTTGCGCACAGGATACTTTGAGATACACAAGTAGTACTAACACATATACCTACTTGGCAGTGATTATTGTTTTTTTTTTTTTGATTTTTTATTTATCTGTTATTTTTTGGTTTCATTTCGTTAAAGAAATAACGAACGACGTTGGTTGGCATTTTGAAAGAAGAAATTTGAATCACTTTGGGTTTTTTTTAATAATACTTAAAAACGCTCCATTTTTCATTTTTTGTTTTCGCCTTGCCATCATCGTCGATGCTATCTTTGAATGTATGTATGGATATTGTGCTTTAAAGTAATGCCTGTTTAACATCTGTTTTGTTAATTTTCTTTTTCTTTTATCGAGTATAAAAGATTTCTTATATTTTTCGTTTCTTTTATTTTGAGTCACGTTCCGATGACGATAAGCCTCACACACTTTTTTCAGTCATTATCATCTGCCCTTAGGGTCCTTCCTTGAGTTGCTGTCTTTGTCTTCTTGTCGTACGAACAAGTTTTTAGGATTATTGCAAAATATTTGAAACATATGTTTTGATTTCATATTTTTTTTTGTGGCGAAAATTAATTGGCTTAGATTTACGTCAAAAGAAAAAAGATTTAAACTAAAGGATTTTAAATTAAAAAAAAAAAACAAATTTAAAAGAACCGATTAAAGATGCGGTCACCATGGCGTGCAGAATCACTGGATTAGAGACTTGTCAGAGTCGAAAAAAATCAAAAACAGAAAAAAAAAAACGATTTTTCTACACTGCGCAGCTTCTAAAGGCTCAACTAATGAAACGCAACGAATAGTATCGTAAAGATTCTGTCACATTAGCAATGCGTGCAAGTGTTTACAGAAATTATAAACGTTGTTTTGCCTTCCTAGATTTTTTTTATTCGAAATAACTCCACCCCAGTGCCTCCTATCGGGTCCATTTTGTCATGACGAAACATACATGCATTCTAAATTGCAAGTCAAATCGCAATGAAAATACACCTTAACGCCATCTATCGTGTGCAAAATGAAAAAAAAGCCAGAAGAGCTCGAACTGAACCTAACTTAACTCGATAACTCTTAAGCTTCCGAAGATCATTCGTTCCAAGCAAATGCACTAATCATTTTATATTATATATATAATTTCTACGTTACGTTTGCATAATTGAGTCTTAAAAAATTAGTTAATGAATAATTTACAATTCATTATTGAAATTAAACTTTTTTAGTGGGGCTGTGAATTGAAAATTCTGCAACGGGAAATCGCGTTTTCTTTGCACTCATACTAAAACAAATAAGAAACAAAGTTATGTAGTTGTTAGTGTTTAACGAACGAGAACATATGGGGATCGGCTAAATACAATCAAGCAGGGAGACGACTTCTCTCAGTCTTATCTCATGTGCTTTAGTGAGAGTCCCGAGAGACGGAAGACGTCTCTGTCGATAAGTGTAGAGAGTATCAACAGAAAAAAAGAAAAACAAAAAGAGAGAGAGAGAGAAAAGAGAAGCCGGCAAAAACTTTAACAAAATGTGTTAATAAATGTTTTATAATAATTTTCAAATAAACCACAAAGTTTCATTTCTACCGGGAGTGCCTGCACCACATATTTGTATTTATTTTTTTTTTAGTTTAATTAAGAAAAATAATGGAAGAATTTACTGAATTCAATTCTTTTTTACATTTTTACAATTTTACACTTCATTGCTTTTGCTCCTAATTTTAAGGCATTTAGTCGTAGTTCTTATTTAAGGGTATCAATGTGTAGGCATATTATTTTAATTGTATAAATTCGCAATGATACTAATAAATAGACCACATTCTTAACGTTCTTAACATTCTTTACATTCTATCATACTACAAGTTATAATTAAACGCGCACGATTAAATGTTTACAATAGTAATTTAACACCCTGTACATAATCATATATATCTAAGTTGTTTACAAGCTAAAACGTTTAAGTCAATTTTTCTGTTTTCTTTTTAATTTATATTTTAGTTCAAAAAAAAATTCCGTATAAACATGTAGGCATATTTTCAAATTAATTTTCTCCTGTATTTTCTTCTGAGGAGTTAATCGATTTAGCTTTTGGACTGCTGTCTCATACTATATGAAAAATAAAACAGCAGCTGGATTAAGTTATTGAACTGTTACTGCCACTCAGCCACTTTTTTGACATCATTGTCACATGCTTCGAAAAAAACAACCAACCATGCACACATGCTCACTTAGTTGCTGAACTGAACACTTAAAAAATATTCTAAAAATTCTTTTCGTCTTTTTTGTATCAACTTAAAAAATTAAGAGACATGTAGTATGTATGTAGTATATCTTCATATGATTTTTAAAGTGAATAATGTATTTTGTTCTTTTTGTAATAATAAAATATATATGTTTTTGTTGAGTACCAGCAGCAATAGCAATTTTAAATTTTTGGGGTAATTTTTGAAGTATTTTAGGATGTTGCAACTAAAGCATCACTTAAACATGTATTACTTATTATGGTATATACATGAAACACGATGATTTTGACTATGCCATATTCCATGCCTAAGAGAGAGAAAGATAGAATTTCCCATATGAAATTTGCCATCATGTTAGCAAATTTGATTGGATTTGACACAGCGAAAATCAGGCATTAGAATTAATCGAAGACTTTTGTTGCTAGATTGCGATTCTATTTTAGTTCTTGAGCCTGAAAAACGCTGACCTATGAAATTTTTATCCTATGATATATTTCATCAAGTGCATGAATTTAAAGACAACAGAAATATCTTCAAAAATTGGAGCCCTGAGTTAAAAAGTTTCATCTAATGACCGAAGTTTATATCTACAAGAAATTTGCCACAAGTTGCTCTCAGAAAGTCTTTTTGAGAGTAAATTACTGATGTAAACAAAAAAAGAAGGCATATGCGCTTACTCGTTCAAAGCATGGCTTATTAATAGCAACCAACTACTGGATTCTACTGTCAAATCAAAAATTGCATTGACTGCATAACGTGTGTGTGTGTGTATCCATAACGTATATGAGTACATGAAGTGTGTGTGTGTTTCGTGGTACAGAAGAAACCAGTACGCTCAGTGCTCTCACTTCACAGTTTGACAGCTAAGGTTAGTTTCCCTCTCAGCATCTGAGAGGGCACATTACCTCTTTCTAAAGAAAAGATTTCATTGACGATTTGTAAAAAACATCAAACATTTTAGAGCTATGAACTTAAGTTTTTAAATGGATAATGTTTCGTTCTAAGTTTTTATTAAACTTGTAAGAATATAATCAAAATATTTTCCTTATATACCAAACTTTTTTACAAATAATACTCCTTTGAGTTACAGTAATTTTAAAACAAGATTATAAAATAACTATCACGAAGAGCACGTTCCAAATAAGACCTTTAATTTTTTTTTTATAATTTTTTTTTTTTGGTTTGTGTATCATCAAAATCATAAAGAGACATCGAACAACGATGCAGTACAATTAAAGCGTCTTCTGTCCATTCTTCATTATTTTTAGTTGACTTCTTTCTTCACTTTGGTATGCAGAACGTGAATTATTTTGACTGACTTAGTGACGACGGTGTCCACATACACATGCTCACATCCGTAAACATGGCGCTGGCCGATTTGATTCAAATGGGTTGTTAATTTCATATACCTACATACATATGTATGCATGCATGTATGTATTTGTGATGCGGTGTGTCTGTTTTGTACAGCTGCACATGCACAGCAGTAGTAGCAGGGTTAAAAAACAAAATAAAAAATTATGAAGAAAGACAACGTTACAAGTTGTTTGGCGTGAAACTTGGACACGTGGCTGATTTTTATATACATTTCCGTTTATTGTTTTTTATGAATTTTAGGGGCAGCTAAAGCTAAAGTAAATCTGATGTTGAATACAATAATTCTGCTTAATTGCGTTGGTGAAACTGTACAATTTCTGGTCCAATCAACCGGGGGAATGCAATTAACCGAGGAATTTGAGTACATTTTGAATTAAAAATGTAAAATTTTGAGTGCAATTAAACGGGAAACGTAATTAAACGGGTGTCGATTAAACAGGGATTATTTTATACACTTTAGTTGGAATAACTTCATATAGATTACTAAAAATCGATAATATTTTTTAAATTTTGTTTAGCAGGTAAATCTGGCATTAAAAAAGAAGAACAAAGAATATTTTTTCTTTGATAGTTGGAATACGATTACAGAATTATAATTTATTCTCATTGAAAAAATGCAAAACTGAAATTTAAAGAATTACCTATTGTAAATTAGGCATGAATAAATTTTAAATTACATATGCACTGCACATTACTTTCCTATAAATTTTCTTTATTTTTTCGTTTAAATTACTTTAATGTTGCTGTTACCATATTCACAGATATTAATCTATTAAATTTACTTCGAGATTCCTTGTATTCTTCAACTTCCTCTTATTTAAAATATTTATATGTTTAAAAATTTCATTTGCTTTCGCTTAACTTCGGCATCGACTTTTTAAGAAGTCAGTCAGTTTGTTCCAACATAAAAAACAAAATGCAAACAAGAGCAACAACACAATTTGATAAACAAAAAATGAAGAAGAAGAACTTAAAACTCACGAGATCCTGTATCTGTCATGCACTTTATACGTACTTTATGTACCTTTAAGGATGTAGATAAATATTAACTTTTATATACATACACTGTGGATAAAAATTGTTGATTTTGTTTGTTAACTTATTCTTTAATTAAAAGTCCGAAAATGAACATTTATTAGTCAAAAAGAATTTAAGATATTTTTTACAATGTTGCCAGATGGGGTAACAGTTTTTAAACAAATGGCATGGTTGCCAGAAATATAAATAAAAAAAGTAATAAAGTGATGATTTTACTACAATTTAATTAAAAAATTACATTGTTTTTCAATGTTAAATTAGTTGAATTAAATAAGGTGGTATTTTAAAGTTTTTGAATAAATAATTAAATAATAATAAAAAAAAAATTAACTGTGTGTGGTAACGACAAGAAATTGAATAGAAAACTAGTCAAATTAGTTAAGTTAAAAACTAAATGATTAAGTTGAAAGCTGTATAAAAAGTTCTGACATGATAATCTTTAATGGAAATACCGCATTACTTTGTACGGTGGATGGGCAAGGTCATTGCTAGATTTTATTGAAATCGTTTCAATATATCTATTGCTACATAAGTCTTGGTAGATTTAATTTACATGGGGGATAAGCATGGTTTTTATTCGATTCAATTTAGAGAATATGGAAAGGAAGGGATTTTAATTTTTTTCGTTCCTTCATCACTTAACTTATAAATATTCCATTTTACCACATATTTTTCCTTCAGTGTACCGCTATATATATGTACATTTGTATGTCTGCCAGCCATCGTTATCTGTCGTTGATATCCTGTTACATTTAACAATCTCTTAGAGACAGGTGGTCCAAAGAATCACATGTCAATCTTTCATGTGATTCTCTGTTTCTTTGAGGGCGAATGAAAGAAGCATGAAGCAAATTTATTCAAGCGCATTTCTTATTTTAAGTATTTGCAGTTTTTCGTTTTTATTTTTTCAATCTCTTTACCTTCTGCCAAATTCAAGTGTTTATTCAACTTGAATATAGTAAAAAAAATATAAGAAATAAAAAAAAATCTTGATTTAGGTGGTCGTGTGTATGTCGGCGGGATGTATTCCACTATAGTATGTATAAATATAGGCGTTTTAATCTTGCTCTGAATTTTAATGCAATGGATTAGATGAGTAAAGAGTTATAAAGGCTAAATACTTTGAAGTGGGGGAGGGCCTCTTGAATCTGCTAACTGTTTATGGGTTTTATTGAACCAATTTTGTTCAAAAGTCTCTAAATCCTTGCAACTTTTGAGACTTTTTAAAAACAAAAAATACCTCTTTAAACAAAAATTAAAAAAAATACGTTGATGCAGATCCTCCATAAGATAATGCTGAAAGATGCTACTACTTATGTCTTTTCTCTCTCTTATTTATTATTTACTCTCTCCGAAGCAATGATTTTTACAACGATGGACGCAATGCTTTGTTCAGTGAGCGAATTTTAAAATACTTCCAAAGCTATATTTTTAGAAATGGGTTAAAATTTAATAATTTTGGAACAAGAATGTTGTTACAAGAATAAGTATATAGATATCCGAAAGAAATTTTATGAAATATGTATTTTATACATAAACGAAAATAACTACATGAATATTATTTAACCTCTCGAATAGGATTACTAAATATTATACAGATGTATATTCTCATTTCATTTTTACATATACAATATTTCCCCAGTTCAATGTTTGCACCTTAACCCTTTCACCTAACATTCTTTCAATTAAACGAACATATTTCATGCATTTTACACTCGGTCGCTAATAAGACCTTTCGATAATTTAACGTAGGTAATCCTTTACTACCCATACATTCCCTATAACCTCACCATCATACAGCATCCGTTATTAACTACTACAGCAATGAAAAAGTAAATTGCGGTCCCTTGTGATATTACATAACCCTTTAACCCACCGAACAAACTAGCATCTATGTAATTGTCAACAATTGTCTATGGAAAAAAAGAAAGCAAAATGAACAAAAAAAGAATGTGCAATAAATTTTTGGGTTAAAAAGTGAAAAATTTCACCCTTTTTTCCAGACGAATTTTCATTTCTTTTATTTCACCCAAAAAAAATTTCCGCAATTTGTTTTGTTACCCATTGAAATTGTTTTGTGGCTACTTAACGCAACATAAAACTTTTTATAGTACCTACTTTTTTTTTTTTTTTTAGATTGTTTGATATTTATGAGGATTATACTCCTCTTAACAGAGGACATGAAATTGAGGTTATGACTAAAATTTATTTGAGGTTATATTTTTGTTTTATTTTTGAGGTTATTGCAATAGTTGGTTGCTGCTTTCATCATTATGATATAAAAGCGTTGCTTATGAAGGAAAAAAAAGTTTAAGTGCTTCAGTAAATTGCAAACGAATGCACGAACAAACAACAAAATATGGATAGTTTGGCAAAAGTGAGATCACACTTGGTAGATAAATAAACAAAAAATAAAACCAAAATGCAAAATGTTTTTGCCGTTGTTGATATAATAAGAAAAGGGTTGCAATTGCAAGATAGTGCGTATGCATGCACACACACACACACACACACACACACACACTTATAAACTGCAATTTCGCATTGCCATAAAAAAAAAAACAAGGAAGCAAAAAGGTTTTTGTGTGTTTGTGTATGAATGTGGTTCAAAAGAAAGTTTCCATAACAAATGTTCCCGATAAACTTTGCCTGTTAAGTTGGCTGCACTTGAGTTTTCGCTTTAATCAAATTAGAACAGCAACAAAATGGAGTAGGGGAGGCAGGGGTTTTTTGCGGTTTTGTATGTGTTTAAGCTATTGTATAACATTTGCAAATATTTTTTTTATTTGCATTCGAGTTTTTTTATACAATATTTGCTTTGTATACTCAAGCGAAATATTATTTATATTGCCAAAAAAAAAAAAAAAAGCGCATGCCATATGAAAATAAAAAACGAAAGAGTAAAATAAATGTTCAATATTTGTTTTATACATCTGCATTGGAAACTTCTGAATCACACCTATATATGAAAGTATTAAAGATTACATAAACTGTGCGACGTATTTTTTTTTATGAATCTAAAGAAATAATGTTGATCTTTGTATTAAAATAGGTGATATTGTTTGTGAATGCTAAGCGCACACACTTACATATACATATATTCATACACTTTCATACAAACTTACTAAGTGTGTACACATTTTCTTATCATGATGGCTTAGTATTCCAAAGAAAAATATAAAAAAGCAAAAGTTTCAACGTGTTTTTGTGTGGTTGTGAAAATCTGCTAGAAGCAGTTGAGGTTAATATTTGTATTTTCGTAATCTGTGCACTTTTTTTTTTAGGTCTGTGATATGTTCTTATTCCTTACTGCTATTACTTATATTTTAATAATTGTAGTTTTTGTGGTATGAAGCAAATAAGTATTGTGCAAGTAAATGACATAAAGTATTAAAAATGAAATATTGCTTGTGCTTTAGGTTTGACTGTAAATAAGGAGAATATTGAAGGAATATTCTTATAGCAAATGTTAATATACTTTATACGAACTTAAGTATGAGTGCTAGATTGGTGTTCCAGCTGCCTCAGGTTCAATTCCCAGATGGGATTATTTTCTTAAAAAACGCCCAAATCGAATGTTTTAATAGAATGAGTTACTTCGCTGGCTTAGTTTTTAAATGCTTGACTGGAGTACTAGTTCAACGGGTTCAATTCTCAAATAGAGAATTGTAGTAAAAATGTAGTAAAAAAGAAGAAAAACTAATTATAGCAGTGTGATGAATTTAATGTAAATCAAAAACAATTTTCAGCGTAAAAACCGTAAACATCAAGCTGATAAAATTTAAATCCATGATCGAGCTATAAACAACGAGACTTGTTACGCCTCGTTGTTTAATGTATAAAAGCAATCGAACATACATACACTAATTGTGTAAATCTATTATTCTCATAAAGTCCTATGAAAATCGATTGTCTTTTATCCCTTTATTATCCTTCCTAAAAGTCAAAGAGAAAATAAAAATCACTGTTGAAAAAATAATAATTTTCTTTTAATTAACCTCGCAATTATTTTTTTTCCAACATTTCGAACCTGTTACAATTTTCCGTTTGTATTAATTCAATTAGAATCGGAAACAAAAGTAGCAAAACTAAAAACTTGTTCACGTGCATATGTTGTACTCCTTACTTTTGTGGTTTACACATACACACAAAGACGACTTACAATTCACACACAGTAGCAGCAATTACAACCGCAAACGGCATTCGCGACAACAAAAACAATTGTATGCCAATTAAGAGAACTTTTTCTGTTACAATTTTTTTTAGTACTTTTTTTTTAGTTATTGTTGAAGTACCTTTAATGCAAAGTGGGTGAATATGTGATTTTACCCTGAGACGACTACTGCCACAATTATGAGTGAAGCACACATATACATACGAGTACATATTTCATAAGTGCAAGTACGCCAGAAAATCACCCGCGTTTTTTTTTGCCCTCATCTATAGAAAAGTGAAATCACTTTCTATGGGTTTTTTTTCTAATTTTTTTATATTTATGTTGCTCATAAATTTTAACATGAATTTGAATGCAGTTAAACGCATATGACATAATACCAACAACCATAATAAAAACAACATGGAAAAATATACATACATACATATGTCTGTCTGTATGTATGTACCTTCTAGTATACTCGTTTGTATGTAATATTCAAATAAAAATTAAGTGAAAGTTAAATGCAAAAGAAAAAAGTAGCAAAGTGCGTTTGTTTTCCTACAGATGCAACCCTTATGATTGTCATTGTTGTGGTTGTATTTATAATGAAAAACCAATGAACGAAGGCATTCGTACACAGTGGGAAAGTAGGTAAAATACATGGATACATATGAGTAGTTTCGATATAAGGCATATATGTATGTGTTTTGAAATATTGGTCAAACAAATGTGTGAGACGATGCTCTATCATAGATGCTTCTACTTTTTTCTTTCTCTCACTTACCTATTTTCCTTTTCTGCTCATCATAAGCCAGGGCCGCCCGCAAAGGTCAGTTTCCATTGGGACTGGAAGTTCATTAATTTTTTTTCTTATATACATATGTAGTATATGCTTCAACACAGGAATATCTATAAAGAAAGGATAATTTTTTTATCTCCATAAGATGAAATGAATCAAATTATTCTATAAACATTCTGATAATTTGATAATAATGCAATAAAAAATCTAAATCAAGCACACGCAAATATTTCTCCCCCACAAATATTCTTCACTCTTAAATCAAATAAATAACACACAATACTTATTAACCTCTATTCAAGTAGCCTTATCTTAAAAAAATATGATTAATTTCTCTCTTAAATGCATCAGGGTATTTCAATTCATAGTAAAATCTACTTTTTTATACCCAAAAAAACTAATATTATTTTAACATAAAAAACAACCATAACAATACAAAGAAAATGGTACTAATAAATCAAATATGCAAATAAGTTACACTCAAAATATGTCAAAAGTAAGCGAAATTAAAGGGCGTTGATAATTTTCCAATTGACACGGGCAATCGATCAAAATCTTCTTCATATATACATGTATTTATGTATGTCCTGTATACATTTTCATACGCCTCTCTTCTTTCAATAATTTGTTTTATCCAACCCCTCAGATTAATATACACGATTTTTTGCAATAACAACAAATCGTAAAAAACGTAAATGCCTGAAATAAAAAAATAAGAATGAACTAATCAACGCATGCAAATTTTTCGCAATCCAATTGATTTGCATATAATGGGCGCGAAATTTATTCATATAAAAATTAATAAAAAAATAAATAGTAACAACAAATTGCAAGGAGATGAGAATTCATGATTCATTTGCATATGTATGCAAAAAGTAGAACGAAAAATATATCACATGCAAACTTTTTTTAATACATTGGCAATTTATTGACAGTTGGCAATAAGTAAACAATCGAAACATTTCTGTTGCCGACCCGTATTTATATGCATAAAAAGGGGTCCACAGCCTCTTCACGTATTGTTCCACAATGTACAATATCCTAACAAGTTTATTGTCACTTGATAGTAGTAGAATAGTATGAATTTGGGAAATGCGAAATAGGAAAAAATACAGGAGGTGGAAAATATTCCGAATATCTCGTTTGCCAGTGGAATATGTCAATTATGGAAAGTTTTTGTTGTTGTTTTGTTTATGGGTTGCGACTGTGGAAAAAAGGTCATTTGCACTTTAGCTACTGCAATCGAGTGCCAGCTTTTGCATATTCGTAGAGAAATGAACAAATTAAAGTCAAATTGAATTTGTATTTGATACTATGAAAACAAAATGCAGATATGTATCTTTCTAAAATGATTTTGGAGAACCGCTGGTGCACGAAATTTCATTATTATACAGAGTATGCTGATGGTTTTCTGTTTTGAATTATTCTTTTCCCCATTTCCTTAATTGGTTGAGCATCTAAAACATCCTTCAGGATTGAATGTTGATGAATCAGTCGGCAACTTAGCAGTAAAACCAAACGTATACATTCATACGTATTTAGAGTATTTTTTCTAGTAAAATCGTAGGTCACAGTCTAATCAACTCCCATAAATCTCTTCAAGGATTCTGTTTACGCATAAAAAGGATAAACATACTTACTAATGTTACTAATACTTTTTCTCAGTTATTGTGGAATATTAAGGCAGCTTTATTTTTATAGTTATCCACTTTTCTACTTTTACGTATTTACCGTATTGTTGAATTTCCCCTTTATTCCTTTGGTTATCTATTTACCCTTTTTATTTATTCTTTCTTATTTCTTGTTGGCAATTTTTAAACGACAATTTCTCTTTAGATATAAATTTTTAAATTTTTTATATTAGTCTGGTATTGAAGTCAGTTTTTGAATGCTTTTCCAAAATGCACATTGTTGGGAAAAGAGTATACTTTAAAATGAAACTAAATCAAAAAAAGAAGAAAACGATTTTCCTGTGCACAAAAACGGGAATTGTAAATTTGTTTGTTACCACAAAGAAAAGAAATCAAGCAATTTTCCACAAGTAAACATGCCATGCAAACAAAATGTATTGTTATTATTTTTGATGAAAGTTGAGGTTATATTTATTTGAACTATACTTGGAAGAGAATTGCCAACTGATTTGTGAAAACATGTTGAGAAACGAAACGGAACAAAAAAAAAATATTAGCTTCGAAAGGAACGAAATGGAACATACCAGAGCAAAAAACCAAAGGTAAGTCCTGGGTTTTTTTTCTCGATCTAGAATTTATGGAGAATTTTTGATTCCCGAAAATAGATTTCTACGTTTCATTCATAATTACCTCAAGTTGCATTGTAAATCATTATGTGTATATTTCATTTCCATTATAAACTTACAACAACTGCATTTTAATCAAATAGTAAATAATACTACAAACATACACATACACTCACGAATATGCATAAATATGTATGTATGTAGGTATCATTTATCACTTCATGCACATCATTTCCTTCAAATCTTCTATTAAATCAAATGTGAAACTCTAACTTAATACTCCCCATGCAGATGCAAATAATTCAAAATGTTTGACATTTAATCCATTTTATTAACACATCATTAATTTTTAATTGCAATCACATACATGAAGAGTACCTATCTATAAAGTATATGGAAAACAGTAGCGCATATGCAGATGTATAATAAAGCAATTTAATTGAACATTTTTCTTTTTGCAATATTGTGACATTTAAGGGTGCAGCAACCACAACAATAACAAAAAGTACCACAAATTTTTGGTAAATTTTCAATTTCATTTTACATTTTTGTATTGAAAATCAAAGTAAAATTAAAAAAAAAAAATAAAAAATCGGTACTTTATTATGTTATAACAGTGAGGAAAATTAAGGGAAGAAAGGGTATTCAGTTCAAAATAGTTATAGCTTTTTAGGAAAATTTTCAATATTATGTGTAACTACAGTATGGCATAAAAATGTATCCAGAGATCAAACAAAAATCTATTCTAAACCAAAAACTTATATAGTTTGACTTTAACTAACTAACAACAATTTCAAAATCCATCCGGTGAAAATAATTTCTAGCTCCTACTCGCTCTGATAGTATCACACGCCTTCTCAAAATAGAAGTTATAATGTTGATAGATTTTGATGCACAATATTCCCAAAATATTTATTTTATTACCATTGACTCATTATTGCACCATACTGTATTTAGGCAATTTCAATTTAAAATCTTGAAACGACTACATTTTGTCTATGGCTTTTGGATATTTAATGGATTTTAGAGATAACAATACAAATAAACTTTTCTCAAACGAAGAAATTCCACAATTTCCACATGACTGCATTCAGATTTAGTTTCCAAGTACAAAATTATATTTTACTTTCCTTCTAGAGCTAAAAACTGCGCGATGAGTACATTGCAATACATGAGGAAATATGTTTTTTTGTATGCATATGCAGCATGTTCATGGAGCAATTGTACCTATTAGCTTCAATTGCTGCTCCTTTATAATGTAGTATTGTTTCCGTACTATCGGTCATTTTGAATTTCAAATTCTTGTAGGCATTTTGGTGTTTACAAACATTTGATTCATGATTGTATGAGATTTATGGGACAGAACAGTTATTAGGTAAGAAGAGGGATCACAAAATTTTAAAATAATGTTTTCTAGAGGCGACGAAAGTGAATGAGTCAAAATCGGCTGTTCCAACGATTTTTGACGTTTACCTTTTTTTGCATCTCTATTCCACGCATGTAAATATGTAAATCGAATAACAAAGAAGGAAATAGTAATACAAATTCGGTCGGTCGAAATTGTTGTGTGTAAAAGCTGCCGACGATGGGACAAAAGAACAAAAGAAAATATGGAAATATTGGTGAGAAAAACCGGCTAAAAATCGACGGGTGTAAAAACAGAATTACTCCGCTTAAAACGCTTCCGCCACTGATTGTTATTTCCCCTCTGAGTTAAAAGCAAAAAAAAATTATTTATTCCTTTTAATTGCCATGGTGTCCAATCATTTTGATTAGTGCCTAAACAATCCTAACTTAAAATTGTAGAGTACCTAAATTCACTATTGAAGCGTGAACAAAAATAAAGTTTGCCAGAGAAATATTTGGCAGCTTTTGGAGGTTATTTTACTTTATTTGTATTCATTGGCGAGCTGAATGCATTACATAAATGTAAATTGAATTATAAATTTTGTTGTAATTCTAACAAATCTAAGAAAAAGTATGTTTTTCTTATTTTCCATTAGGTTTTAAGAAAAAATCTAATTTGATTTCAATTAAAACTCCAACAAACAGATTGAGAGAGATTCTCCTAGAATTGAAAGAAAACTTTAAACTTGACAAGTGATGGCATAAATAGATTAAATGCGGCAGCAGCCACCGTGGCGTGTGGTTGGCGATGGGATTCCTTAAAAAATTTCTAAAATTAAATTCAGTTAAATTGAATGCACATGTATGGGTAAAAATTTGTTCTATTTCAATATATATTGATCAATTGTTCAAAAATCAAAAACTAATCCATAAAAATGTCCACAAATTCAACAAAAAAAAAAAAAAGGGAGAAAAGCGATACAATTTAATATTTCAAGGATTTCAAAAAAAAAATCATTTCTTTATTATTTTTTGGCAAGCCATTAAAAATTTTTGACACATTTTTGACGATTTATTGATACATTCAATTGTTATTGTTGATCAAATCTATTGCTGTTTTTCGAACTTTAGTTTCACTTTGAAGATTTGTGTAAAAATGGTCTAAGCTGTGGGTAGGCACTAATGAAATGCTCATCCTAACGCAAACACATGTGTACTTTCATGTTTGTATGTATATGTATATACATGAGTGTGTAAACTGTCAAAATTGACCTTTTGACAGTTTACATAGACCGTGCTAATAGCAATTATATGTGGTCGAACATCAAGGGGTGGATAAATTAAAACAACAAAACAAAACATTCAAAATTTCATGTAAAACATTTTAGAAAATTTATTGTAAAATTGAATGTGTACACATGTGTAGTAGTTGCACGTATAGAAATGGACAAGTGCTACGCCATTATTCTCTGCCTTGTAACTTATGCGAATACTTCATCAAATGTGATGATCCTATCACAAGATACATACATATGTACATACTTCCGCGCTTTTTTTTTTTAAAACCATTGTAATCTACCCTTTAGCTATACACAATTGAAATTAATAACATTATCGCTTTCAAGTTTAACACAAAAAATCAACCTCAAATGTTGTAAAATTCTTCCGGCGCCAGTGTTAATTTGATTAATTGCGAGTCGCAGTGCGTCGCTCACACAAACCCTCATTAAACAACAACAACAGTAAATTTATCAGTAAGTCTCACAATTTGAGGGGTTGGGTTGGTATAAAAAAAAAGAAAACCTGTGTATAATTTTTATGTACATACATATGTATTCTCTCAAATTCTTTGATACTTTGAATTCAATTGTATTTTTGCGGCGTGATATTATGATTTGTGCATCAAGTGCCGCAGGGGGTTGAATGCTGGACGCGGGTCTAAAGAAAACAATCGAAAAGGTTGCTGGGTTGAATAAAAAGTGAACAGGTTCGCGAAGCTATTTTTTATAAATTTATCTTAACACTACAATAGGTTTCAATTACCGTGTTAAAATTTAAATATCGTATTTCACAGACACTTGTACAATTATATGCACACATACATAAGTAATTCACTTTTGAAACTTTGTAATTTAAATGTTTTTATAACAAGTGCCATCGCTTCCCAGCCAGTTACTTAGGGGTGAATAAAAAAAAACGTATATATATATATATTCATATCTTTCCATCGATTTTAAATTGTTGTGTACATCCTTGAGCTTATGTTAACATTTCATTGATTATAGCATAGATAATGATAAAATTAGCTTTATATGGCAATACGTTGGTAGAGTTTTCTAATGTTAATTAGATGGTTTTGAAGATTAAAAGAAAAGTATTCAGTCTAACTTTGATTTTAAGATTGAGACTATTCGAATCTTCTTGTTTTATATGAGAAATCGAAGTTCTACAAATTTAGCAATTCTATTAGGTTCTTATTTTCTACTATTGGATATGAAAAATCGAGAAACATTAAAGGCAATGGATGGGGCGATGATTTAGCGAGGCAAAGATCAACTCTAGACATTGCTCAGGTGCAATCAGTAGCAATTCCCCAGAGCAAAATTAAGGTTGACATATTCTCTTACTTCCTCACCATGGGGAAATAACAAAAGGCAAGGGTTTTCCACCTGTGCTGCGACCATAACAGCATGATCAAACAAAACCCCCAAAAACAGGCACCTATTTGAGTATACTCGTCTGTAGTTCGACTGATTGCAGCACTCGCGGAATACTGGGCAATAAAAAGCATGCGGCAGGACTCAAACACACAAAAACTTGAAAGAGATAGAAGAGTCTCTTTCCCACAGCCTACCGTCAAGACCAGACTAATTAATTCCATAACCTGGAAAACTTAACAGAAAGTTGTATCATTTTTTACCATCTTATAACTTTTGTGTGAGTTGTTGCTGTGACAAAAGGACAATATTGACCTATAGGAGTTTTTCTACTTTTGAACATGTCCACTGACAATGATGGGAGCAAGCCTATGTTTATGCTTATAATTTGGTCAGAGTTTTGATCTGTTCTTTATCTGATTCTTGGTCTGAATTTCAGTTTGATTTTTATTCTGATTGTTGGTTTAAATTTGGTTTGAATTTCGGTCTGAATTTTAATTTGATTTTAGATTTGAATCTGATCTGAATTTGCCAGAGAAATGGTTTGAGTTGTGGTCTTTTTTTGATCTGAATTTCAATTCGATTTTTAATCTGAATTAAAAGCCCTATCAGTAATTCCGACGAAGCTCCCGCTTGGTATGGTATTCCTAATTCCGACAAGTTCGAAGATAGCATTGCCAACTATCAGAGAAATGTTCGAATCAAAAAATCAGCTGTTTAGTGTCAAAAAGGAAAAGGAAAAGTATCAAAAATTTTAACAAAATATAAAAATTAATCAAAATTAAGTGTTCTTTGCAGCAATGTTTTTAGTTCGACGGAGTGTCGAAGCAATTGCTTAAAATTAGAACGAAAGCTGTTAAGATTAATGCTTGCAATCCTCTTAATACGGACACCGAATACCGATCGTGATCCGGCTATATATGTACAAGCATAAATACCAATTTATTCTTTCTCTTAGGTTTGTGAAGAATTTCAGTATGTGCTGAATGTTGTGAAAGATGAATTCGAGCCAGGGAGTTACAGCTTTGGAACACGTTGTGAGTGCTTTGCAATTTCTGTCTGAGGGCGCATCAGCATGGTGTAAAAAAATATCAGGAAGTTGGAATGAAACAATCATTTTTTTTAAAGCAATGAAACGGAGCTGGAATATTTTGCAAACGAAGCTTTATGTAAAGTGAATCAAGGTAGATACAGCTAATGAAGAAAAAAGGGAGGCTAAAATCGATTTACTATGGAAGAAGGCGATGTCATGGCGGCATAACGTGCCCATGCCTATTTAGCAGTAAACTCATCTCTTCCTAATAATGGGAATGGTTTGAATTTAGGTCAGATTTTTAGTTTGAATTTATATTTAAATTGAAGTGTGAATTTTCATTTAAATTTTGGTCAACCAGTTTTCGGTTTTAATCCAGATTTTGATTTAGTTGTTGGTTTGATAATTATCCTATAATTTAGCAAAATTAGGCATCACCCCCAAACTAAAATGCTGCACCACTTACAATACTGCTGCAATTTCGGTGCTATTTCCTAACTTAGCCTAAATTTCCCTTCCTTTGTAAAGGAGATTCAGTTGTTTCTGTTTTAAGAATGTATTTAAGTGTAATGCATCATTTTTTATGGCACTTGCTTGGCGAAAAGAAGAATTTTTGAAAAAGTGCCAAAAACAACTGCAAAGTATAAACAATTGTCGCGCCACCAGAACGTCGAAATTTTTGCTCTTAGGTATCAAGGAGTTTCATAAATTTAAATACCTGAAGAAATCTGATGACTACATTTGACTGCTGTTGGACTGATCCAGAAAAAAGGCAATTTGTACCCGCTTGAAAGGACAAAAGTATCAAGAAGACTATGGAAGACAAATTCGAGAGAAAATGGCATAACCAGAAAGAGAACCATAAATTATCGATTCAAAAGTGCAGGCACAATAATGACTGAGCTAAAGAGCTATTACAACGTGAACATAAATGTCGAATCCTTACGCAGAAACAAACGAAAGTTCGGTCTGTTTTGGAGACGATCATGAAAACAAATGGATGGAAACTAATCGCCTGGCATGGACTAAAAACTACAGCAATAGAACTCTGGCAAACTCGAGAAAACTTATATGATCGGGCGAATTAAACTCAATTTTTTATGCGCATTTAATCTTCGGTGCGTGCTTCGCTCAGATATAGAGCAATACAAGGATAACTGTGTAGCGAAAATAGTCAAATTCCCACAAAATCATATGGCTTGAATGGATTTTTCCTACTATATCCGGAGTCCCTTATGCTATATTAAAGGGGCTGTGAACACCCAAAAAATTGGCTAAAATTTTATGGAGCAATTGCTGTAAGCCAATCGTGGTGCGCTTTCGCTCATTAATGCCGTTATTTTTCCGGACGACTTCTGCGGCCTATCATCGCTCAAAATTGGCAAGCTTTGGTTAGTAATTAATGTCTAATGTTTGATAATTTTAGAAATAGTAAGAAAGTTAGATTATTGATTCTTATTTGTTTGAAGATTCAAAATGTTTTCACTGATGTTAGAATTTACTGGCTGAGATGATTAGGTAGCTCGCCCGTTTTAAGTCCGATGAGCACCTCTGTCATATCATGAAACCTCTTGTTGGAGTTCTGAAAAAAGTTTGGTTTTAAGAAAATAACGAATGATATCCTTAAAGTGCTTGTTCACTCTATGCCATTCAAGATAACGGCCATAAGAAAGGCTAAGAGAGGGGCACCATCAAACTATACAATTTTGCTTATGACTCTATTATGAACCAAATTAATCTTAGTTTACACTTTCAAAAAATAACAAATATTTTTATTTTTACATACATACTTTTAATTAATACCCTCAAAAAAGTAAAATTTCTTCCATATTTTTTATTTAATTAAAAAGTAATGAAATTTGTATTCAAATTTGTTCATTTTGTTCCCGAAAATAAAAATAAATTACATTCACTAAAACAAAATCAGGTTTAGGTCCCATTTTAAACGATTTTCATGAAATTGGTGGGTAGTGCGGTTTTTGTGACCGCCAGTGTATATATATAATTTAAGGTATATTTGTTATCGAATCGCTTTATATCGTGAAAGAAAATTGAAAGTAGTTCAGTTTCCATCATTTTCAAATTTTTTTCACAAAATACAAATACGTGTGTATTTTTCCAAATATTATCGAAACTACTTACAAGGACAACAGTTACAGTTAAGGTAGGTAAAATAAATCGATGATCATATTTCTAAAAATTTCTCACACTCTGCATATGCTATTTTGGCAAATTGGCTGACTACATAAATAGGCTTATGAAAATGTATGAGTATGTATATGCTACATCACAACTTTTTGCAACATTACGATGAGTTATGTTTTTTTTTTTTGTATTAACAATTCAGTATTATCCAATTATGAGAATGAGATGGAACATTGGTGATGATAATGTTCAAACTGATGATAGGTCGGCATTATTGCTTTATAATTATGCTACACTTGATATCTCTCGTGTCGAAAAAACCAAAAAAAAACCAAAAAAAAGCTGATGGTAAAGCGAGAACAACTTCACATAGAATCTCATATATGAAAAGATAGAGAGTGAGAACAAGGAGGAGGATGAGGAAAAAATCAATCTTTGATATTTAATCTGTTCGGTTGGGAAGCTTATTCATAGTTCGCTCATTTGGGAATTTGGGCGTCATTGAAATATCTTCTTTTTTTTTGTTTTTTTCTTTTTCTTTTTTTTTTTTGTGTGGAAACACCATCGTCATGATCGTGGGAAAAATGCATCACCATGAGTTGTTGTTGGTGATGGTAAAGTTGATATTGATGTTGGTTGATGGTGGTGTTTGTTGTGTTTGTGTTTCGGTGTCGTAGGTCGTTCGTCTGAATCTCAGTGATTGTCCAGTATTGTATATGTATGTATGTATGTACCTTTGTGGATATATTTTATGCTTGTTGTTTTAATTTTTTTCTCATTTCTCATCGTGTCCATCGTGGTTGATAAAAATTCAAAAGAAGGAACGATGCTGCTGCTGCTGCTGTCTGTCTGTCTGTCTCTTTTTACATATTGCAAAATGTTGCGGCTTTAGCAACTTGTATTTCTTATATGTATGTATATTGAGGAAGATGGTGTCATGACAATGTGAACTGATGTTAATTTTTACTCTGATTCTTCTTTCGGTTCCTATTTCTGTTTTATTTGTTACGTACTTCTTTTTTGATGGTCATTTCATCGAGTGAGTTATGGGAATATTTGAATTTATTCTCCTTGGTTCCTTATTTTTATTATTTTATTTTCTCAGGTGAAACTAATTCAATGCACACTTATACTTGCAATGGCCTTTATTTTGGCTCTTCTTTAACTAGAAAGATACTTTGAAAATTTGGTTCGGGAAAGTCTCAAACGATTTTAATTTTACAAAGTAGATTGCTTTAGGACTCACTAAGAAAACGTAATGGTATAAGCAATGTAAACTATCTTTCAGAAAATTGCTGTTTTATAAGTTATTTTTTCCAAAAAAAAAAAATGCTTACATATTGTTTTACATAGGTGTTATGTCTAAAAACAATGAGCAACTTTGTGTAGGAGTGTTATTTGTTATAAATTGAATGTTCATGCTAGTATTTCGTACTCCGTCCACAAACCGTTCGTAGTTTTCAGTACCTTCAGACGCCGCAGCATACGATGAAACAGCTTACCATTCCGCCTCAACACTCCCACAGCTCATTCATGCCTTTTTGTAGATTGGCATAATTTTCCATTTGTTTTTTCAAATGGCTCCACAAATTCTCTATAGGATATATGTCTGAGCATTCCATTGTCTTAAAAATTCGCTACTTTCAACTCTTTGAATCACTATCCTGCTACAAAATTATCCAATCCTCTGGTAAGGAATCTCCTTGGCATCAATTTTTATCACAAACCCGACTCCATGCAGCATAATACCTCTCTATGTTATTAAACATCCTCCTCCATGTTCAATAATTTGTGTGGTTTGAAAGAGTTATAGCGGCATTGAGTTGTTCAACCAGGACATGACCGTCTGTCTGACTAAGAAAAATTTATTTTGGTCTCAACCGACCGAATTTAACTGTTGAAAAATAACGAAGAAATTATACACCACCCACAAGTAATTGAAATTATCTGTTACTCGTTTCTAGTCATAAAAAGTTCAGTGTTTGCATTGCTGCAGTCACGTCCTTAGATGACAAAGCGGGATTATTTTTCTTTCGCCCTGTATCCCGTGTCCAAACACTGAGTTTCTGCTGCAAAAGTGGCGTTCAAGAATTTATTTTTTTTTTTGCCTCCTTTCCTTATTGGTTGTTGGCCTCTATACATTAGCCACATCCTTTATGTGTTATGTTAGTTTTTTCCAATTTCGCGGTTGGAGTGTCCTGCGTTAAAATACTTTACTATTTTTTTTTTTTTTTTTAATTTTATGGCTTAAACTCGCATAAAGATTCTGCTGAAATATTGCATGAATCAAATTAAAAAAAAAAACCAACGGAAATGTCACGGCGTGAACTTAATTTGCCTCCATTGTACAGTGAGTGCAAAACTGTAATTATGGTGTTGCCAATCACTTTAATCTTTTTCATTGTTTTCAGTCATGAAATCGCACAAATGAAAAAAATTATTTGAAAGCAAATTAGAGTTCCATAGAACAACAATGAATATCCAAGTTGAAGAAAAAATTCCTCCAGTTCATAAATTTTTAATCTTCAAATATTTTGAAAAATTTCTATGTGACTTGTGAAAATCTTATACCTAATTTTTTCCGGCGGGAGACAATCAAACTGCATTTACCAAGATTCTCACTATGGTACTATTACGTAGTGGCATCTCCAGCGTAGATATTACTACGGAACGTTCTCTTATGAATGACCCAAACTCATACTTATAATTTACCCAGAAATCCTACCTACTTGCTAAAATTATAAAAAGCTCCTATCTAAATAATTCTTTTAAATTAACTATTATTTCTTTTCTGCTTTTAGTGTCACAGTTCCAGGTTATCAGGGTAATTTGCAAGCTGCCATTTCACATAGTGCATCCTTAGCGGCCTGGGAACGTTTTGGTGTGGAATTTATTTTAACATTTATTGTTGTGCTAACTTATTTCGTCTCTACCGATTCATTGAAGAAGTTTATGGGCAATTCAGCTATACTGATTGGAGCAGCATACAGTGCATGCAGTTTTGTATCGGTAGGTAAAAGAAGTTTAGAAAAAAGGTAAAACTTAAATATTTAGGAAATCTATAGAATGCAAAGAACTGAAATCAACCAAATCGAAAAAGAGAAGCGCTAGTGTGACAACTGAGAAATCTTTAAATATTTAGCTTCACCTCATTTAAGAAAAACTCGACATCAGGCCGACAATATAAAATTACGAAAGCACCTGCCGCTTTGGAATGTTCACTGATCGTACGCATGAATATTAAAAAATCAGAGAATCGACTAAAGTGGATGTTGTAAAATTATGTATACATTGGCTGCATCCAAAATAAATATATACGAATGTATGTATAGAAAGGCATACAGACAAAGGGCAGATATTAATGTGCGGCATATTTTATGTTAAAAAAAAAAAAAAACTAAATAACTTCAAAGTCGGAAGCTTATGCAAACTATCAGATGAAGACGATGATGATGATGGGGCCTCATTTGACCGAGAAAAAAAGCTGCAAAACAAAACAACATCTCCAATGTCCTTCAAAACATGATTTTGTTTCTTGTTTCTTTTGAGTATTGTTTTAGTGGTTCATTGCTTCTCATTTTGTACTTTAATTAAAAAATCATGTGTTCAAGATTTGCACATAACGAGAGTTTTCTGTTGCTAAGTTAATATATTTAAATGGTATAGGTATTTATTTATTTTTTTTGTATGAAAAATCAGTGTAAGAACTTGAAGTACACTTTAACTGTTTAAAAATCTATTTCATATGTTAAATAAATATATTTTTCAAATCGGTTATTATTCAACAGAAGTTAAATTTTTCTTTTTGTGTGTTATCACTTCACTTTGGCTTACCTTTTTAACGTATTCTCCCCTTCTTGAGTTTTATTTAAATTTTCCAAGTCTTTCAGCAAAATGGTTGCAAAAAAATAAAAAAAAAACCTCGGCCGGAAAAACCGCGGCGTGGAAATTTTGAACGAAATCCTTAGCTCTATAAATTCATAAACAACGGATGAAAGTTGCGTTATATCTCAATTGTCCGATTTGCTATTAATAATTTTGACTCTTTTTTTAAAGCGTGCTATAGCTTTAAGAAAACCTTTCTCGATGATCGAAAATTGAATCTTAAACAGTATGTATATCACTAAGCTCTCCCTTTATTCCAACATAATCGCCAAATTATCGTATTTGTCATTTTTATCATACACTTTGTATGGGGATTAATTTTTCTTTAAAATGCATAAGCTTCTTCTTTGAATGTAAAACAAACAAAACAAGAGAAAATTATTACTAGATATAATCATTAAATATTTATTTGCTCCTAATACTGGTTTCTGGTACGGACATTCGATAAATGTGATAAGGTTTGCGTTTAATATTGAAACCAAATCAATGCTCAGAAATTGAATTATGCGAAGCAGCTAACATTTTGAAGAACTGGCAATTGAATGTATAATAAAAGTAAATAGAAGTAAAATAAGTACGATAAGAAATATTAAATGCCTTTCATATTTACTCATCACATATTTTATTTTTTTATTTTCTATTTACAGATGCCTTATCTAAATCCTGCACGCTCGTTGGGACCATCGTTTGTACTAAACAAATGGGAAAATCATTGGGTTTATTGGTTTGGACCTCTAGTCGGTGGAATATCATCTGGCATTCTCTATGAGTATGTTTTCAATTCACGACGCAGCTCACGCCACAGCAAATCTAGCATTGATAATGATTCTTCGTCAATACATTCAGAAGATGATCTTAACTATGATCTCGAAATAGAAAAACCAAATCTACAAAATAAATATCCACAAGGTACATATCAACGTAATCAAGCAAATGGCAAAGTTCAACCCGCAAGTAACACTGCCGTCGTACCTGGTGGCAACTACTGCCAAAATCTATATACTGCGCCACCATTAACCAAATTCGAACAGCCAGAGCCGCTTTATGGTGGAACTCGTTCCATGTACTGTCGCTCACCGACTCTAACACGTACTAGTTTGAATCGCTCACAATCGGTTTATGCAAAAAGCAATACCGCTCTAAATCGAGATATTGTACCGCGTCCTGGTCCATTGGTGCCAGCACAGAGTTTATATCCGATGCGCGTTGCACAGACTCAGTCGCAAGCGCAATCATCACATTTGCAAAATCAAAATGTACAAAATCAATTGCAACAACGTTCAGAAGGTATATATGGAATACGAGGGTCGACAAGACAACAGACACAACAACAGCATCAGCATCAACAGCAGCAACAACAACAACAACAACTTCATCAGCAACAACAACAGCAGCAGCAGGCACTACAACAACAGCAACCCACTGCCGATAATCAACAAGGATTTCAACCCGTATATGGTACACGTCACAACCCAACTCCAATTGATGGCAATTTGAAGTTCGATCGTCGCCCGGATTCCGTTTACGGCATGACTGTACAACGCAATCGCGGTCAATCTGCACAATCCGATGATAGCTCATACGGCTCGTATCATGGTTCTGCAGTAACTCCGCCAGCACGCAATGCTAATGGTGAACCTATATTAATGTATGCACCACCACCGCAGCCAAATCACACACAAATTGTACCACAACCAATGCGTACACAATCGGAACGTAAAGTTTCAGCACCTGTTGTGGTATCGCAAACGCCACCAATATCATCCTGTGCTGTGACATATACCACGAGTACTAGTCATGGTGGTCATCCACCACCACCACCATCGCAACAGCAAGCAACACAGCAGCAACAGCAAACACAACAGCAGCAGCAACTTATGGTACAACAACAACAAGTACATCAACAACATCAGCAGCAGCAGCAACATTATGGGATGCTGCAAATGCGAGCCAACTGAAATCGACTTTCCTGGGATTCCCATTTTTATAAAAATTGTATAACTCTAAATTAATTGAAACGGAAGTAAAAGGTAGGGAGAAAAAATAGGACTCCACGGACAAATAGCTTCACGAATAACGCAACGAATATTGATTCATTTAATTCAATAATAGGGCTTCGTAAATTATAGGTCTACTCCAAAGCAGCTCCTAAAACTAGTATTTAATGGCATCCAAAGGAATTCTTAATGTTTAATGTTTAACTTTAAGTTTTAATATATTATCAACGTTTTTTTATATATGACCCTCTGCGACTAGAATCTCAGTTTAAACTAATCATATAAGATCTATGGAACTTGAACCTAGCACACTCACTCATTCTGAATAAACATTTATTGAAATGAACTATTACAAAAATACATAATCAATCAAATAGTATTATATCATTGCAAAAAATAACTTAAAAATAAAAGGATTATATCAGATCGTATGTTAAAAAACTCCTAGCGAAATTACTAAAATTATATCAAATTGAATATTAAGTCTACGAAGTTTCTTTTTAATAAGGTTATAGATTTATAGAATTTATATATTGTATAGGGTTTCAGAAAATATGTATTTTACAAACATTCTTCAAAATAATTCTCTAGACTGATTTGCTGAATCTATGAGTTTGATAAATATACTATACATTCATAATTTTTAGGTTTTTAGGTTTAGAATTATTAAATTTTACTAAGCTTATCCATAATTATAAATTTAGTTCTTTTATTGTATTGAAGTACGAACAAATAAAAATATAAATATTTCTAAAATTATATAATACATGAAACTCTATTATCATTATTATTCATTCTTTTTTTTTTTTTGTATTAGAAAGATTTCTACATTCAAATCATATTTTGTATATAGTAATACTTCTGTTTAATTAAAAATTATAAATATATAGTCGTGCATATTCTCAAAATAAAATTATAAAAATAAATGTAATCAACAAAATTCCCGATATTGAAGAAAATTGATATAAAATAAATTGTTAATATTTAAGAGACTAATTTAGTAATTTAATTCCAAACTGAGGTAAGGCAATTATATTTGACCTTTGATTTTGTCAAATGCTTTAAAAAATTTGAATCTACGCGATTCATTAAAAATTCACGCCAATCTTAAAATTCAATTTCAAATGACGAATGAATAACTTTTTTAGGGTAAAGGCTCAAGGATGCAAACGTAATGTATCGTTAAGTTACCAACTGCCTGGTTTTAACTTTATTATTAAAATAAATTGGATTTGAATGCAGCTTTGGAAGAACGCAGTGCCCCAAATACGTCTGGATGGATCAACCATTTTGATTGGTGTCCTAATCAGAGCATAACAGAAGGAATACGTTTGATTGTACTCACAAATCCCTAGACCAAAATATGTGTTATGCTATGAAATCTTTTGACATCATATTAGCTCTGTGTATGTTGACACTCGGGCGAAGAAACCTAATCAAACGTATGTTAATTTTTGCTTGCGTCAATAGTGTTCGTCGATTTTGGTTGAGCTCTTCTACTCGTATTCCTAATTGAATTAAATGGTACGTTACTTTTTAAAAATGAGTTGGCAACGCAGCACGCCAGTTTGAGTTTTACGCCGACAAAAAATCATTCACACTCCAAAGGCCGTCAAACTGTCATCGAATCGACTTCGAGCTACAACAAAAACGAATGAGAGCGGCATATCATTTCTCACCAAAAATTGAGTTGCCAACTCAATGAAATGAAAATTACTACAGACAATTTTTTCGCGATGACGAATAGAATTAATTAATTGCAAAGCAATATTTTAGAAATATTTCATACATTTTCAATGCAATTCATTAACAGTTTCATTACTACGTTGAGAATAAAATATTAACTTTTTCCAAAGTATTTATTTTCAAACCGGCATTAATACTACATAAAATGAGGAGCATTGGCAACCTTAGTAGGAGGAAGAGACACAAACTGTCAAAATTGTATAAAAGAAAAATCAAGTTCTCCTTGTCCAAAACAGTTCAACTCTTTTAAAATCCAGCTTCTTGATAAATAAATAAAATAATAAATACATTATTAAATAAAAAAGTGCTTGGAGAAAATATTGATTGCAATCGAAGAAAGCGGGTAAAACAAAGAGAATTAATAATTGGCGACCGCACCTAAGAACGCAAAGGACAATCTTGTGCAAGGGAACAGCTGAGACATTGCGTATTTCAGGAACGAACTCAAGGTTAGCATTTAGGTGACGAAATTGCAGTGTTCTTGCCAAGGAAAATAATTTCATTGTCCCCATTTACAGTTCCGTAAACCAAGTGTGTGAAACTTTCCCCCCGATAACCAGTGAGCAGGACATACAATGGAACCTGCTGGTACATTTCATCCTTGCGATGAAGCAGTCATTGCCACCAATGACGATGCTAGTGAATGCAAACGTTGCGCTGTGCGCTTAGGCTATTGGGAGGACAATTATATTCAATGCTTTGCACGCCAGCAAGAGCGTAAGGCGCCGGAGATAAATCGAGGCTATTATGCACGAGTCAAGGGCGTGGAAATGTGTATAGAAAAGTTCCTGAAGGTCAGTAGTAGTAGAAGTAGAAATGCAATTGCAAATATTTGTTGTAGACTTGGTTGGCAACTTCCCCCCGACGACGAAGAGGGCAAATTATAGTTTCTAAAAATAGCATAAAAAACATCAACAGCTGAGACTGATGGGGTGTGTGGTTGGTAGGTAGTTAGATACTTTAAGTAAAAGAAAGGAATAGTGGATGGGTGGTTTGATGTTTAAGTTCCTGCGCAGTTTTGATGTGGTTAGTTTGAGAAGAGGTGGACATGATGAATTTTATTGAATATGCGTGCAACATGCACACATCCTGTTGCATATAAAAATCAGCAGACACTTGTTTTTTTGTTTCATATTGTTCTTTTGTCTTTTCTGTTTTTTTTTTTTTTTTTTGGTAGAAGAGGCTGACGATGACCCTGAATCTTATTACTCTTTGCGGTGTCTGTATTCAAAAGTCTTTTATTTGATTAAGCAACGAAAAAAAGTCGATTCCAGCAAAATATTTCAAAGGATAAGATCCTTTGTGTATTGTAAATATCTTGAAAAGATATATAGATATATTCATGTCTCACACTTATAATTTATGATAAATATGCATGCATGTATATACATATATTTTTCAATACCGATTATGCAACAACCCAAAAAAGTTAATGATTTTATTTAGTACAGTTTACGTAAACTTTTATCTCTTTCTACTTGTAACTACCTTTGAGCAGGATGCTCAATGCAGGAATAAAACTGGTTAGAATGATCAATTAAACAAATTAGAATAAAAAGAAAACGACTCTAAATACTTATATTTTTGGTATTAAAGGAGACGCCAAAATAAGCTGGCCATCCAAAAGTATTTTTATGTAGGCATTTGAGAATAAATGCTTTAATCAATTGAACTGAAACTTTATAGTTTTCATTCTTGAATGTTGTTTTGGAATACTGACATTTGGTGCCATTTGGATCAAAACCATAGTCAGCCTTTTAAGCCAAACTAAAACTAAAAACAGCTGAACCTTAGTGAATATAAAAAAAGTTAAATAAAAAAAAAATAATAAATTTTTTACTTCTCCATATATAGAAAACCGATGGAAATTGCCAAATTATTAATCTTGGCTGTGGTTTTGACACGCTATATTTTCGCTTACGCGACACTCAGTACCAGGTGAAGAATTTCATCGAATTGGATTTTCCCACAGTCACAGCACGCAAATGCTATACAATCAAACGTAACAAAGCACTACTCGCCAAGATCCATGATGAGGATGGTGAGGTGCGTTTGAGCACTACAGACTTACATGCCCCGAATTATCATTTGATGGGCGTAGATTTGCGAAATACCGATGAGGTTGATAATAAATTGCAACAGGCAGATATTGATTATACACTACCAACGATATTCTTGGCTGAATGTGTGCTTGTTTATATCGAAGCGCAAAATTGCAAAAATTTACTCAAATGGATTGCCAACAAATTCACCACAGCTGTAATTGTCAATTATGAGCAGGTGAGTTATTATTACTTTTTATATCATTAATACTCTTTTATTTTGAAGAGTTCTAAGAGCCATTCCACATTAGAGACAGAATTGTTGTTGTTTCCCCATATAAAATGAAAAAAAAAAAACAAAATGTAGAGATTAAGAGAGTAAGTTCAATCACTGGCGGCGAATGACACATGACCAAGGGAGAAAAACACATTTGTCTCCGCTGCAACTGTTACCATTGTGAAATGGCCCTAAATTAAATTCATATGTATTTTGTTACCTTCATGAGAGGTAAAAATGATCATTAATGAAATTTCCAATTTTCTATTTATTTTTATGTTTAGGTCAATATGAACGACAGATTCGGCGAAGTAATGTTGAATAATTTACGTACTCGCGGTTGCAGTTTGGCCGGTGTTGATTCGTGCATGTCACTCGATACGCAAATCGCGAGATTTTTAGAGTGTGGCTGGAGTGGCAGCCGTGCCTGGGATATGATACAAGTGTATCAGAGCATAGCGGCCGATGAACGTCTGCGTGTCGAAAAGCTGGAAATGTTAGATGAGGCTGAATTGTTGACACAATTGTTTCAGCACTATTGTCTTGTGGTTGCTTGGAAAGGAGAGCTCTTCCAGGACATTGAAATTACGTGCGTTGACGTGTAAAATTGCTTCCTGCTTCTATAAATTTACAATTTGTATATTTTCTAAAATTTCCTTTCATTTTCTACTTTTTTTATTTTAAATGTTTCCATTGTAGCGTGGAGACGCGCATGTCTTCACTCAACATCGATTAAAGACTACACTACCGTTATTACAACAACAACCACAGAGTTTGTATAGTGTGCGTACGAGAGTGTTTGAAGAAAATGAAAGGATATGGAATTCAGTGCATTGTGGAAAGTGAATACGCTCAAGGAGTTCAGAATTCGATAGATTGAACTGTGGTTGACCCAAAAGCTAAAGTAAAACTGCTTTTATCTCGTTACTTTTTTTTTTTTTTTGTTAAATTCATTTTATAATTAATGAATGGAAAATGTTTGTCACTGTGTACTTTAAATTTTTAAATTTCAAACTAGAATTTAGCACGTTCTTTACTTTTTGAATAGTTAAAACTAAAACGGGAAAAAATATATATTTCTTCCAAATATGAACTTTGTGTGTTATTTCAATAACGAAACATCTGAATGTGTGAACTAAAAGTTTAAGTTTTTCTTTATTTGTCATTTTTTGCTGTTGTAATGCACTCAAGTTATTGTATTTACATAAATAAAAATAAAATAATGTTTTTTTTCTTATAACATTGAAAGTATTTGCCACATTTACTAAAGTACTTCGTATTAATGTATATTGTGAGTTTTATGTTAAAAATTTTCGAGCTTTTCAAATTTGTTTATTTTTTTAATTTAAAATAAAAAAGAATAAAATTTAATATTAGATTTAAACAAAAGCATTAGAATTTTTTGTATATGTTTTTTAAAGCTTTGAACGCAATTCAAAAACTGTTATTATATTTTTTCTTAAATACTAATTAATAAACAAAAGAAAATATTATATATATTTGTATTTCTTATTCCAGAATAATGTTTTAAAACCTAAAAAATTGCAATAAAAACCAAAACAAACTGAGTTATGCAATGTATAAATGTGCTAAATAACTTATAATAATAAAGCAAAGCTTTACCAAAATCATCAATTGTTTTAATTTCATTTTAGTACAAAATGTAATTTTTTCGGGCCGGAGTAGGAGGCACGATTTGGAAAGAAAAAAATGGGAAAACGCGAGAGATTTTCTAACGTTTTTTTTTTGTTTTTTAATTTCATTGATCAAAAAATATTTTTCATTGCAAAATTTTCAATAAATTTTCGTCGTTTTTCGGAATTTTTCATATTCTAATTCTGCTTTAATATAACAAGAAATGTCAAAAGTAAATCGCGCCATTTTGGAGAGTGCTGCACTCTCTTCTCGTTTTTAAAAATGAATTTCTTCGCCGCCTTTAAAAACTGAAACGAATGAAATGAAATGGAACAAGAGGCAATAAAATGAGTGGTGAAATAAGAAGAAACATTATTAAAATAGGGCAACAACAACAAATTACAGTTTATTTCCTCATCGGCGAATGAATGATTTTTTTTAAAGAGGGCGCTGACACGATCCATTGCTTCGACAATGCGTAGTCTATACATTACGTTTTATAAATTTTGTATACCATAGTTCAAGGTCACAGTGGTGCGCTGTTGGCAATTGGTAAGTAAGTTTAATATTTTGAAGTCCTACAACTTTGAAAGCTAAGGAAAGTAGTTCGTCATGAAAAGCTGAACATTTTATGTACTTACATCAACTCTCCACTCTTCTCTGTATCCGTCTTTTTGGTGAGTTTAATACAAATTTTTCTAAAGACATTTGATTATTTTGTATAATCAGTGGCGACCATTCTACATCATTAATAATATGCACAAGTATTAGTGCCTTAAAAACCTAAAAAAGAGCCAGCCATGTAAATCTCGCTTAAACGAAAGAAGTACTAAAAACAACTGTTTCTGTGTTAAATTTGAAAAAATTATGCTTCATCTTTATTTACATTTACAATTGATGTTAAAAGGGGGGAAAGGGGGAAAATAATTAAATAAAGACCAAAGGGCATATTAATATCAATGTGATCTTAAATTGACACTAATTTTTGTATCTTATTAACCAATGAAATTTTCAAACGCATCGTAGCGGATAAAAGACAGAAACTAATGAATGAATTTCGAGATGGTGGCATAATTGCATCAGCTCGTGCTAATGCCATCCAAAAAGGGTCAAAGCGTGAACTGCTTAAATTAATTGTTAATTATGGAATTGCTTCATTCATATGTGCTTATGTATGATACATACTTCGGTTGTGCAGATGAAGAAAAAAGAAAGAAAATGATTTTGCATACATTCTCGTTGAAATATGTTTGACTCAGTTTGCATAATTGACTGTGGCTATTCTGTTTGTCGCTTATGAGCATTGTTATGATAATTCAATTAAGGTTCCTTGCAATTAGTGGCATTAGATTATTACACAATTACATGTTTTTTATAATAATATACATTTCCTTTACACTTTAGGGGGATTAGAGGGATTACTTAGTATAAGAGTGAAATAGGTCAAAAATTCAATTTTGAGTAAATAAATGTTTTTTAGAATGTCTTTGTATTATCATTATACTGCGATACTGGATTTAAAGTCATAATTCTTTTGTAAAAAAAAAATATCCAAAGAAAAATTTGACAGCATAATTTTATATTTTGCTACAAATATTTTTTTTTTATTTTTTTTTTCTCCTCCTTCTACTCCTCTCGGGAGCTTAGGACTTCTTCTAAGGATTGCGATCAGGCAGTTGTTTTTTGATAGCAGAGATTTGTCATCTTGACCCGAAACTCATGAAAAGAGGGATATAAAACACCTTGGCCATTTCGTCCAGAGATTTACAATAACATAGAACAGCGTAAAGAGACTTCAGAGCTGCTTGACTGACAGATAAAGTAATATAGCTTCAGCTTGGAAAACATTACAGCGATCAGGGAGACTGGAAGAAATGCTGATTTTCAGACATTCAGAAAAGACTCCACTACAAACTCTGCCATCTAGTTTGATTCATATTACCTACAGTCCACTTTAAAGTGCTTTCCAAATGTATTGTATTAGAGAGATTGCTGTCGTTATACCGCGACCTATAAGATCTATTGTACGTTTTCCAAATGTATAATAACTGAAGTGTTTTAGTAAAATGGAGTACTGGTACCAAAACGATGCACAAGCGAAAATTGGGTTCATGGATTGAGATATTATTTTCAGTATGATGTATAGCTAGTTCCGTTTGTTGAGAAGTATAGCTTGTTCCGCAGTGAGAGTAATTCCTTAGTAATACAAATCTCTACAGACCTTTGTACCCTTTCTAGATATTTTGGATTATTCCGTTTTTATTTAATTTTCTTTAACAATAATCTACTCAAAGGCTTTAAATTTAAATCAATTGCTTGTGAACTAAAAATAATGGAGATGTAGAGGCAGCGTTTTATTTTATGTTACCTGTAGATTTTTTACGTTCGAGTTACTGGCAGTGCACCACAACTGGATACCATAGCACCATATGATGAGCTTGTTATTGAATTGCACTAATTTGAAAATATTTTGCACACTTTTTTTCTTCTTTTTTTTAATAAAATATAATGAAAATTGCCTTTTCAATTCTGGTTAGCTAATTTCTCTTGTTTTCAAATTAATAATTCGTAACTATTTAAAGTTCGTATGTAATCGAAACCAACTTTAAGCAATATAAAAACCCGAATTGTTTGACAGTATTTTAAAAATAGTTGGCAATCCTTTAAAGTTGAATCAATCAGTTAAAAAATGCTCAATCAGGTTAACAGCATGAAAAATAATAAACTCATATTTCATTGGGTTAACTCAAAGCACCCACACCAAACGCGTATGCACATGCACACGTTACTGATACTAAGGTAGCAGACGATAGTGAGATATTTAACTCAACGGTTGAAAGCAGTCACATATATACATTAAGCAACTCAATATTTTGCTAGTAAATTAGGCAACAAACCAAAAACAATACAGTTGCAAACTAGCAGTAGAGAGTCTATAGTTCTCTGATCCAAATTACATACGTGGTTGTGGTGAGTGTACACTCGTAGTCTCATACACTCGTAGAGTATCTTGCCAACATGGGGTACGCTAGTTGTGGCTTTTTTTAGTTTAGTAACTAACGTCGTCGTTGTTGGAGTTACATTTTACATACGTGCGGGAAAAAATCGTTAAGTTAAATAATTCTTTTTGAGTTTTTGAATTTTCCAACTGTGAGAGGCCGTGAAGTTTTGTTTTCTTTTTGTTTTTCATACTAACGCACACACACACATACGACGTTGGTTAGTAGTGTAAGTGTTAACAAAATTGTTGTGCATGAGAAAGAAACAACGCTTGACAGCAACAACAGCAGGTATTCAGTTGGCCGACGTAGAGTAGTTGTCTCTTGTTCAGTATTAACTGGGTTCAAAACGACTCACTTGGCAAACATAAGAGTCAGAGTTAATTTTTCATTGATCGAGAGCAACGTTCGTTTATACGCTGTGAGTTTGTGATATTTTTGTTTAATGTAAATTTGTATAGAAAAAGCAAAGCAAAAATAATATAAAAAAAAAACGATATTCTTCTGAGTTTACGTTACCTTTTTTTGGGGCGTTGTCGCAATTCGAAAACTTTTTCGTGTGAAAATTACAAAACACTATAAAATATTTATAGAGTGAAGTATTTTTGTGAAAGCCTAAAAAGTTATATTGTAAAGTTAAAAGAAAATTTTGATTGTATTTCAATTTTGTACATTCATAAATCCTTTCCAATGAACGAATATTTATTATCTAAAAAAAAATGAAGAAATATTCCATTGATTTCGAAAGGAAGATTAGATAAAATAATGTGCTCAACACGCAAAACCAATGTATTATCTACCACTTGTTTTTTAGTGTGAATTATATACTTTTTCAGTTTTTCGCATAATTTGAACGACAATATCAATTGGAGCATAACTGCACACAACGCAAACATCAGCACCAACACCAACAACAGCAAAAAACAAAAGCTTGAAAAAGGTAGGCATAACATTCCAGACAAGTACGAATAGATATGTGTAGAATTGATTGCAACACTCACGCATGCCTCACAAGTTCACTTTCTGTCTTATCGTTTTTATTTATTTCTTTGTTTTTGTTATTTTTAATATCAGTTTTATTCACTTTTATCGCAAAATCGTTTTTCAGTAAAGAAAGAATATGATTCATTCATTAGTCAGAAAAACAATGAAATCAAAATTAATTAATACCTACTTAATTGTGCATGTGAAGGAAGGTGTTTTCATCGGTTAAATGAATTTATATGTTTCCAACAGAAATAAATTTTATTTAGATGTAACGATAGATATTGAAAAGATGAAGATGTTTGGAAGACGTAAATATATATGTATTTATTAGGCTATCCTTAAGGCTAGGCTAGCAGTAAACATAACTAAATCAAAAGTTAAGGAAAGATGCATGGCCGAGAACAATAATTTTATAATTTTACTTAAAAGTAAATGCAACACTTAACTGTCGTTAAGAACAAAATTGAAGCAAAATATGTTCAGAGCAAAAATGGGTTATTGTAAAAAACCCATTGAGGAAGACAGGATTGCGATTTCTTCTGTCAAAAATTAGAATACACACGTTTTAATGAAACTGCAAAATTTGGCAACTACATGACTGCACAAGTGCATAACTCCATTGCTGCTGCAGTCGCATTAGAATCTATTGCTAATTTGACAGCAACAAAATAGATGAAGAAAACTTGGTTTTCACTATGTCATATTCCCTGTCAAAAAGAGATACTGAGGGGGAAAGAGATGGTAAAATTTTACTTTAGAGCAAAAGCGGAACGAGTGCAGTTCAGAGAAAAAGTGAAACAAAATATGTTCAGAGCAAAAATGGTTTAAGTCGCTGTTTTTCATTTTCATTCCAAGTCGTATTACTTGTATCGTTCTTGGGCTGAGACATAAATTTATTTCACTTTCACTTTGCTCTCAGCCTCTCAAATATCATACACACTCTAATAAATATACCATTTTATGTTGTCTTGCATTAATTAATATATTTGTCAGCCTCACTTACTATGCAGAAACTTGCTTGAAAGGATAGCGAATTTTTGGGAGAGATGCGGCGTTGGTTAAATAGAGAGCTTAGGCACCAACTGACATTGTTATTATTTCGCAGAGTAAATAGAAAAAATAAAAAGATGGATTGAAAGAGTAATTTTAATCACTGGCTGCCAATGTGAACAATGAATGAATATTTAGAATAGAGTTGAATGACTATAAGAGGGAATTAAATTTCTGCTGACAGTTTATCGACACTGTAAAAAATATAGCTTTAAATATCGAAGTATGCGAAGGCATGGATCTCATTTCTTAGGATTCGTGATTTTCTGAAAAAAAAATCCGAATCAGATATTTAAACTTATGTATGTAAAGGTTGGCTAGGACATGACGGAACTAAATATTCTCCGAATGAAATCCCCGGGAAATCTTATTTTTTTCTCCTTCTTTTCTTATAGAAGTATGAAGAAAAGAAACAAATTTTCCCGGCATTTTAGGAATATTTAAAACGGAGTTGTATAGCACTTCATTCCTACTATCTCTCTGATAAGATGTATTATATATACAGTGTAGCGTGCGTTAAATTAGCCAATGCCGACCATAAACTCATAACATAAACTGTGATTTTTTATTTTTAATTTTTTCACGTTATTATATAATATAATTACTTTGACTAATGTTGCATACACATACTTAAAAAAAAGGTTATTGTCTCATAACGTGCAATCATGCCATAGCAAAGTTGTGTACTCATGTTCCATGTAGCAGCATTTTCCTGCAACTTCAATGCTTTTCGAGTGGAAGAAGCAAAAGTGGAAGTCCTTGTTCTACATACACACATGTACTTCATTTAATTTATATAATTCTTTATAATGTTGGTAACAAAAAAAATGGTCGAAGAGAACAATAAAGAGATTGGGCAAAAGATTAAGAGCAGTGTTACCAACATATACTTATAAATTTATGACTGTCCGTGCGAAAAAAAACTGTTACGTTCTTTGATTTTCTATTTATAGCATATTTTTTAATTGCCGCCAAACTTTATAATCTACATACAACTGATTTGCAGACGAACAAGTTATATGTTCATATGTATGTATGTACGTACGTACGTACAAAAAAGAGTTCATATGTATGTATGTAGGTTAATTTGAAAAGATTGTAACATAAAATTTTTCAAAATCACGTTTTCACGTTGATTTCTGATAGAGGATTTCCATCTGCATCTACATCCATGCATGCCAGGCTCATACATCAAGAACTCACGGCTGTATTAGTAATTTTATAAACACTTCTACATAAAACTAACACACAGTTCCGAATAGTTTTTTTTTACTTCTCCTGGAGAATTCGAAAAGTGCGTGTTATGACCTTTTAAATTTAAGGCAATGATATATCTGTACTAATGCCATATTCTTCGACATTTTTCTGTTTGCTGGTTATAGAAACTAACGTAATAATAACCGTTTCTCATAAGCGCATATGTTAAAACCAGTTTTTCCACTCTTACTAATAAATTTGATATTTGTTTTGTTGTTTCTGCTTCTGTTTTTCCAATTGGGTATTTTCTTTGTTTATTTGATTCTTCCATTTTAAATATGAGAGAATCGCCAAATATATCGTTAATAAAATAAAAAATAACAAAAAATAATAAAAAAAATTTAACCGAAAACCGGTATATTATTTTTCTTCAATAATATTTTTATTATCACGCAGAATATTATTTTTTTTTTTAAGAATGTGAGAGCATTTTAATACTCTTTGTGTGCATTGAGTGCTTTTGACCAAGTTAAGTGCATATAAAAATTTAATAATTAACAATGATAAAAGCGTATAAAATATTAATTGCATTTTTCCACTTATGTTTCATTTTGCGTTAGACCGATGTAAAGAAAATGCTGCAAAACCAAACTGGTGGTTTTATTTGAAATTGAAGATGGCAAACGGTGCTATTTAGCATACAAAATAGTATTAAGCAGAGAAGTACATTTTGATAAAAAGCAATTCTGCAATGAGCTCAATATAATAACCTCAGAGCAAGCAGACCAAGCACGAGAGAAAAGAGAAGGTGTAAAATTTCCAAGTGCCCGTTCGCTCTTTTCGTTTTCTTTTTATATCTGTAGTTTTCGCTCTCTTAAATTGAGAGCGTAAAAACTTCATAATACAAAAAACGAAAAGAGAGTTTTGGCTCTAGGTTTAGTGCATTGTTATGCAGACGCACGGGCACAGTATAGTTTATGCCACATAACTGGAAGTATTCTCAAATATTCTCATATATTCTGAGTTTTGACATTTATGACTGAGAAGAGAGAGAGAGAACAATTTTCAAATATGGCAGACGTTAGGGAACTAAAAGGAGGGCGCCATTTATATTTATTTAATTCACTTTGAGAGACAGAGCGGGAGAGTAAAATTTGACAATTATGATCACAGAAGATTTCGCCTCCGATGCCAAATTATGGGATCAAAATAATATTACGTTGTGAAATTACTAAACAATAATTGTCTTTTAAAAGCAGAAGAGTATGCTTTTGGTTAAAAATGCATGAAATTGAAATAAAATTGTATTGTAAACGTTTTTGTTTTGAAAAGAGGAATAAATAAATATTTGAAATTTGATGGACTGAAGTAAAGATATGAATAAAAAAGTACGGGAAAGCACTAAAATCAAACAAAAAATTTAGGTACAAATGAGCGATGATTTTTTTTTTTTAAGATATTAACCCTTGTGCGCCCTCCATTATGAGTTTTGTTTTCTTGCAAAGAAACTGTAGTTTATTTCACTCGTTTATCCTGTGACAAAACGAGTATCGTTGAAATTTTATATGGAAAACATACACCACGGTAGCTTTAAGAAACTTATTTCTTGAAATTGTCAAAATGTGTGGGAGAGAGGGGGGGGAGACGAAGGGGTATTCCCCCTCTTACCATCACTTAAGACAGTTTCATCATCTAAAAGCAGACTGGGTTAGGTTAGGTTGGAGTGGCAGCTTTCTACTTGAAAGCACACTTAAGCACATAATTAGGCTCGTTGTGATACCACAGTTCACTGCGACGCCCCCATTTACGGAGTGGAGAACTATGAGGATTCGAAAATGAATCTGGCTATGTCCTTAATATTTATGGATGATAGCTCGGACAGACTAGTGCAGAAAGGTGAGCTCAGGAGTTTTAGTCTCCTCCTGGCCAGGGATGAGCATTCGAACATGAAATGGAGGACTATTATTTTATATAATGAAAAATTAAATATGTCATTGAGTCATTTATGGAAGTATCATTAATTTTTGTGGTACTTGCTTTTAAATGAAATGATTGAAACTTGACATTACTCATTTACAACGAATAGCAATTGAATTAATTCCAAGCAACAGTAATCTAATTAAATTTCCAGTAACTGTGCGAAATTATGCACACACATATTTATTAATTTAAATGTCTATAAATTGTTTAAACAAATACGTCATTTTCTTATCTTTTACTGTTGATATTTTGAGTAATTTTAAACCATCCAACAGTTATTTTTATTTCTGGAAAAAATATACGCACTGAATAAAGATCTCACCGCATTTTTAATTTAATTTATTAATATTTAATGAATCGAACTTCTTCATAGCAATTCTATTTTTTAATAAAAGATTTAACACGCTTGGTAAAAAAAAGGCACATAACGAATAGCAATAATTTCTGTACTTACTTTTTGAAAATCATCATATTTAATTAGAGATAAATTAAGTTTTTTTTTTTTAGATATGTTTTTCATGTATTAATTTTTCTTTTGCAGATTTAATAATCAAAAAAATGCGATAGTTACTTTCTGAGGAAGAGGCAATGAAACTCATCTAAACAATCAAATCCATTTGTAATCCAAAACGAAATAAAAATTACCATCACAACAATTAATCTTGCCTATAAATCAACGACAACGATGCATACAACAATAATTCAACAAAATAATACTCCTGCGACAACAACAAATCGAATAAGAAATTTCAAATATCGTGATAAATTGAAATTTATTGCCGTCATAGTTATAAGTTTTATAGCGTTAAGCGAGTTTGCATTAAGCAATGTAAAAGCGCAAACTCGTGATCCTAGATTTTATTCACGAACTGGGGTCAATGACTATCAAAGGCCTAATCCTGGTGATCCCGATTATAGGTAAAATAATTAAAACAAAAGTTAAAATAAACGTAAAATCAGAAAAATGTTTAATACTTTCTTATTTCTTATGCATAGAACTTATACGTTTAACGATCGTCGTTATGGAAATTATCAGCCAAATGGATATGGTGCCAATTATCCAGGAAGAAATCCACCAGGACAATATCCACAAGGGATGCCGAATGAAGACCGTTTTCGGTTTGATCCAGTAAGTGAATATACATATCTAATATTGAATTAATTAACCTCAAATTTTATAACTGCCATATAAATTATATATATCCACTTTTTTGCATATGAATAGACTATCAATTGACCTCGCTACATTTTGGGATCTTTAAGCTTATTTAGAACTTAAATATGATCTTTTGACAAAGATGACGCATTCATATGTTTGTTCACATGTATGTTCAATTTGAGAAAGCTTAGTACAGTATCAATAACGTTAATTAACTTTTCATACTTCAAAGATTGCACTAGTAATAAGATCAGATCGACACTATTTACGTATACGCCCGTACATAGTAAACAAACTGTGTTTGAGCTTGTTTATGATTGACATATTCACATCTGTGCTTGTGTGTGTGTGATAAATGTTTTTGTCAGAGCCGGATTTAGAGGTATTGACCCCTTAAGCAGTTACTTTTTTGGTAAGGGAGATAGGGGGGGGGGGGGTAAGGAGAGAAATAGGTAACCACCAGGCTTTCAAACCCAACCCAAATCCATCTCTTTAAGAACCTTAATTCAAACCTACAACAGGTTTGTTGAAAGGTTCAATATTTTTTCAGGAGCATTTTAAACGACAAACCCCAAAACACAATGGAAAAAATATTTTTATTGATTTAGTAGAGTTATGAAAGGATAAAATATTTTAAAAGACCACAAACACGATGTAGTAGACGTATATAACACATGAGACGAAAGTTCAACTCTCTCACTAAAGCGCATGAGATAAAACTGAGAGAAGCCGACTCTATGTTTGATTGTATGTAGCCGATCTCCATATGTTATTCCCTAAATACTAACAACTACAAAACTTCGTTTCTTACGTGTTGAAATCATGTATAAGGTTATAGCAAGATTACAAAAATTTCACCACGGCAAAAACAACACATATTTGTTGTTGCGTCGGATATCATTAAATGTCAAAATCAGCCGTACAACAAAACAACACATCTTTGTTGCTGCGACCATAATGGCGGTCATAATGCCGTACAACAAAACAATGACAACACATCTTTGTTGTTGCGGCCATAATGGCGGCATACAGTGGATGTCAAAATGATGAAAAAAAAGTTTAATTTAAAATATTTAATTTTATTTTTTTTAATAATACTAAGTTCTCAACAATGTTCTTCTCGTGACGCCCCTTAGCAACTGCTTAAACGGCTTGTATGGAAAATCCGCCCCTGCTTTTCGTCAATTACAAATTGAACAAGAGATCAATGATACTTGATCCCATTTAAAACAAAAATATAAATCATTTCCATATGTTCACTTTATTCTAATAATCACCATCATCATCATTTTAATATCATATTTTCATAATTTACAGAATAATCCGAATGCGGGGCATACCCCTTTTCCTGGCATATTGGCGGGTTGGCGTGAAGATTTGCAGGGAAAACAGCGTCGTGATTCTTTAACATTGGATCGTGATGTTTTTGTTACAACGAATTATGGTCAAGTGCAAGGTTTTAAAGTTTATATGTACGACAATCCAGATCCAAAGTCATTCTATCGACCCTACCATTCCACTGTGGATCGTGTAATGGGCGAATGCTCGGTATTTCTGGGTGTACCCTATGCTATGCCGCCTACATTTGAAGGTAGATTTAAGCCGCCACGTTTGCATCGTGGCTGGCAATTACTACAGGCAGTTGATTTTGGGCCAGCATGTCCCCAGCCTGTGGTTTATACTGGCGCTACAAAGGGTGTTATGGATATGGATGAGGATTGTTTATATTTGAATATCTTTTCACCAAAGGTAAACTCTTAAACCTTTAATATTATATTATTTATTTATTACATATTTAAATTTTTTTCTTTTTAGACTGGTGCTGGAGTAGCTCAAAAGTATCCGGTTATGGTTTACTTACATGGTGGTGATTTTGTACGCGGCGCATCTAATCTCTTCCAAGGCCATATTTTAGCTTCATTTTATGATGTTGTTGTGGTAACATTAAACTATCGCTTGGGTGCACTAGGCTTCTTATCGACCGGCGATGAAAACTCACCCGGCAACTATGGTATTCTAGATCAAGCAATGGCGCTCAAATGGATATACGATAACGTTGAATTCTTCAATGGCGATCGTGAATCAATTACACTTTTCGGTCCAGGGGCTGGTGCAGCTTCCGCTGGATTGCTAATGGTTGCACCGAACACAAAGAATATTGTTAAGCGTGTCATAGCACAGTCAGGATCAGCATTAGCAGATTGGGCTCTTATACAAGATAAATATCGTGCACAAAATACCAGTCGTGTTCTGGGTCAACTCTTAGGATGTTCAATTGAATCTTCGTGGAAGTTGGTAAATTGCTTGCGTACTGGTAGAAGCTTCTATGAACTTGGAAATGCAGATTTTCCACCAAGCGTTGGTACATTTCCTTGGGGTCCTGTGCTGGATTATAATTTCACTGTACCTGGCGATGATTGGTATGAAGGTTGGCGTGAAAAAGATTGGAGATTCCTTTCCGAAACACCAGAAAATCTGCTACGCCAGGGGAAATTTAATCGTGGCCTACAATATATGACTGGCGTGACTACACAAGAAGCCGCATTTTACATTGCGCAAAATGATTCTTTAGCACCGTACTTTGAAATCGATCATCAGTTCTTTGAGCAAAAATTACGCGAGCATGTCTTCCGCTATAATTATACATTGAATCCGAATGGTGTATATGAAGCAATTAAATATATGTACACTTATTGGCCAGATCCAAATAATAGCTCTATTATTCGAGATCAATACATAAATATGCTTTCCGATTTATATTATCGAGCACCTGTAGATAAAATGGTGAAAATACTGGTAGAGCAAAAGGTGCCAGTTTATATCTACTTGTTGAACACAACGGTGGAAGCGCTCAATCTGCCATATTGGCGAAAATTTCCACATGATATCGAGCATTACTTCTTGACAGGTGCTCCTTTCATGGATGTGGAATTCTTTCCGAAGAAAGCTCATTTACAGCGTAATATGTGGACGGATAATGATCGAAATATGAGTCATTTCTTTATGCAAACATTCTCGAATTTTGCCAGATATGGGTAAGTTGATTAAAATACTTATATTTATATATAAATATAATTAATGTGCCAAAATTATTCAGAAATCCAACACCACAACAAGTCTTGGGTATGCATTTTGAACGAGCTTATCAAGGAGAGTTGAGATACTTGAACATCAACACCACTTATAATTCCTCGATTTTGCTCAACTATCGCCAAACGGAATGCGCTTTCTGGACGCAATATTTACCAACAGTTATTGGTGTTCTGGTGCCAACATATCCACCTACTACGGAATACTGGTGGGAACCAAAAGAACCTTTGCAAATAGCATTCTGGAGCATGTCGGTAGCGTGTTTCTTTTTAATTGTATTGGTGGTGATTTGCTGCATAATGTGGCGTAATGCTAAAAGGTAATTAAAATTTTAGAAAAAGTAATGGTAGGCATTCTTACATGGATAGGATAGGATTAAAGCGCGTCTATTTAAAAATTTTAAAAAATTAGTTTTCATGTTTCAATTAGTCTTTGACGGCCTTAGCTATTTTTCTTTGTGTATGAAGATATGAAACGTATTCAAAGAACAGCTATCCGATTCCTAAGCATTTATTTGGCACAAATATTTTTTTCTCTCCTTATGCCATCATTAGGTTCCGGCAGATAATTTGGAATACGATAAGATAAGTTTAAATACTTACCAGACTGGTGTGCCTTTATATTAACTAACTCAATTTAACTTAGGAATTGAATCGCATTTCTAATAATCAAAATTATATCAGTTGGCAATAGCAGAAAAATTGTATTCTTCTTTTTTTCTTCTAAAAGAATATTGTCTGTCAAATGTTCTATATTTACGCCAGCTGATTTTGACATTTATAATTATTTGCACCAACAAAGTAGTGTGTGGTTGCACAAAATAAATTTTATATTATAAAACACTTAAATAAGCGTAAAACAAAAATACAATAATAAAATTTTCCAGACAATCCGATTTTTACGATGAAGATGTCTTCATAAATCCTGACGGCACCGAGCTTGATCCCGACGGTCAAACGAGTGGTGTTGATAATGCTCATATGGTTACAAATCACCATGCAATGCGTTCGCGTGATAATATTTACGAGTTCCGTGATTCACCGTCAACCAAAACGCTTGGAAGTAAAGCTCAAACAGATACCACCTCCATACGCTCTCCAAGCTCTTTAGCGATGACACAGAAATCTGGCAGCCAATCATCATTAAAATCAGCTATTTCTTTGAAAGAATCAAATGGTGGTGCTGGTACTTTATCCAACTATTCATCGAATACACGGCCAAGCCGAGCGGAAACAGCACGAATAATTAATAACGGTAATGCAAACATACAATCAAAATCTATCGAAGAAAAACGTCTATTGCAACGTGAACCATTGACACCTATATCAAGTACTCCGGTCGGAGCCACAGCAACAACAGTACCCGTAACTGAACCAAAACTTAAACCTAAATCAAGCTATACAACTGGAGTTAATAGTCGTAGTACAACGCCAGTGCCAAGTGCACGTACTACAACAACAACAGCTACTTTAACCGCTGCCCCACATGTGCATAAAGTAGTGACGCCCACTGTGACACAGCCTCCTGTTACGGCGACCACAAAACCGCAAACGCGTACGCAAGTTATTGAGGGTGTACCACAAACATCCGTTTAAGTAACCGCTCTCTAAGTGAAACAGTTTCATTAGAATAGTTTATAGATTTTGAAGCTGATTCATTTAGAGAGAAGCGATTTGGTATATATTGTTTTAATTTAGTATAACTAAAATTAACAAATTTTATTGTATAGTTTCCCGGCGTATGTTAAGAAGATAACAATTTTGAATACACATATATTTAACTTCATATACTAGATACAAGAGCATTCAGTATTTCGAGACATTGAGATTAAATCTTGAGATGTCTTCTTGATCGCTTGGTAAAGACAATAGTTCCAATGTTCAATAATTTAATAATATAGTTTATACATAGTTTTAAGTCTATATTCGGGTCTTTAAGATCTCAGCATTAATATTACTAAGTAACAGGCGAAATAACCGATATATATATATATTTAATTACTTTATTACAATTTCTGCGTGTATCTAGCATAGTTTTTTATTTTTTTAATCCTTTATTTTAAGCGAAGCCCCACGAATACAAATCCATATCAAACATTCCAATTTTAGAAAATAAGTATACGTTTTTATATGTTTTTTATTTTAAACATTTTGTAAATATATAAAAATTAATATCTACTAAATAAAGTAAAGAGTATGTAGTAAAATAAAGTAAATAAAAATTTAAATTAAGTGAAATAATAAGTTTTTATTAATTATAATTATTTTTATTGATAGCAACTATACTCTGCAGGAAACTTTTTTAAGAAATTCCTCGAATATCAGAAAATCCGTCCAATATTTATATGTATATCATGTGCTTGTTTTCTATTCATGTTTGTTATCTATGTACATACCAATATATTTTGCATGCATGGAAGGAGACATATTAAGCAATATTTATGCATATTTATGTATTTTATAGAATATATAAATGTACATTTTACATTTACATACATATATAGTTTAGTTATTATTTTGTAATAAAATCGTCTATATTATTAATAAATTTTATTTTTTGTCCTATACTTACTGTAATGTTTTTGTCTATTGTCCACCATAATTTATGTTTGCTTCAACCATTTTAAATTTTCAACAGTTATTTGTTATTGTTTTCCATATAAAAAGAAAAACACAAAGAGAGAACTTCAGAGAGCAACAGTTATTGCCGAGAAGACAAATTTGTTGATGTTTCTCATATAAAATGAAAAACAGAAGGAGAGAGATTGAGAGAATAATTTTCAATTATAATTGTTTGTCATGTTCTTTCTTTGTTCTTTATCTCATATGTATTTTTTAGTAATTGAATCATGCTCTGGTTATGGTCTATATTATTTTTCAGTTTTGCAGTAGGTATATAAAAATAAAAGAATGATCATTAAATTATAAATGTGAGTATATTAAATCAATCAACCATTTTAGAGCCCAATTACCATTCCAAACAATTTTAATGCATCCGATTTCGATTATATGCTAATAAAGACGTTATTGAAGTGATATATGTATACGCTTACGCACAATTAGTTTGGACATACCAAACTTCCATAATTCGAACGTTTATATGTAAATCGAATTTTTTATAACTTGAAGCAAATCGAGTGGCAGCAGTGTTTAAGTTGTGGTTATATTTGGAGTATGCTCGGCGGACACCATGAAATTATTGTTGCACCAAACACAAAGAGAGAGACAGTTTTTACTCACTCTCACATCGAACACGATATGCTCGGTATATTGTACACAAAACAAAATAGTATTAAACAGAAAACTACACTTCGACGGAAAGAAATTCTGCAGTGTTTGCATTTTGTGTTCGTCGAACAGCGAATACCAATATAATAATGCACAAACAGATATCCGCTGCTCACCGGGTAGTACAGGGTTACGTTCATTAAGTATAAATAAGTTGACTGTCAGAAAATTCATTGGAGGTAAGAAAATCCCAGCTGGAGAGCAGGAATTTTTTATTGAAAGCAAGAACTTTTATAAAGGAATAACAAGCGGTAAGTGACTAATAATAAATTGTTTTTATTTTTCATAAAAAATTATCGATGCTAGTTATACATAACTAACAGCGAGTGGCGAATAAAACGCCGTTAGAATACATATGTGTAGCAACTATTCTCAAGTTCTTATCACATTTAAGTTTTGATTTGAAAACTACGAAAAATTTGAGGAATTGAGCACGAGAGCAGAAAATAGTCCCCAACCTTCTAGCTAATTCCTGTACGGATGACCTGCCTAGGTATAAACAATACTCAGAAGTATTTTGATCTGCAGATATGTTCTTCAAATAGTTTTTCGTACTCTTTTCTGAATCTTTATTTAGATATTCAGAAATCAAACAACTTGAAAATAGAGGACAGATTTTTATTATTGATGGTTTCTTCCTTTTTTCATTCTGATATGTAACTACCCTCAGGTTCAATCTCTTAAGATGCTCCTCAAATTCAGCAGCAGCTGCGTTGGCTGCAGCAACACTTTCGTTTAGGCTTCGTAATTATTTATTTAATACGTCCTACCACTAATACTTTCCATAATAAATTTAAGTGCAAGCAATTTTGTTGTTTTTTTTTTCTTATAGAAATCTAAATATGAAGTTAATTACTCCTTTATACATAGTTCTTTATTAAAATCAAAAATTGTGTGTCAAAAAAAACGAAATTTTAACGAGTGAACTACAAATACAAAGAAGCGGCAAATACAATGTCCCTTTTAAGCAGGCGCACACCTTCCGAAAATTTATTCTCGAGATCTGTGTTTCCGATAGTCTTGGCTGCCTGACAGAGTTGACGCAACAGCTCCTCCAGGCGACGCATGCAGCGTATAATTGAGCCCTCAAAAATGTCAGTCATTTTGCAAACACTAAGGAAAGAGGCGCCTTTACACCATGCCAGAACTACATCCATAAGGAAAGGTTTGAATTTTTCAACGTACGTTTCTTCGTCGAGTTCTAATTTACATTCATTTGATACTTTCGCGATTCGGCGTGCCAACTCTTGCATTGAACGCAGTGGGCCTGATAGCTCTTCAGTGGATTTTGGTGTTTCAGATGATTTATCATCGCACACAAAGCATGATAGTAAGGATACCGTTTGTGGTGTGGTCAATTCATTGAAGACGCCATTAAAAATCATTTCTGTAATGAGCAACTCGTCAGCTGAGCTGAGTTCACAGGCGACACGCCCTTTAAACTCAATTACATCCGCTGCCGTACAATATTCCATGCGACGCAGCACACGTTTACGATGTTTTAGCTCGTCCATTTGCAGTAAGCTGCGTGCTTCTTTTAGCTTGGCTTTTGCCACTTTCAGTTGCTCTTGCACACGTTGTTTATCGGTGTAACGTGCATAAATGCGATCGAGGTCAGGAGAATTGTGCAATGGATGAGCGAAAAGGCGTTCCTCGAATTTGGCAATAGAATCCACGATCTGCTTGAACTCCGAATCTTTAATATGCATCTCTGTAATGGGATTGAGCAGCGGTGGTCCTTTAGGGAAACGTTTTTTCACTTCTTCGATAGTTTTCAGCACACTACGGCGATTATCCGCTGGCCGCAGATCATTGGGATAGTATACACGCAATGAAGATACTTGCGATATTAGTTTGTGTAGCACAGGTACAACTTCCATGTTACCTTTCTGACCCGGTTTGCAGGGTTTCGGTTCATCAGCCTTTGCTGACTCGTCTGTGACATGCAGTAGCACGTCAATAATGACCTGTGATTCTGATTTGAGTGGATTTCTGTCTTTGCTAGCTTGTTTTTTGAAATTCACTACAATGCCCCAATCAAATTCTTCTGTTTCATTTTGAACTTTTATCAGGCGTCCTGGTTGCAGGAATGGTACTAGATATTCGGGTTTGGAAATCCAATAACGAAATTGCTTGCCAAATGAATCGAGTTGTTCGCGTATGTGATGATAAGAAGCAACACTATGTTCCTCTTTGATTTTGAATTTCTCCAGCTCGATTTGTTTATCCTGCACCTGCTTGTAAAGGTCCGGGATAGAAGATTGATTTTGAAACTGGAAAAAAGAACGCTCTAACATGTATTCAGGATTGATTTCTTCAACACGTAGCAGATTTAACACCATATTATAAGTCAAATGAAAAGCAGAGTTAATGGGATCTGCCTTGCCTTGCACGATACCACGCCCAACAGCCGGCGAAACCTTTTCATCGATCATGAGTATGACAATACCTTTATCGTCAAGGCCACGCCTACCAGCACGACCAGCCATTTGAATGTATTCACCAGATGAGATCCATCTAAAGTGCGAAAGAAAAATTCAAGCAAGCAATATTCCGTGGCATTTTTACACACCCACTCACCTAAAGTCCTTGCCATCAAATTTTCTTGGCGCTGTAAAAAGCACAGTACGCGCAGGCATATTGAGACCCATGGCAAAAGTTTCAGTTGCAAAAAGCGCTTTCAACAAGCCTTCGCCAAAAAGAATTTCAATAATCTCTTTTAGAATGGGCAGTAGTCCACCATGATGTATGCCAATTCCACGACGCAGCAATGGCAAAACATTCTCCACTTGCGGCAATTGGCGATCCTCTTCAGAGAGTACATCCATAGCGTTGTTAAAGACTTCATCCACAAGTTTCTTTTCTTCGGCAGTATTGAAATCAAGCTTGGCCATTTGCATGGCATATACTTCACAATCCTTTTTGCTGAATGAGAAAATGATGACCGGTGCGAAATTTCGCTCCATTATCATTTTAACTATTTTGAAAATGTTTGATTGCCCGGCATTGACGCCTTTGATGCCACCCTTGCGACCTTTTTGATCTCCTTTAGAAGCTTCACCTAACGAAGCAGAGGACACAAGATATATACATGCATTCTGGAATACTGAATTAAAATCTAAAGAAGACTGCAAACTCACCTTGCTGCAACACTGCCATGGCAGTGGTAAAATTATCTTCCTTGAATTGCCCTTTTTCATCAACTATCAAATGAATACCATCCCCACCCGCCGGGAAAATATAATGTTGCAGTGGTGTTGGACGATAATCCGTATAAACGACATGGCATGGCTGCTTATGCAAATGACACACCCACTCGGCAAATTGCCGCGCATTTGGTATTGTTGCCGACAAGAAAACATATCGCACGTTGTCCGGCAGCAGAATTAGAGTTTCCTCCCACACGACACCACGCTCCTTATCACGCATATAATGAATTTCGTCAAAAACAACCCAACCCACTTCGCGCATTATCTCACTACCACGATACAGCATATTTCTCAGAATTTCCGTTGTCATTATCAGGCAGGATGCCGAAGGATTAATAGTCACATCTCCTGTGACCAGGCCAACATCTTTGAATTCTTCACTAAATTCACGATATTTTTGATTGGACAGTGCTTTAATGGGCGTGGTATAGATGACACGTTGTTTGCCAGCTAATGACTTTGCAATGGCATACTCTGCTACTACTGTTTTACCAGCAGAAGTGTGTGCCGATACGAGAACACTCTGTTGGTTTTCAATGCACAGAATTGCTTCCTTTTGGAATGGATCCAATACAAATGGATACTCTTTTGACGGCGGGCCAGTGGATAGTTTAAGTGGTGTATATTCTTGCCCTGGATATACAGCTACCTCATGTGTGCACGTTTCCGGCGATTCTATGACGTGGACAGCAATACGTGATCGAAGCGCATCAACACATATATCGTCCAGTATCGATTCCGTTATTTTCATACGTTTTTGAGCATCTTCTCCATCATTGGGCAACGGCCGTTTCTCTGCATTTGCTTTTCTGTTTAATTTAAAAGAAAATTAATGAATATAGACTGCTCCTTTCAAACATTTGATATTTTTTATAGAATACCTATGGGTTTCTTTTTCCGTTTCTGATTCTATCGGTTTAGTTTCGTCCAACTCCACAACTGGATTGGCAGTCGCGCTAGCGTCGTCATCATTGAAACAATTAAATAAATCATCAACATCCGTCATTGTGACAAAATTACTTCAAATTTTAAATATTTATTTATACAGTTTATAAGCAAAACACGCGTATTTTTTGCCTTTCCCTATAATTCGCACGTTTGAAATAGGTGCAACTACAGTTGCCAGCCTTATAAGAAAAATACCTGCTGACAGAATCTTTTCGTATGATTTTTCGCAGCCGAGAATAAATATTCGACAAAGTTCGAAATAAACAATTTTCTAAAAGAATTATTTGAAATTTATTGTTTATATAATAACGATATTCAAGAGACGCAGTATAGTTTTCCTCATTTTGTGAGATTTTACACTTTTAAAATTTGAATTGGGAAAACAGTATTTTCGGGAAATTACATCTGGCAACTACGGCAATAAATTAATAGAGCGAATTGTGATTACCGATGACAGAGTTGTAAAAAACAGTATTCACTTATCATGCATATATACATGCGTGTTTTTGACATTCAGCATGCGCTCGTCTAACAATAAAAGCAGGTTGGGCTTACGCCATGCATTGTGTAACAAGCAGAACTAAAACTATCGCTCGCCTTTGATTTCATACAGCGAACTAAAGTCAAGAAATATATTTGCAACACGCCATGCTATCCCATACTGCTGATGCACATGATTTTATTTTTTTATTTATTTGTGCACACAAAAACTAAACAGCCTCATACACTATTAGAAACGAGCCCAAGCTAAACGTCGCGGGGATGGCTGACGATTTGTGCGGATTTTTTTCACCTTAAATTGAACAGAAGAATTAAGATTTCTATATTCCAGCTTAATTTTTTCTTTCTGCTCGACAAACATCCTCAAAAATTAAAAAAAAATAAATAAAACAAAAGTAAAAACTTTAATAAATATTTATTTATTTCTTTTATACCGTGTAAAATTTAATTATTTATTTAAGGATATTTGTCTATTTTAAAATTTTGCTGCTCGCTTGCCTCAATTTCTAAAAATTTGTGAAAATATTGCTCACTTACGCAAGAGTTATGGGAAATTTCTTTAGTTTATAGGCAAGTATGATAAGGGAGAGGAAGAGTGTATATCCCGCCCCCCGCCCCCCACCACCCCACGCCGCCAATTTTTCACATTATTTTTGAGATTTCCACAAGATTTTCCTAATCTGAGAGAATACTAAAAACTTACCGTTTGGCACACACTCAAAAAATATAGCAACACTTGGTAGTCACCCTGTTAGTCAGCTGGCTGTCATTTGGTGTTTTTCTTTTTGCTTTGCAGTGGTATGTTTTTTTTTCAGCATAAAAATTAAATTTTCAATTTTCAACTAAATCGAAACATTTTTGCAGCGAACAAGAGTTAAGAAAAATGGCATCTTCAGACACAGGAGGTGTAAAGCCTATGGCTATTGCCGGGCGCATGGTGCGTGAGCGAGAGCGTCTCATTGGCATGACCAATGATGAGCGCGCTTGGCGTAAGCAATGGCTGAAAGATTTGGAGTTGCATCATGGTCCACGCACTGTGCCTGCATTGGAATTAGAATTGAATAATCCAATTAAACGTTTCTACCGTGCTCCACTTGATAAGCTTTGTGATGTCTTGACGCCATCGCTGGTAAGTGTTTCCAAAACGAATGGGTTGCGTAGGTTATGTAATCGCATTGTAGTTATAAATATTTCGCGAGATTTTTTTTTTTTTTTGCAAAAACTTCAAAAGATTTACCAGTTTAATATAACTTTGAATGTGTAGGGTCATCATCGTGCTTATTCGATACGTTTCTGGATTGGTAAAGCTGCCTTAGTGGTGACAGGCATTTACGCCGGCGCTTATTATCTGAAATACAATCAAAATGTGAGTGTACATATCTGTTAATAATTTCCTTTTCTATCAAAACATATTTTTTATTATAGGATTGGACGCGTAAAGGTGGCTGGCGTGTAATCTCTTCACGTAGAGCATGCAATCCAGGCGATGAAGGCTTTCCTAAGGTTTCAGATCGTCAGCCTTCGGATTATGCGGCTCGTGGTTTTACTAAATCTCCCATATAAACAATAGAAATTAAAGTTATAAAACTTGCAAAGAATATACATTTACAAAAAATACTAATAACATGAAAATAGTGAAACAATTTTAAAAGAAAATTATTAAAAAAATAATATTCCAAAAAGGAAAGAGAGATGAAGCTAAAATTACCTAAATAAAATTTATTTAAAATAACTAACTACTCGCACAATCATGTAAATTTTTAAACTAGGCAGCCCACAGTAAGTAAACATTAAACATTGCACATTTATAATTTATTTTTGTATGTCGTTACATTTCCGCTGAGTTATGCAAATTTCAATGCTTACTTTTTACACGCTAATTTTTCATTTTTTCTTCATCCGTCTTTTCTAGGTGAACATCAACAGTTTTTATTCTTTTACTTCTTCTTTTGCTTGAGTATTTCTTTAACTATAGAAAATAAATTAAGATTCTTGTTGAAAGTGTTCAAATGTGAATTGAAAGTGTATTTAAAATTAAAATGAGAAAGCATAATTAAACAACTTTACTTTCAGTTTGAATTTATAACTAAAAAATACTCAGTAAGATAAAATGGTGATAAAATAAAGTAGAAATTCAAGTTAAAAAGTTAAAAAAAGAAAATAATAGTAAATAGTAAAATATTCCACCGCAAAAACAAAAATGCTTACTAAACGATTTACTTTATAAAATACCAATTGAACTGGTAAGTTTAAACACAAAAAGATTACTTTAGTAGTGTATATGTTAAATTGGGTACTTAAAGTTCTGAGAAACAATATAATTTCCCATAATCAACGGGGTAGCGTTAAATAGTAAAACTACAATAAATTACAAACAAAAACTACTTATGTGACTGACGACTTATTATTTAAATACGTACATTTAATGTGGAAAAAATAAAATACTTCTACTCCTACTCAGGGTGCGAGAATAGTTATCGGCTAGCACTATTCATAACTCTATTATTTATTTCCTAATATCAGTCAAAACAGTAAAGCAACGCAAATCCAAATTTAAGTGTATCGCAATGCCGATCTTTAACATTTTCATCCTCAGTAAAACATAGGAAACATTTAATTTAATAGATGCTTAACAAATTTTTATAATCACAGAATTATGACGAACATTTAAAATCTGCGTACAGGGTTCCGCTTTGTTATATAATTTATTGGCTGCCACTTTTGTTTTGCCAGAACTTACGTAAAATCGTACAATAGTGTAGTTATCAGATCGTGAAAAGATATATTGTAGGATAATCTGTGTTCTTTTTCTTAGCCAGCTAGCCAGCCATTTTCACTATGTAGATTCCTATCATAACAGCAGAAAATCGATTCACGCTTCTGATATATGCATTCCATCGCCTGGAATGTGACAAATGTATGAGTCTGAGACACCAAAGCACACCTTTCAAAGGAAAAATAATATTTCATCTGATTTTAGATCTACCCGCGAAAATGACAGCCCAGTATTAGGCTTAACTCTTGTAAAAATAATGGTTGAGCCTTGGAAGTAATAACCAAATGTCTTCTAAATAAAAGTAACAGCTGACATTCTATTATGGGGCACAGATAAATCTTAGGACTAGCTACGAAGCCCGTAATGTCCCAATAATTTTCATACCGATTGATATAGAAATAAATGATTTTTCTGGCAATTCCCATCATCAATTAGAACAAAAATCTAGTAAAATAATAATCTTTGAAAGAAATTAAAGAAGTTCATATTTGAAATAAAATTGTCCTACAACTGATTTATGGTCATTGTGGACTGTATTGCAAAAAATGAACTCGAGAAAATATATTTAAAAGTTGTGGTTGGCAATATCATATCAGAATTACCATTCGTTTCTTGTCGAAATATGTTTGATTCTCCCTTTGCTCATTTCGAAAATGTTCACTGCTGAATTCAGCACATATACAATTGCAACAACACGATCAGCTGACACATAGAGAATTATGACAACTCCAGCTGTCATAGATTTCGCGCGCGCAGCAGCGTTTTTTCACTGAGAGCGACTGAAATTAAATGCAATCCTCTTTTTCGACGGCATTCGAACAACAACAAATAAGTACTAGGAGAAGAGCAAAGAGTTATGGGTTATTTGCCTTTCTCAGCAAGCCGATTGCGATTTTATGGTTCTCGCATTTGATACTCTGTTCTGGTTCTGTGCTGTTGGCTCGCCATTGTTTCGTTGCCGTCATCACATCGATGAAAAAAAGTGAAAAAGTTACAATTAAAATTTAATAAAATTAGTCCAGGCATTATAAATATTTGGAACAAGTAGCTAAAGATCAAGATTTCTAATCATAGATAGTCTTGGTGCGCTGCTGCATGATTCAATTAGTGGAGGAAAAACGCGTGGCCGGCCTTCTAATGGTTATGTACGACGCTTGCTGCTTTCCATTGCTTTGAATATATCACCTTAATTGATTTTGGTCGACACTGAGTAGCAGGCGATCTATTTCAATAGTGAAAATACGATAAAGTAGTGAACCCTCAAAGGAATTTGCAATTGAAAACGTGTTAACGCCCGGAAGAGACAAGCAGCGCAGTAGCAGACAGATACCAAATCGGATGGAAAGTGATTCACACACAAATGCACTTCAATCAAACCCAATCGCAGCAATTAAAATAATTTGGGATTGGAATATTAGCAAACTGTGAGGTAAGTGCTATTGAAGATATTGCATATGGGCGTGGATATGGTGCTTGCACAAATTAATAAATTGCACCTGACCTGCAGAAGTCTGCGATAGCAGCAGCAACAATGGCAATGCTCGCCGCTACTATTCCTGCTGTTCAGCAAAGTCACCGAGTTATCCCCAAGGACTGGTGCTTATTCTCAACCTTTTCATAACTTAATTTTTTCTGTATTTTGCATCGTGGCTAGGAGACCAAATTACCTCCCGACCCCTCTAAAGTTTCATGCTTTTGCCAAAAGAAAAAAATTTCTAAATTCATTTATTCGCCTTTGCTTCGGCTCCATTTACGACTTTCTGCATTTCGTCGTTATTCTTGATTTTGCCGCTTTTTCTATAGAAAATCAACTTATGTGGCTGCTCCTCCAGCCACTGATTCTCTCGCGCGCAATTGTTCCACTCTCTATGTTTTTTTTTGGTTTCTGCGCGCGCTACTCAGCTGTCAATCTCAACCGTTCGTAGTATGTTGAAAAGCCCGCGCGCGCCAAAAACTTGAGATATAAGTGCCCAGAACTTTTCCAAATTTCCACAGATTTTAAATTTTCTGATTAAATCTGATTCTGCAGGATGTAATCTTTCATTTAATACCAAATATACTTAGGTTTTCATTTATAAATATGGTATAAAATATTGCGAAAGTAGACTTCGAAAACGCGAAATTCGAGTAGACGTGGTGGTCGTTTTGTATACATTTTTGTTGCTGTTTATTTGATTCGTGAACAGTGTAGTTTGTATGGAGATTTGCTCGTAAGTGAAAAGGGCAATTTTATTTGGCTTGTGTATAGCTGATATCTTACAGATGCTTATATTATTGTTGAACCTAATAATCGGTTAAAGCTTTAAGTGCGCATCATAGTCAACATTATTCATGACGTTGCAGAGTATGACTTTCGTTCTCTTGATGCATAAAGACGATGGAAAAAAGTATTAACTGCATATAAAAATTAAAATTAGTTAGCATTGAGGGGGTGTTTTTTTTTCTATGGCCTGAACAAAATTTTTGTATATTGACTCTGAGTTTACTGCAACAATTCGAATTGAAAAATAAATGTTTACAAAATCTGCTTTAGGAAAAAAAAATTTACAAAGTTTCAGTTATTTATGATAAATGTTAATTTTTTATTTGGGGTTTGACCCAAAAAATATCGGTGTATTTCGAATTCTATGAAAAGTTGTTGTAATTCTCGTTCTTCTACTAATATGGCACAACAGTTCATGGAGTGCCTAGGCCAAGCTTCCGCATCCATTAATATTGTGTGCGCTATATTTGCACACGAATAGAAGGGACTTACAGTTTCATGTCGAATCCGAAAGGCGAAGTAAAAAGCTTTTTTAAGAAATTTTTACTTTGCCATTGCCAGTTAAAAGGTGATGCCGTTTAGAAAAATTTCTGATTTTTGAGCGCGCGTAGATTTGAACCCGAGCAACCTCTGCATAGCAGCCCAACACAATATCCACTACGCTACAGTGACTACAAATACGAAATTTCTCATCTATTTTAGGATTAGGAAATTTTGATAAGCATTTTTGCGAAAATCATGTTTGTTTTAATTCAGTGAGTGGAATAATTTTCCATTTAAATATTACTATACCAAATTTAAGTGCATATGCAATAGTTGTGTTAGCGTTAACAACATTGTTCTATTTTAGTGCGTTCTCATTTCGACAGCACAGCTGATTCAACACAATAATACTACACTGTGAACCCGTTGCTTTCATTGTCAAAGTATATGTGAGAGCAGAAGAGATGGAATGTTGAGACTCCATCGGGGGTGAGTGTTCTGTTACCTAGCTGTCTGTACGTTCTCTCGCGTTTTGAGACTTTTGCAAAACAACAACAATGCTGCATTGTACAATGCTCATGTACAGAGAGAGCTCTGTGCTGCTGGCGGTCGTCGTCTTCTGGGGAATGTGGAGAGAAATGTCAATTTCATTAGTGCTTGTTGGTGTTTGTTTGTTGCTTTTTGCCCCATTGTAGTTGTTATTGCAGTTACTGCCTCTGCTGCTTTGCTTTGGCGCTTGATCATTTTGCTTTTGGCGCAATTGTTACGATGGCCTAATAATTTCAAATTAACTTTTCTTCCAGTTATCCTTGAAGGATCTATATAAATTTTATATTAAATGAAAGTAGAAGCTTCAGAATTTACGCTAAAGTTAAAATATCGAAAATTGGATAACTTTTAGTGGATAAATAGAGACGCGCCAAATGTGAATGTAAAACCGCCTTTTTTCATTCTTTTCCATTGAAATTTTTCCATCGTTGGGGCTTTTTTTTTTTGTTAGCAAGTAAGCTAGAGATTGTACATGTATGAGCGATTCATCGCAATTTCTCCACCTCCATGTGCATTAAACTCTCTATATATATATTTTTTATTTTTAAATAATGTATATGAAGTCATGGGTCAATTTATCCATGTACCCTTAACTTAAATTTTATCGATAAAATGTAATGTAATTTTATTTTGACATTCGTTCAGTTTTTTTTTTTTTTCTTATTTCTACTTAAATCAAAAAAGCGCGCATCAATTCTAATCACGAGCATATGCACGCCTATACCATCCATGTGCTAATATGCTGATTGGTAGGAAATTGTGCCAAAAGTGGCGCAAATAAAGCTTGCTTTGTTTGGTAATATTTGCAAAGCAGTTTCATTGCGTGTAGGACTTGCTAAAAAAAAAAAAAAATACGCACGTCTGGGGTATAGAACCTCAGAAAAATATGTAGTAGGTATGAAGCTAAATCTCTGCAAACTTTTGAAAGAAAAATAAAATGGAAATACACACAAACACCTGAAGTGAACATTTCAGTTTATTTTAATACTAGCTGGATTCTAACAGTCCTTGGCGGGATATTTTCTAAAGGTCAATAAGGTGCATCTATAAACAAATTATTTGTTTCTTCGCATCAAAATATGTTGCGACTCAAACTTTTCCTTTGTATGGCTGCCCTACAAAAAGAAGTTGTTCATGGAGCTTATTTTAATACACTTATAAAAGACAAGCATGCTCCTCACCATCCATCACGAAAGTATGCTTCGAATATATGACACGCATGAAAATAATATAAAAAACGGGATAAATTTTTGTATGACTACTTAAAACCAAATTATTTCATTTTTTGTAATCTCTTCGACATTAAAATTTCAGGGAAAAACTGCTCCAAGCCTACTGAAGGGTTACTAATTAAAAAAATGAGTAGAAAATTGGACTGAACGTTGTAATACTGCACAATCAAGGTCGTAACTAAATTTAATTACAGCAAATATAGAAATTCGAGATTATGTTGAAATTCATGAGAGATAGAAAAATTTGATATTTCGACTTTACTTTCCCACAAGGAATTCATAAGCCTTAGAAAAATAGAAGCAACAACAAAACAACTGAACAAGATTAACGAAAAATAAATACATACATACATGTGAATGCACACAGACGATGCACATGCATGCATGCATAAGTATACATCGAAGGGAATGTGAAACAGGTCGAGGAGAGCAACAAGAACAAACAGAAACAACAACAACAACAACAAAAGTGTACATAAAAAATATCTGCAACGTCCTTTCTCACACTCTATGGCAAACAAACAGAAACCAGCAAGCGCAGATACATTCCAAAGATACTTGAAAACTAGGTAGATACTTTACAAAATTCATATCTACACACCCAGTTGCACTTGCGATCATCCATGGAGTAAGCAACGAGCATTAGATTACTCTCTATTGCTCCAAAGCTTTTGCATTTTATATTTCTCTTTAATATTTTTTATAATTGTTGATAGAGTAATCGTTTTGGATTCCAAAAAGAGTAATAAGGCCTAGTTTACATGGGGATTGAGAAAAAATCTCTTCGTTACCATTGGTATGTTACACTGAGACTCATATTTTTGCAACGTTGCTTATGTTCTGCTTTTCACGATACCCCACAAATGCATTGAATTTTTATCGTTATCCTTGTGCTCAAAATAAATCTTTTCACTCTCCCGCTCTGGTAATTTTTTTTTTTTTTACTTGTAAAAACGACAATTCAATTTCCTTGCGAGTCTTCCCCCAATGTAAAGAAGAGCAATAATTTATTGCATGAAGTTAAAAATGTGTTGTTGTTTCCCATATAAAATGAAAAAACCACAAGCAAGATTTTTGTATTTTATACGGGAAACAACAACAAATTTTTAATTTCATGCAATGAATTATTGCTCGTGGACTCAAAAATTGAGTAAAATGAACTAGTTCTCCCCTAGAAGAGTTGCTGAGAGAATTTTACAGTTATTATAAGTCGTGTTGTTGCTATTGTTTTTGTAAGAGCTGATGCAACTATTGTTATTGTTGTTGTTGTGTTTCTTAAATCCGCAAAAAAAAAAAAAAAATTCTATATTTCTCTCTTTGCTACCCAAAACACGCACAAACAAATTTTACGCCTGTGTGATCATTAAGAGAACTCGGTACACTGTGAAAATTGCGATGAAAGGAATTAGTTTTCTCTGCGATATAAATAAAAACTCTTCTTCCCATTTATATTAAATATTCTCTCAGTGCATTGACAATTGATTGAGAATTTTCGCTATGAATGATCGCTAGCGTCGATGTCAAAGTACGATAGCTATTGTCGACACGTAAAATACGAGAGAAAAGATGTACAAACGTTTAGAAAATTGCTCCTAGTTGGTCTCAGCGAAAAACTTTCGGTTTCTCGTTTAAAGCAATTTACTTTCAAAAAGACTCTGAAATAATTTTCTTAGAGATGTAAACTCTTCCTTTTGGGAGCCAGCCAAATTCGCTCAACTGGGTACAACACACACATGCATATATAAATATACATATATATGTATGTACGTATCTGTGCATATATCTAAAACTTGGCGATCTCTTTGTGGTCACAGTGCAGCAACAACATGAATGAAAAATAACAACAAATAACTTTCAGCAATTAGTTGGAAACATTTTCGAGAAATCATGTATGTATGTATAAAGTATATGTAGGTATGTATCTTTTTGAGAACAGGAAAAAATAAGAAAAGAAGAACTTGCGACATTCATTGCTATCACCCGCTGCTCGCTTAAGAGCATCAAACACCAACTATGCCCAGCACGAATAACTCTCGACCGTTGAAATTATGCAATGCAATGCAATGCAGTAAGGGCCGCCATCGTCGCCGTTTCGTTTTACTGTGAAAAATTGTTGGATGTATATTTTCTTCTTTTTTTTTTTGTTTGTCGTTATTGGAATCCTTGCGCGTTCATCCTCTACTACTCGGCATTGTTCAATGAAAATCTTGTTTTTATTTTTACTTTGTTGTTTGATATGATGATTTCTGATTCTTGTTGATTTTTCTAAGAAATTTCTCAATGAAAATTCCTCATTAAAGAAGCCGTTCACAAATTATCATTAGTTTAGTTTTTGTTTTTCTATTTCCATCTTCAATTCTATTATTCATTTTATTTCAACGTATCCTTGTTAGTCTATTTATATAGATTTAGCAATTTAAGGCTTTGGCCGGTCTTTCGGTTTTCATTCCTTAAGTGTTTTTAAATATTTCTTGAATAGATTCTATGAAAATTGTATATCATTGTTGGTTTTGTGTTTATTGAACCCACAGTAATGTTTAAGTAGTTAATAAAAGAATGCAGTAATTTTGTTTAAAAACGTCTTCCTTTTACAGTGTATATATGTACATTCTTTAGTTATGTACATATGCCAAAAGAAGGAAAGAGTTATTTTTATACCCTACGTTCATTATAATTTCATACATGAATTGATATTAATTAAGCACAACATTTATACATATGCATATACAATATAGATTTGAATAATATATAGTTGATAATTCAATTACGCATATTGAGAGGATTTTACTCTTAAAGGATAGAAATGATTTGGATTGGTTAATTGAAACCATAGCATGCTATATTCTTTTCTTTCTCTTTCTTCAATAAAAATTTCGACCTTTAG